>CM057812.1:77150325-77670325 GCA_030067965.1 Latrodectus elegans | reverse complement strand
TTGCCAGTAACCACTCTTGAGATCCAAAGTCGAAAATCATTGATTTCCGGATAAAGCATCAAGTGTATCGTTAATCCTAGGAAGAGGGTAACTATCTTTTTTTAGTGATGTTGTTTAATCGACAATAGTCAACGCAGAATCGGGTAGAACCATCTTTCTTCCGAACCAAAACAATAGGTGAAGCCCAAGGACTCTCTGATGGCTCAAGAATGTCATTCTGCTGCATATTCCATCAGAAGAGTATCCACCTCTTCCTGTTTCGCGAATGGTAGTCTTCTTTGATGTTGTTTAATGGGTGGATGATTTCCTGTATCTATTCGGTGCTGCGTTGTTTTGGTTCGCCCAACATCATCTGATTTCTTGGAAAGGAGATCTCCGAATTCTAATAATAGATTTCTTGCAGCATTCCTCTGCTAATCATCTAACTCTGCATTCTGAAGGAATTCATTAATTAGAGTGTCAGGAGGCTCAGATAGTGTGGCTCGACAATTTCTGTTAATACAGGTCACTGGAGTACAAGTCGCCGGCACTTCTCGTTCTTTTATTAGATTTGCCTTATCGCTTAGATTAGCAACTCTTACCGGGATTACATTCTGTGAAAATTCGACGAGTGAAGAAGCCACTAGTACTCCTTTAACGCTATTGTCAGAATCTGGATATTCAACCAATCCATAGTGAAAATTATTATCTTCTGAAAGAGCTCCGGAAACTATCGTCTCAGTTCTTGGTGGTAATGTTGTTTCACCCTTTGCAGTTATATGATGGACTGTTTTAATATCTGAATATTTCGTCTTAAAAATCGCTATGTCTTCAGAACACGAGTGTAGTTCATTATTTTTAAAATCTAATATGAAATGGTT
This sequence comes from Latrodectus elegans, assembly GCA_030067965.1. Classification (NCBI taxonomy): domain Eukaryota; kingdom Metazoa; phylum Arthropoda; class Arachnida; order Araneae; family Theridiidae; genus Latrodectus; species Latrodectus elegans. The sequence continues at coordinate 77,669,465 of CM057812.1, read as the reverse complement.
TTTGAGAAAATCCAATCCGAGAATAAATTCGTCATTTATATCAGCGACATATGCCATATGATGGTGCACGGCATTTCCAAATGCATTATTAGATTGACTTTTCCATGCACTTTAATCTTATCACCAGTCATAGTTTGGAGGATAATGAAAAGCGGCGTCCAGATGAGTTTCTCACCAAGTCTGCGAGCCAGATCTGTCCTAATGATGGTTACGTTGGCTCCAGTATCGATTATCATTCTGCAGGGAACTTCGTTGACATGTCCCATAACGAAAAGTCCGTTGTCTCCGCCTCTTACGGAAGAAATGTGAAATAATTTAAAATGGGGCTTCTGACTCTCTGAACATCTCTGCCCCGCGAGATGGCCACATATTAGTTTCCCTGCTGTGGTGGAAGATCATTTCCACCATCTTTTGGTTTCGGGCAATCTCTATGGACGTGACCGACTGCATCGCAAGTCCAACACTGAATTTTCGTGTTTCTACCACCTTTACTCAGTTCTAAGCTACGGACTTTTCGCTGCAGATCTTCAATTCGTTTTCTTAGATCATAGTCTGTATGAGTAGCAGAGATGGGTCTGATTGAGTGCCGGTCTTTACGCGCGGCCTGCTGGGCAGTCTCTATCTTAAGTGCGTTGACTACAGCAGATCCGATATCTTTGACATCGGCGAGTCTAAGTGCTTTCTGTTTTTCCGGATCCCGCACACTATCGATAAAGTGATGGAGAGCCAGATCTTGACATGTCTCATCGGGGCAGTCCGAAAATGTTAAATGGGAAAGTCACTGAATATCGGCAGCCAATTCTTCCAGACTTTTACCCGCTTTTTGATAGAGGGATTTTAACTGTAATCTGCTATATTCTTTATTGCACTTTTCTCTAAACCACAGCTCAAGCGCACTCGTTAGAGCTTGGAAATCGTGCCTCTTATTTTCCGGAAGTGTCTCGAGGGTGTCGGCCGCGTCTCCTCTTAAAAACGCCGCCAGGTGAAAAGCTTGGGTCCGGGGATTCCATCCATTAGCTTCCGCTACCATCGTAAACTGTGTCTTGTATACCTGCCAGGATGATTTTCCATCGAATGTTGAGAGTTTAATCGTTGCCAGGGAAGGCATAAATATCATATTGGGTTCCTCCTGTCTGTTTGACATTTGTTTCTTCAAGCTTTCAATCTCCTTATTCATATTGTCTAATGCTTCTTCAACGTTTTCTTGGATCTCCAAAACTTAAGTTTCAACTGAAGTTGCCTTAACTTCCATTGCATTCATTTTCTCCTGAATGATGTTGGAGAATTCTTCTTTAACACTTACAATTTCCTTCTTAAGTTCCTTTTTAAGCTCCTCCTGTCCAGATTTCATCTCTTCTTGTCCAGCTTTCATCTCAGCCATCTGCTCCGTTAATTTTTCGAGAAGACTTTTCATTAAATCCATATCCATTTTTCTTGTGATACGCTGCATCAACTCTTCAACCCCACTTCTAACACCAGTTGTACCGAGCTTCGGGGTTCGTGTGGATTGAGAGTTAAAGAAAGCAACCACTCAATGAACAAAAGTCTTTTATTCGTAAAAAAATTCCACTAGATATACCAGCTGCAACAATCACTATTATACAGCTCCAATTCGTCAGATACAATAAGTAACAGCTTCTAATCACAGGTCTCAAGTACCTCAAGCAGAGAACAGCTTCTCTAAACTAGCAGTCACGATTAATCGTCTTCACTCACTGACTGTCTTCACAAAACTAAACAATGTCGGGCTGCGGTATTTATACCTGACTTGGCGGGGAAATCTACAAATTTCGCCAAGGTTCTGGAAGCTTTTAGGCTATCTCGCTAAATATTGGTCCCAGAGCTTAGGTGATGGATGTTTCCAGAAATATCTATTTCTCACCAAGTCGCAAAAATCTTGCCAAGTCACCAGGTTTTCTCGCCGAAACATCGCTAAGTCACCAAATCATTAGAAAACCCGCTTTTAACTTTAAAATTGCAGTATTTAGACGTCTAACTTTTTCTTTTCTATTATCACATTACGCAATTTTTGCCCAAAAATGAGTATTTCCGATCTGTCTGAGATATTTTAAAATATATACAATAATTATTTATATAAATGTGTTACAATGTATATATATATACATACATACACAAAAACTATATACAAACACACACATACATATAGTTAAACTTTTCTTTTTATATTTGCTTCTCAGTTATATAAGTTGGATTTCTTATGTCCATTGATCTAGGATAACGTGGAGCGATTAGTTCTAGCAAAAGACAGTCAAAATAAAAATCATTTAATTTAGTTTTCATTTGTGTCTCCCGAAATATATCATCTCTAAAAATTTGTTCTGTTTTAATTCCTTTTGGGGACCAAATAGCTAACCAACAAAAGTTTCTTTCACTAATATGTAATTGTCCTTGGATTTGATAGTAAAACTTATGATTTTTATTTATTCCCTTAATTTCTTTTGTTTTTCTGTCTTTTTGCCAGAAATTGAATGCAGATTTCTTTATAAATTCATTGGGATGGATATCGTGACATGTATATGGGCTTTTGATTTCAACAATACCCACTTTGCCAATTATTCCATGTGGCGTGGCAGCTAAATGAGGGAAATTTTTATATATCGCGATGAATATCCCACACGGTTCTATTTTAATTTTTTTTTTTTTCCTAGTTTTAGAGTGGCAGTTTTTTTTATGAATAATTCCGTATAAAATTGCTTCATTTTTTACGTTAGAGTATAATATTGTTTTTACTAAATTTTGGCATCCTGTAGAAGGTAACTTCTGACATACAGCACCAAAATTCGACACTGTCAATCGAATTCTTCTCTCCTTTCTCCAACACACACACACACATATATATATATATTGTATTGTGGGAAATAACTGAAGCATAGCATCTTGTTTGGTAGGAATTCTTTTGGCAATATTTGACTCTCTTCCCACCCGTTAACTTGGCAACAATTGAATTAAATTGTTCAACAATATTAGTATTAGCGTTATATAATTGACTTTTGGCATGCAGGGCTAAGACTCTAAAATTTCTAATATTTTATATAAAATACCATCGATTTTAAGGAGCTGAATGTCATTTTTTTGTCATTTTCCTTACAAAAATTCTTTTTGCATGTTTCATGATTTCCAAACACATGATATGGGATGTTTATTATATCTGTTTTTAAACTAACTATTTTTTTTTTTTATTTTTTTAATCAAAGGTTAGCAGTTCTTTGCGCCAGTGGCTGGCACTGGCTTTCCTGATTCTTAAAATATTTTTCCCTATTAGTTTCCTGTTATTTATATTATAACCCGATTTTTTTTTATTATTATACATATTTCTAAGCAAATGATTCTTACACTCTATTTTTTCGACTTCCAAATCGTCGTAGGGTCTAGTATCTAATATTTTTTTACATATGTTACTGCCTCCATCACCTATCATGGTGGCATATTTTAAGTCGTACATATTTATGTGGCAGAAACCTTCAACAATTATGTCAGCTTCCATGCCAGATGAACTGCCATTCCAATTCTTTGAACATTTGTGACTGTTAGGTGCCAAGTTTCTTGTTTCCGCAATAACACAAAAGAAGAACAATATTTCTGACACCAAGGTATAATACCTTTTTTGTGTTATATCCAATTATAGCAGCCTAAATTGAGAGAGAGAAAAAAATAGGTTAAAAATATCCCACAAAATTTATTATATCATTAATTAAATAATACTTATAAATATTTAGAATTATATTTTCTAAAATTTAATTTGGTTTAATTTTTTTCATTGCGCTGCCGTTGAACTTATTCTGATTTGGAAATTAATGCTTTTTATAATATTTAAAAAAATATTTTTATTATTAATTATTAAAAAGCCGCAAATTGGTGATTTCATAGGAAGGAGTCCTCAAAATAAATATGCAAATAATTCTTGTGGAACAGGTAAAAAAGAAAAAATACTACATATTTTCTTCAATACACGAAAACATATTTCTTAAACTATAAAGAGAATGCTATAATACCTCATTAGTGGTTTCAGTTAAATTTCTGATTTTCTCTCCTTTGCCAAATTATTCATTATATCAAACCATGCAATAATGTCGATTACCCTATTCCTTATAAAAAATTTTAACTGTACTAATGACATATACACAATTTATTTTATAATGATTTTAAACTCTTATTAATATTTTTTTCAAGTCAAAGGAAAATGTATGAAAATTTTTTTAAATTCATAAAGTAACTTATTTAAAAAAATAAGCTTAAACATATTAATTAAAAATAAAATTGCCAATTTGTTAGCATTCTCTTTCAAATGCAATCAAAGATTTTAATTATTCCGGTACACAATATAATTTTAATAAAAATAATATTCACACAAAATAAATGAGAGTGTTAATATTTGAGAAAAATATTCTCCCAATAAAATGTATAATCTAGCGAGATAAAGAACTTAATATTAAAAAAAAATAAAATACAAAATGGGAAAATTTTCACTCTTTTGGATTCGATGAAATTCTAGAAATGCGACGTTGGAAAAGTTGCTTATTTCGTTTTTTATCACTTCTAATTTAAAAAAAAATATTTTTTTTTCTTAATTTTGTGAATTATTTTTAGTGTATTAGAAACTATGGATTTCATACATTTCAATTTTATCGCAAAATCACGTAATTCCTCTCATCTGATTTTTGATGAATGGAATAATTTTTTCAAGCAATTAGAAATGAGCATATAAATATTAAAAATTATTACTGTAAAATAAAAATACATTACAGTGATATAGAGTAGCTATATAAAGATCTTTCATAAATTTAGTTTTATCATATCATATATACATTAGATCTTGATGTATTTTCTAATTTTTAAGCTTTTAACTGTATATTTAAATCCTTAAATTTTTTAATATGCGTTAAAATTTTTTCGAAATCTTTAAACTCAATTTTGAATTTGGTTAAAGTAAAGCTTTTATGTACTTCAGGGGATATTTTAAAAGAGCAAATTCATAAAGAAATAATAAACATTTGTGGGCTTATTATAGGTTGTGGACAAGCACTCTCAAAATAAAATCATAAAAATGACAATATTCTGAAGTGATCTGTGGAAAGAGTAGGGGATATATGTTCCATCACAAATTAGAAGCATCTGCACCCATGATAAGCGCAAGGGAAAGGACTTGCTTTGCAGTGAAATCATAAGCAAAAGTTGCAACCACGAATATAATTTCTTTCCCTACCCCAGAGGAATCACACACAATTAATTTAATGTAACCCAGTAAGGTAATATAAAACACAAATCTCAGGCATTTCGATTAATAGTTTATTTCTCTTGCATAACTTATGTTACATATTGGCCCTTTTATAAATTTTAGTTGAGTTCTTTTGATCAGCAAAATATTTTAATATGCATACTGAAAAAAGTAAGTGCCTATTTATAAGAATTATGAAACCTAAAATAGTTACATAAAAGCAACAATAATTGCATTCCAGCTGGTAATTTATTTATTTTCTCGTTTACATATCATGTATTTGCTTTTTGTAGATAAATAAAATATTTTTACTGAGACCTATCAGCAAATACGAGCATTCCATAAAGTACAGAAATTTCCTTATAAAATAAAAATCATGAACTCATAATGTCTAGCATGCAAGGTCCAAAAGCTGCTTTCATTCAACCAGCTCATGCTCAGCTTTGAATAGGTTTCATATGAAAGGCTCGAAAACGGAGAAAAGTTCTTCGACAATCCACACCCACTTCCAGTGCCCTATTCACTGCAATTCATTTGGATTAGGTTGAGTTTTCTGTCCAAATTGTAGACAAGAAATTGCATTTAAATTTCAGGCCAGACCCTTCCTTTCTTCTGCAATTAAAATCATGTCTTTAAAGGAACATACAAATTTTCCGTGATCTGATAGTTTTTGCAATTCCTTCAGAAAGAATGATACATCAATTATACGTAATAAAAAGCTCTTCATTTGAAACAGTGTTAGAAGATGAACTTGCACTGAAATTAATGTAAAACTAAATTAATACTAAAAAACTTCTATTTACAACATTAAAAAAGATTTTGGATAGCCTTTTTTAAAAATAACTTACTCTAATTTATGCTGAAAATGACTTATATATTTCATTCGATTTCCTTTTCGTAGTTTTACTACTAGAATCACTTTTTTTCATGTTTAAAATAGACTAAAAATTGAATCAAATTTTACAGAGTTTAATTAATGAGAAAAAGATCCAAATGCATTTAAAATGGTAAAAGTGTTGAAATGAATTCACGAGACATTTGAATTTTTGGAAAACAGCATTCAACATCAATTGAGAAATGCGTTCCTCGTTTTTAATTTTTTGGAACGTACAATGAAAATGAATGGAACAAAATTAAAAAGTATTAAAATCAGAAATTATTTTCATAGAACATAATAAAAGTTTTCATATCTAAGTTTCCACGGGAAAAAGTTATCGGGCTTGTTTATCATGTTCAATATAATTTAAAATTCAGATATTTCCTCTCGAACATCGATACTATAACTTCAGTTACATATTTTATATCGCCTTAAATGCTACAGGATATTTATTCATTCTTTTGATATTTTATTATTTTTATTTTACTTATTTATTTATTTATTTATTTATTTATTTATTTTTTTTGTCAAAAATGTTATTTGGGTTGCGCAGGACAATATTCTTCTCGAATAAATTTTGTGAGCATAAAATGATTTCCCTAAGAGCATATTAAACCTTTCATCTATATTGTAGTGGGTTGCAATGTATTATCATTTGTTTTGATATTCAAGTGCTTTTATGTTTTTCCGCTGGACTTTTACTACAAACCCAATTTTTTTTTCAACGATATATATAATTTTTCAAATTCAAAATTTGTTTAATTTTTTATCAGACGCAATAATTTAGTATGGTAGTATATTTAGTATTGTATGGTAGTATATTTAGTATTGTATGGTAGTATATTTAGTATTGTATATTTTAGTATAATGCTTATTGATCATATTAATCATCATAATATATTTTGTTTTCTTCCATGAAATAAGTTGAAGGTAAAATTAAATGTCTAGATGTTTGTAGAGGTAAAAACTCATTAATTTTGCAAAAGGATTAAAAATCAAAATATGTCTCACTATTATTCTGATAAACTTATCATTTTTATTATTAGATATTTTATTTTATAAGATATATATATTGTGAAATGATGATTTTTTTTTTATATTAAGTTCTTTAAATTTTTAACACACAGGTAATCTTGTTACAAAATCGTAGTATATAATATAATTATATAAGGTAACAAAAACAGTTTATAATATTTCAATTTTAAAATTTATGTAAAGGAAAATAAACAAAGTTGATTTAAAAGTACATGTCACAGGTACTTTTCCAAAGCTAATTAACAAGAATCTAACATGCATTACTTACAGATAGCTTTTCTATTTTGTTGAGTGAGAGAAACTAATTCTTCTTGCTCGATTTGGAGTGTTTCCTACCGCATCGTAAAACAGCTGGAATCATTTTTTTTTCCTGCGTCAATCAGTGGCATTTATCTGCCGTAAAACTTCTGGCAGGCGAATAAAATTCAGCCTTAGTAAAATTGTCAGAGTCAAAAGTAATAAAAGCAAGTGCAGTGCAAGTTGTCAAATGATCAAAATCCATAGTTTCACTCGACAAACAAAGAGGGCAGTTATCATCGGCAACTACACCGATACAGTGTCACAAAAACTCATGTCCAGTTAAAAGTCGAAAAAATTTGCAGTAAAAACTGTACGAGGCAAATCCATCCGGACAGGCGACTATTTAAGAGCGTTCCATTTTTTATAGGCTGAAAGTGCTGCATAAATTTGCTCTAGGTGTTGGTCAATTTTCCCCTTAGCCTCAGAACTAAACTAATGGGCAATTAGAGGAAACAGGGGCTGAGGCAGCTTACAACCATTTATAGCCAACACATCTACTCTTTCATTTCCAGGCACCTCGCAATGGCTAGGGATCCATTGAAAAACTATCTCCCAACAGCGGGAATCATATGGGGAGCAGTTTTTCCCATAAATTTCTCCTTCTTTAGGTTACAGAGTGAAGTCGAAAATAACCAAGTATGGCGATAACAATTTTCCAGCTTTATAGGTGGCGTTGTGAACAGTTTGTTTGTCGCTCAACGGTCATTTTTTGCACACGAAGGCTAATTAGACCGGGATCTACGGCTTAAAGTGGATTCCGATCCACTACAACATCCAAACCCAAGGTGGGATTCGAACACACGAAATGTTGAACCGAATGCAAGAGCGTTAACCATTCGGCTACCAGCTCGGCTGGCGTTGTGTACAGAGGTGCATTTTCAGAAATAAGAATGAGTTTGATTTATAATCAAAATTTTTATCGAAATATTGATGCAATAAGAAATATTTTTAGCTTAAAATAAACAAAAATGTTAAATAAATATAAACGAAAATGGCGGATTGTTCTAAATTGCGAAATACGTAAATTTTAAACTCTGATTATTTATTCATTATTTAATGCTTTTCTTTGACATTTTTTCTCCTTTTTCGTGTTGAAATTATCGTCTGACTTTGGCTTAGTGTTTGATTGACTAAGATTGAGTATTTTTGTTCTTTATTTTTTACTATTTAAATTGTATTAATAATTTTTTTCTTCCTTTCTCATTATTATGGATTTAAAATGACTGAAGGAGAGACTGAAATGATTTACACGGATTGCGATTTGCGCATTCCAAAAATAAACACTTCAAGATTATTGACTTTCGAAGATTCTATTCCACAACTAATCCAGTTAGCTGCGGAAAATGGTATTACTAAGTTCTTCATTTTCCTGTCTCCCACTGATGGTACTGCATCTATTCCAAAGAAACCTTACAATTTAAAGCAAGAAATAATTCAACTTGTAAAGAACCACAAGAAAATAATACAAATTCAGCACACCCGTCAAGGTAAGCTTCTATTCGAAACTAATTGCCCAGATACTGCTGTAGAAATAAGCAAGATAAACATTATTCTTGGTGTACCTGTTAACTCCAGTTTTCAATCTGAATACATTTCTTCAAGATTTCTTATAAAAGAAATAAATGTAGATTTACCTTTATACCTTGTTGCTGAAGAAATTGCGCAAAATGGCTTAACGATATTAAGCTTACAAAGATTTACAAAAAAGAATTCAGAAGAACTGAGTGAAAATATTTTAGTGAGCGTCATTGGTCATCATCTACCTCAAACTATTAACTTATTCTATTCCATCATTCCAATTTCACCTTTTATTGATAACGTTCGCCAATGCGGAAAATGCTATAAATACACTCACCCTACGAAAAAATGTAAACAAGAAGTCTTCCTATGTAAAAACTGTGGAACATTCCATAAAGACTCTCCCTGTGGCAATGAAACACCTAAATGTATAAACTGTCAGGGAAATCATGCAGCTAATGACATTTCCTGCCCTACGAGGCTTGAAGAAAAAAAATTCTTGCATTTTAAAAGCATGAACCACCTTCCATTTATTGAGGCGAGAAGACGTTATAATAAATCTTTAAAAACCAGTTACTCCAGTGTAACCAAAAGTCATCTTCCTTTCGTGCCGAACCAAAATGAAATAACTGATACTGTTAAAAAAGCAGTGACAGAGATGACTTCTATTTTTGAAGCAAAATTACTTGCGATACAGGCTAGACAAGATCAAATGGTCCAACAAATGTTCTCATTCATGAAAGAATGTATGAGAACATGTTCGAATCAAGCTAGATCAGTTTCTAGATCTCCTCCAAGAAAGAGTCGTGCTAGATCTATTCAGTCTAGAAAGATAAGTCCAAAAAATTCAGTGAATCAGCAAATAATATCTCCCGAGCAACCTATTATGAAGTCTCCTCAACCAAATATTAAATATGCAGAACCTAACATTGATGAAAGAATTGAGCCAGGAAGAAGGCGTAAAAAACATTCATAATTTTTTTTTTTAATAATATTCTTTTACTACGAGCGCACCCTTTTGTTTGATTTTTAGTGACTGTTCAGGTTTTTCGTTTTATTTTATGTTCAATTTAATTTCTTGGAATGCAAGAAGTGTTCTATCTAAGCGTCCGTATATAAAACTTCCATACTTTCAATCTTCCGATGTCCTAGCAATTCAAGAAACGTTTCTTAAAAATTCCGACTTATTTCAAATTTATAATAAAACAATAATTAGACTAGATAGGCAAGATGGCCGTGGTGGAGGACTTCTGTTTGCTGTTGATAAATCTCTACCTGTGCAAGTTTTAAATATATCCCGCTCAGAAGATAACGATACAGAAATATTAGCTATAAAAATTACTATATCCAAATCATCTCTTACTTTAATAAATGTGTATGTCCCACATGGTAAATTTTCAAGTTCTTTGTTCCATAGCATCTTATCAAATATTCCTCCTCCTTTCATAATAATTGGAGACTTTAATATACGAAGTTCGGCTCTTGGCAGTTATTCAAACTCTCCCGAATCTTCAGAATTCCTCGACTGGATACTGGATAGCAACATTTGTCTTTTAAATACCTCTCAGCCTACTCATTTCGGACTCCACCATAGACCATCCCTTATCGATTATAACTTTGTATCTCCTGATATTTTTCCTTTTTGTACTTTCTCAGTCAGTTCAGATAGTAATGGTAGTGACCATGTCCCTGTTCAAACAAGTGTCAAAATCTACAACAACGATTATTCAAAAGGTATTTCCCGCAATAGAATTTTATGGACTGGCTTCTTCAATTCAATGAACACCCAAATTGCTAATAACAAACTAGTTTCTGTAGATCATTTTCAAATTTTATGCAGAAACTATCTTGATAAATTTAGGAAAAAGCAAATCTTTCCGTCAAAATCATATCCTCCGTGGTGGACATCGGAATGTTGTTATCTTTTGGGTCAAAAAAGAAAACTTTGGAGGAAAGCGAAAAGTTCTCTTAATCAGACTCTGTGGATACAGTACAAACGAATTTCTGCAAAACTTCATTAGCTTCTTCTAACCCTTTCCAGAAATTTCTGGGATAAAACTATAACAAACGCTGGTATATCTAAAGACATTTATTCTATTCTCAAAAGACTTAAAAATAGATCTACCGACTCACCAACTCATCATCTATTAATTTCTAGCGAAACTTCAATTATTTCGGATCCTGTTGTTCAAGCTAACTTATTTGCCAAATTTTATTCTCGTCAATCTGAAACTGAAGTACTACCTCTCGATTTAAGTTCAAATTTTGATTTAGAATATAACTCTGCATTCTCCCTTTCTGAGCTCCAATTGGCGATTTCTAAATGCAAAAATACTTCAGCTGGTCCTGATTTAATATCAGCTAAAATTTTGAAGGGTCTATCAAACATAGCTTTACGATCCCTTTTGTCACTCATAAATACCTCTTGGTTAAGCGGTATTGTTCCCCCGTCTTGGAAAAAATTCATCATAATTCCTATAATAAAACCTGGAAAAGATACTACTTCAGTAAATTCTTATCGCCCAATTTCTCTTACAAGTGTTCTATGTAAGGTCATGGAACGCATGATTTTAAATCGTCTAATAAATCATATTTCCCTTTCCAAATATTTTCATCCAAATCATCATGGATTTATGCCTTATAGAGGTTGCGATAGTGTTCTTTCTATGCTTCATCATCATATTATTGCTTTACGTTCACAGAGAAAATATGTCATATGCGCAACTGTAGACATATCTCAAGCTTACGATTCAGTGTGGCCAGACGGTCTTATTTATAAGCTCCTCCAATTTGATATCAGAGGAAATGCTGCTCATTGGATATTGGATTCTTTATCGGATAGAAGTTATAAAGTGAAACGGCGTGGAACTTTTTCTCAATCCACTTTCTCTAATAGAGGTGTCCCTCAAGGCAGTGTTCTTTCTCCCTTTCTTTTCATGATTTATATGTCAGATATTTACGAAGTTCTCTCTCCCGACATTAAGTATTTTATTTATGCTGATGACATAATCCTTTTGGCTGCTCATTCATCACAAGAAAGACTACAGCAAAAAATGCAGACTGCAATCATAAAACTTGAACAATGGTGTGAAGAATGGAAACTAAAAATTGATTCCTCAAAATGTTCAGTCATTGATTTCTCTTCCAAAAAATCTCCTGTAAATTTTGTACTAACTATAAATCAATTACCTATCTCTTGGTCTAAGCACATAAAAATTCTGGGCCTCTATTTTACTAATAATTTAACTTTCAAGTATAACTAATAATTTAACTTTCAAGTATATCAAATGAAAAAAAAATCCATCCAGAAGAAAATTAATGTTTTAAAAGCTATTTCAGGAAATAGATGGGGAGCAAAAACTAATCATTTACTTCAAATTGTTCAATCCTTCATTACAAGTAGCCTCGATTATGGATGTCATGTATTTACATCAGCGAGCTTATCAGACCGAAAAATCTTGGATCCGATATATCACTCAGCTCTTAGAATTGCTACAGGTCTTCCTCGTTGGACACCTATTTCACTTCTTCTGAAAGAAGCAGGGGTCGTACCTCTTTCTGTAAGACAAAACTTTCTCTCTACAAGGATGTACATTAGAAACCTTGCACTTTCTACTAGATCTCCATGTGGTAAATTATGGGAATCAATGCCTTACAGCCATATCTCTGGCGCTCTTCCTCTATCTTTGCGAGTGAAAATATGGCTTGAAGAAAATGGAATTCAAGAACCACATATTTTAAGAGTTCCTGCAAAATCTACATCTGTTAATATTAATTTAAAAATAGTTCTTAGAAAATATACTTTTCAGACTAAAAATCTTCCTACAAATACTATCAATGACCTCTTTGAACTCCATAGTACTTCTGAATGGTCCAATCACATATTATTATTTACTGATGCATCTAAAATAGAAAATAAACTTGGAATCGCTGTTTATAACAGCAGAAATAACTCCTTTGTTTCCGGGCAAATCAATAACTCTAATTCCATTTTTACAGCAGAGGCTTTGGCTTTATATCTGGCGGTGACTAAATTCTGTATTTCTCCCTCTAACTATGTCATATTATCAGACTCCTTATCCTGTCTAAGTAGTTTGAATACTCTCTCAACCTCTTCCCCAACCATCATTCAACACATCGGATCAGCTTTAGGAAATGCAACTGAGATTTGCGAATTTATTCAATTAGTTTGGATTCCAGGTCATTCTGGAATTTCTGGGAACGAAAAAGTAGATGCTCTTGCAAAATCGGCCATTAATAAAAGTTATATTCTGCACTCGATTTCACCTGAAGACCTTAGCCATAATATAAGAAATATTTTTACCAATTATAATAACAACGAATGGAATAACAGTAAATACGTGTCTAACTTTTCGCACATGTCTTCTATCAAGAAAGTTCACCGCAATTATACCAATTCTCGCCTTGAAGAAGTGTGGCTAGCTAGAGTTAGAACTAGATCTTTTCCGACAAATGCTAAATTACATAAATTCAGACTTTCTTCAACGGATAAATGTTCTTGTGGAGAAAGAGAAACCATGGATCACATAATGCTATCGTGTCCTCGTTATGATCAAGCAAGAAATTCTTTAAGAGAAAAACTTGGTATCGGAGCTCTTTCTTTCTCTTGGATCTTAGATTTGTCAACGAATCCAAAAGAGAAAATTGACGCAACTATTTCTTTTTTGAAACAAATTAATAGATTTTAATTTTTTTCTCGTCTTTGTATTTTCCAAGCTGCCTATTTTCCCTTTCATTCGTCAAACAAACGCCGTGCTTAACTTTTATTTTGATTGTCTTTTTTTTTTTTTTTTTCAAAATCATCAATCCATCAATATTTGTTTAGGTTTAAAATAAAAACTCAATCTTACTCAATGCGAGCTATAAGCCTACGAGCATAAAGCTCCAAAACTGTTTTTGTCGTAACCTAACCTAACCTAACAAAAATGTTCCTTTTGTAATTGTACGCCGAAAAAAGGATATCTTTAAACCAAATTTTGTACAACCTTAATGAAATTAGAATTTGGATGAAATTTACTCAGATGGAGATATTTTGACATTTTAAAAATATTCACAAAATTTTTGTAATTTGCAAAAGACCAGAAGTTTCCATCGTGAAAATAGCACTTGTGATCCGTTAAAATATTATCCATAGGATTATAACATAGGGATTCGATTTCCCCCAAAGGAAGTCTAGCAGGGCTTTGACTTCTCCCCGTATGATCATTATTTTTTAAATACAATTAGGAATCAAAATTAAAAGTTTACTTGTAAGTTATAATACTATTAACACTTTGTATTCGGGGGGTGTGATGACACATTTAACATTATAATAAGTCCACTATTGTTTAAAGTTCATTTGTAAATTGTAATCCTATATCAAATGTTATTTCATAATAATTAAATACGAATAGACTTTATAAGGAAACTAAAAGTTTAGCTTTCATTTAGGTTGTTTTCAACTGCTAGCCACTTGTGTGTGTGCACACTTTTAAAAGAATATATTTACTCTAAATAATCCTTTACTAACCTATATCATTTTTTTAATAATCATCATAGCTTGAATAAATTAAAACTGGATATAAATGGACTTTAAAATCAGAGAAAATGGTATCATTTAAACAAGATAATGGGTATTACATTTTTTAAATTTAAACACAAGTTTAATAAGAAATACAGTATATGATCAAATATTAGATAGCAATTTCTGTTCAAGATGTATGTATTATGTTAATCTCGTTCATATTTAGAAAGGATAAGTCATTTCTTTAAGGTCCGATTAAATAGAAAATGTAGGAATTTCGTTAACCTGTACGAGAATTCTTGTAGAAGACTTCTGAAGATTTTCCTGTAACATGTGCTAGGGCTCATTCGTTTATTGAAGAATTATATCAACGTTATTTTATTCCAAGGGTTGGGAATCCCCCCATTCCATTTGATTTTTTGAGGAACTCCTATTATTACTTACGTCTACCGAAGTAAAAAAAAAAATTCTAGCAGTTTTTCACTATTTTTAGTCAACTTTAAATTACAAGATATTCCAGGGTACTGGTAAAAAATGTTGATTTCCAGGAGTTAAGCGAACCGTGTAATACAAAATTGTAAAAAAAAAATTAATAGAATTTCTTTTTAATTTTATTTTTCAATCATAATTATCGTTTTTTATTCAGCTATGAATAGATGGGTAAAACCATCACACATTAGGTAGAATTGGATTTTTATCTATCCTATGCACTGTAATACTTTGGACTTGTCATCCCTAATTATGAATTTTATGACTTATTTTACTGTTTCAATCAACCAAATCTTGCTCAAAGATCACTTTTCTACACGCAAGAGCTGATTTGCCAAAGACTTTCAGTTATTCTCAATCATTGATGCTCGAAGTAAAGTTAAAGAATTTACAAACTATTGAAGTTCATTTTTTATACAACATTTACTACAAGAATCTCTGCAGTATAAAAGCATTGGGAATACATATATTTTCTACCAACAAACAAAAATCAAACTTAAAAATTACAGTACTAAGAAATTTTTTTAAAAATTTTTGAAGTTGTATCAATGTATATTTTAAATTCACGATTTATCATTAAATTATGATTTACAGTATCGACAGCATGACTTCATATGATTGAAGGCTTTGTTTAAAAATATTGACTTTTTCATTTTTTTACGATAAATGAATATTCAAATTGTCACATTTAAAAATTTTATTTATCTCAAAACTATGTGAAATCGAAATTAATTTTTCTCAAAATATAGCACTTTTATTAGATAAATATTATAAAACTCACCATTTTGTTTGAATTACCCAAAGAAAAACTATACAGTTCTAAAAAAATTACAATAAAGAAACAATTATTTAAATGCTTTTATTTTCATCTTTTTACAATTTTTTTTATTTCTTCGCTTTTTCTCTATTTTTTTTAAAATGATGTACATCACACACAACTTCACCTGCTCCAATGATAGCTATAGGAAGAAACATGGATGGTTATTTCTTAATAAGATTCATTTGAATGTATGTCAGTATAAAAGAATAAATAAATAATATTACTTTTTTATTCATGTTATTTAAATTTCATTAATATACAATGGGTTTCTAATAAAGAAATTTAGAAAAAACATACCAAAACACTGAGTTTAATAGCTAATCAAGAATATATTATAACTAAAATTTTATTAGGTTCATTTTTCCCTGTATTAAGTAAAATATTAATGTAAAGAAATTGCGGTATTATAATTAAAAATGATTAAACTGAAATCAGCAAAAATTTCTCAAGAAACATTGGCGAAAATTGTTTTAATAGATATTTTTAAAACTGCTTGGTACCTAATTATATAATACAACTACTTCTGCATTCTAACTTACTATATTGAAAGCAAAAATTAAAGATAATTATGATATGTACTTACTTAAGCAATAATCATCATAACATCAGTAAAATATTTGCAAAATTATTGGGCATGGCTTCATGTTTTAAATCATTAAACCTTACAAATTTTAAATTATATAGAAAAAATTATTGAGTCCCAGATGATTAGATGATATAAAGAAACAGCTGTTATAAAATTTTTTATTTTGATACAAATTTATAAATTACAGGCGAATGGATGACTCTCATCTGTATTTCATTTCTCTCCAAGTCAATCCTAATGTACCAGAAATGTAGAAGTTTTTTAATGATTAAAATCACCTCTAAATATTTCGTTCAGTGATCTACTTAAATAATAGAATAGTAAATTAGTAAAAGTGTACATTTTTAGTTTAAAACAATGAGGAAATGAAGTGAAGAAAGCCAGGAGCTGAAAGAAAAAAATATCAGCATAAATCTTGGTTAGCAGCACATGAAGAGACCCCATTGCAATGAATACAAATAAATAGAAAATATACAAGATGCGACCAAAAAGAACACATATTAAATAACATTTGCTCTAAGCATAAGAATTTTACTCTTCATATTACTTATTGTAAGATAAAAACAAAATATTAGTGTTAAAAACTTTCACTGCAATAATAATTAATATTTTCTTTTAAGTCACAAAGTGTGACTTTGTGAATTAAAAAAAAATACTTATAATATTAGGCAAAGTTTTATGACAAATACTTTATTTTATTATATTATAATAATTTTGAATTTATTTTAGTATGGAAATTTACTAAGTTTAATATAATAGAAAAAAAATAATCCTTCAAATTTAAATAGCTCTTTTATACTAATAATATTTATTTTGAATAAAATTATTACTGACATCTGTTTTTGCCGCATATTAAATACCTACATAAAACACAATGAAAATATATGCTCGAGGGGAGGGGTGAGTGTAATTTTTACGTTTCAAAGAAAATACTTTTCTAATTATTTTAGCCTTAATTTGCATTTAATATTTCATTTCAAATTACTGTTTCACTTTGGAAATTAAGATAAAATATTCATGATAATTATAGTCAGCATAATGAGACTGTTGCAATTTAAATTACTAAACTTAGCAACATTATTAATAATCATGATTAATCACAAATTAATACTATACATTAAACAAACAAAAAATATTTAGGGCACATTTTTTTTTTATTACTTAAACAAATATTGAAATCATGAGTTCCAATTCATTTTAATTTGGAACAATAAAATTAACAATTAGCTTCTATTTACTTAAGATAGGTATATAACCTTTTTGTTGCTAGAAATGTGTATGACACCAGTCAACATATACCTGTTCAATTTCTTTTCTTATTACAAACATTAAAATTAAGGAAAGATTCATTTCACTGGACTTGCAAACAAAAAAAGCAATACTTATATATTTAATTAACGAATAACATTTGTATGATTGTTGTGGATTGTTACCATTATTATTTTCAGTATTAACATATTGATATACAATAAAGCTGTTCCAGTTCATTTATTTAATACATAAAAAGCATCGATGTATTCAATAGCGGATTAGTAGAATTTGAAATTTTTACAGTGCTTCTGATGGTTTATCAATCAATGGTCATTTTTTAAAAATAAAGGAATTAGACCTGGATTTACAATGAAAGCTTTTAAAAATAACATTTTTCAAATTTTATAAATTTTTCAATAAATCTCAACATATGCCACAGGCTATGGGTTGGACATCCACACATTAATGTAATAGTAGCAATTATAATATAAAATAATTTTAAAGTTAATATTCATACCTGTTAACCCGAGAAATAAAAATCTGTAGATTCTTATTTCTTAGGTTAACAGGTATGCCTCAGGTTAATAGGTAATATTAGATTCTACTTATTTTGAGAGAAAAAATCAGGAGGCACTATTAGTGAAGTTTTTGCTTGAAACAGAATATTTAAAATGGTAGTACAGTAAAAAGAGAATTTTACTCTTCAGATTATACATTCTGAGAATGATTTGTGTAAAGCATATTTAGTGTCATTCTTAATATTTTAATAAAATATACATCAACCTCATAAAGGAGCTATGAGGAATAAAAGAATATACTATATGCAAAAAAATAAACACATCGAGATTTGTCTCAATATTTTATAAGGCTATTAAACACGTGTAATTATAAATACACACATGTAATTTATAAATATTAAATTTATAAAATTATTTCCTTACATAAGCATATAAAATACAACTATATATAAGAAAATAGAAATTTTCAAATATTTTGTCCATAAAAAGCATAACACATTTCAAATTTGAATAACTCATGGCAATTTATTCTTTTCATACGTTCCTGACTTAACATTTATTAGAAATGAATTGGTGAACTACTGTTCAAAACATTTCTTCTCATTTTGAGAATATTTAGCAATAATTAAACTTTCTAAATTTTCAGAAGAAAGAGAAGACCTGAATTAATTTTTTTTATATGACCGAACACCCATTCACTTTCAGCATTAGAATGTGGAATAGTTAAAATTGTAAGCATAAACTGGGAAATATTGGAAAACAATTTTTGTTCTAACTCATTTTTCAGATTTCCAACAAGATGCCATTGTACATCTGCTCTTGATTCATCCAGTGTTTCTTTTGTGAGGACAGTACTTTGTAGTTCTCAGAACTCAGTTTGAAGAAAGTCTAATTCTTTATTCAGTTCTGTATTAAGCAGTAAAATGGAAATCTGTCAAACAGTTTTACACTTGATAATGAGGCATGTTCAATAGTCTGCAAATAGCATATTTCTGCATGTTTTAGAATCTTATCATGAAATGGAAAATCTTTTAAGCATGTAAATGTAATGACAGAGTCACATAAAATTAAACAACTCAATAGATTAATTTTTCTTCAAAAATTTCGGCAGTTTTTAAATTTTTTACTGAAATTGTCAAAAATTAGTAGATTTTCATACATTATTGGAAAATCGGGAAAAAGCAGGAGTTTCCCGAAAAAATTAGTAGAGTTGGCAGTTATGCATATTGTCCTCAAATATGTGTGGCTTGAAAATTGAATCATTTACTTCTTTTTTTTTAAAAAAAAAACTTTCATTTACTTTTTTAAAAATAATTATAAACAGCACTGTCAAATAAATTTAAAACTGAAGCAAAGAAATTACTAAAGTTAAGTACTTTCAGCAATTATGCTGGGAAAAGCTCCAGCGAATTTGTTTGTTGCTAGGAGTACTCTCACCATTTTTCTACATGAAAAGAGAGAAGGAAGATTCGTTTTTACATACTAAATGCTTTGATTATTCTACTCGCCACCATGGCTTGGTTTACATTGCTCACAGGGCATCGACAATTGAGTAGTAGTCCTTGTTGCGGAGAAGGGTTAGTTTCCAAATTCCCAACGTTGTTAAAAAGTATATACTTAGTACTGCAAATCTGAGGTATTTATGGCATTTAAAGTTTTAGAACAATGCTAAATATCACTAATTCATTATGAAGAGCATCTGTATTGAAGCTTAACATAAATAAGAATAAATATTGCAAAAACTGAATGTAAAAGAAATTTCCAGGAACACTTGACGAAAATATACTATGTAAAATTTAAAATATTCTAAAATTTTGCACAATAAAATATTAAAATTTACATATTTCATGGATAAAATTACATAGATAATATGCTAAAAAAAATAAAAGAAACTTACATGAAATGTTCCATTAAAATACTTGAGAATAGTAAATTCAATATGGAAAATAAAAGCTTCGTCCCCTGAGATAAAAATGAGGAATTTTATTACAGCAATTATTTTTTGCGAAAAATTATACATAAATAAAATATATATGCAAGATAAAATAGAAATGTAGACTTAATGGTAGGTACCAGTGTAGGTGATAAATGAGCCTAACTAATGTCAGAAAGTTTTCTTGCTTTTGTATGATGTAATTTAAATTTTTTGATGTAACATGATAGTGTAAATGTGCGAACTTGGTTTTTATTTGATTGCAATTTAAGTTCTTGAAGTGGGTGATTTAAAATTAAGTATTTGAATATTAGTATGCAGTGACTTTTTTATATAAAGTTGCTTACATAAAATTTATTTTGAAATTTTATAACATTATTTTCATATTATTTTGAATCATTATTTTCCTTGCACTGTATATATGATCCCGTAATCATTCCGAAATTGTGACAATATTTTTGGATTCTATAAAATTTGTCTATTGTCTGACCGGGTTTGATGATTCTGTAAGAAATGATTAAGTGAGTTATTTTATGTATTTAATTAATAGTTCAGTTGTAATGCAATGTTTTATGTTACATACTAAGTATTGTTTATAAATATTTCATATACTTATACTTAGGTTTATTCTGAGCGGTAGTGTTGATTAATTAGAAAATCTAGTTTTTATAAAAACATATTCTTTACGTTACAGATTTAGCTTTATTGCTCAGTTTAAATCAGGAGTAGATTGCAGTACACTAAATTTTCTTTAAAGATGGGTAACACTTCAGTTAATGAAAATTTAATTTTTCATAAAAATACATTTCATTTTATTGAAGTTATGGATTTAGCTTTATTGCCTGCTTGTCACCCATTGTAGACTGCATGATACTTAGTTTATATTTGTTTTTTTTATTATTTAACCTTTGTAAAATTAATTTCCAGTTATGAGTGTTTTAATACTTCTATAGTTATTATAATGAAATATTTGAAATTGAAAATAAGTGCTCAATAACAAAGTTGAAGTTTGAGCACGATTGATGTTTGGTAACAGAATACGTGTAATAACATAATTTCAAATGGTGGTTGGTTGGGTTTTATGGCACAAGGTCCAAAATTGGACATGCTGCGCCAAAACTATGATTTTGATTTTTTTTCCATTTTATTTATTTATTTATTTTTTTTATTAACCCAAGCAACATTAAAAAATAAAAATAATTGTATACGAATTAATTAAAAGCCCTAGATATATATAGAGACATACACAAATATATATAAAAATATATAAATACAACAATAAAGTTTAAAATTAAATCAAATATATTGTAGAAAGCCTATTGCTCTTAGAAACGGAAATAGGTTTCTGTGGGGTAAATCCTCCATAATAATCATAGTAATCATAATAAATAAATCAGGTAAAGTTAAAATATCTGTATTAAAAAAATGTACACATAAATGGTTAAAATATGAACATGTAATTAAAATATGATGCAGAGAATAAGGTTTATCACACGTTTCACACCAAGGATTTAATGCACTCAAAAACCAATGGGTGAAACATGTGAGTCTAATACGAAGGCGAGTCAATCTAACATCTGCACTTCATAACTGTAAAATTGATGATGAGGTGAGGGATGAGAAAATGCTATGGAGTTTGTTTCCGACCTGCAAGTTCCATGATTCTTCCCAAAGAGAATAAATAAATCCTTTTATACTCTTTCTCACATCTGAGAGTGGAACCGATAGTAAAATTGGATCTCCACCAGCCTTTGCAGCTGCATCCGCTCTCTTACTTCCTATCAAGACCTACGTGACTTGATATCCAACAAAATATTTTGTATCCCTTGCCAGCAAGGGAGTCCAATGTTCTGAAAATTCTTGACACAACAGGATGACATGTGAAACTATTGTTTCTCAAAGCTTCAATAACAATCAAGCTGTCAATATATATACAAAATTGACAATGATCCTCTGTATTCACATGCTGAAGCACATAAAAGATAGCTGTGGTTTCAGCGGTAAAGATGGAGCAGGACGAATGCAGGCTGTAGCTAAAAGCTGTATTATTGATAAAAACTCCACAGCCCACACGTCCTGCTGTTTTAGAACCATCTTTTAATATAGGTTTGTAAGATTGATACTGACAGCGATGAGAAGAGTATAGCTGTTGAAAAACAATAGGTGTGTCAGATTTTCTGTAGTGAGCAAAGGTATTGATGAAAGTTTGTTGGGTCATACCAAGGCGAATGAGCAAATGGGTCAATATTCTCTATCCAAATATCACATAGGTCTGTGAGCCATGGTTGTGATTTGGCTCGTGTGAGAAATGGTGGGATGCTCATTGGACGAGCATCATATAGTCACTTAAGAGAAGCGTTAGGAATCATGGAAGGTAATGGGTGATGTGGGGTCGACATGGTCTTAGTTAAAAATTGAGACATTGCTGCATTCATTGCAGATCCAACGGTAATTTTTGGCAAATTACGTATAGACTCTGGGCAGGGGATGTGTGGAAGGCACCCGAACATATCCTTACAGCAGAATGATGGACTGTGTCTAATCTTTGTAAAACGGAAGATCTAGCAGATCCATAAACAACACTTCCGTAGTCAATGTGGGATAGAATCAACGACTGATAAATTCAAAGTAGTGGTTTGCGATCTGACCCTAAGATGTATTAGACAACACCTTGAGGATATTAAGCGATTGCTCACACTTCTTCCGCAAATATATAACATACGGAAGAAAGGTTAATTTTCTGTCAAAGATAATACCCAGGAATTTTATTTCATTGACTACTTGTATTGGAGTGTTGATAAAAATAATTGGATCATTATGCAGGCTAGTCTTTCTACAGAAGTGGACACATTTACTCTTACTTTGTGATAAGGTATGGCCATTCTCAGCACACCATGCAGTAAGTTTGTTAAAGCTGTTTGCAATTGTCTCTCAATTATTTGCATATTAGACCCCTCACATGATATTTTTAGGTCGTCAACAAACAAGATACCATGTACTGATGATGGAAGCTGATGGACAATGTTGCTGATGAAGAGACTAAAAAGTGTTACACTTAAAATTGAGCCATGAGGAACACTCTCAGATTGCGTAAGAGTATTGGATGTATAGTTTCCAATACTTATTTTAAAAACACGGGAGCGTAAAAAAATTCTGCAGGAATATCAGAAAATTACCCAGAAAGCCAAAATTATATAATGCATGGAGAATTCCATATAGCGATGTACGGTTGTATGCCCTCTCTATGTCTAAGAAAATGGAAACCAAATAATTTCTCTGCAATAATTGCGGATTTGAGTTTCCAATTGTGTCATATTATCAAGAGTGGATCTTTCTTTATGAAAGCCATCCTGATTCTTATGGATACAATTATTAGTTTTTAAGACACATACGTTTTTGTATATGTCATTGACCACACGTTTAAGAGTCTTACATAAGCAAATCGTCAGAGCGAGTGGTTGATAATATAAAGGCTCTGAAGGATCCTTGCCAGCCTTTAGGATTGGAATCACTTCAGCTTCATTCCAAACTGATGGAAATTTCTGTTCGGTCTAGATCCTATTGAACCAAAGTAATAAGTTTGATAGGGAGTTAGGACTTAAATTTCGAAGCATTTGATAACTGATTCCATCAGGTCCTGGACTGGTATCATGGGCCTGCTTTAATGCTCATATCAGCTCCAACATTCCAAATTCACATTTGTACTATAAGACTTGTCAATTGTTGCAGTGAATTGGTACTTGCTCAGCATGACTCTTAGTTCTCAAAAACAAAGGACTGTAAGAGTTTGTACTTGAGATGTTAGCAATATCCGTAGGAGAAGAGTATATAGCAGCTCCGGATTTTAAAATAGGAATAGAAAATTCTCTATAAATTCCATAGGCTGCTTTCACTTTTCTCCACAACTGCTTACTGGAAGTTGAAGATGTTATTGTAGACACATAGCAGGATCAGGATTCCTTCTCACTTTGGCGACGAGCTTTGTGAGATAATGCTTTTGCTCTCTTAAATGCGATAAGATTCTCCATTGTGAGGTACCTACAAAACAACTTCCTAATTTCCTGTGTTTTTTTTTCAAGTTTGTTGGTATTTCTTATTCCACCAAGGTTTGCAGTGCCTTTTCAGTATAGAGGAACTTTTAGGTATTGCTAAATCAGTTGCATTTACGATTGTTTTAGAGACTTTTTCAACGACTTCATCAATACTCTCAATCAAGACTTTCATTAACAATATCTGCCAATTGTGTAAATAAACCAACTGTACACGTAAATAGGTAGTCATTGTACTACACTATTACCTCCAGTCTGGGAGATAACGAGATGAAAATGATCCCTGTTGTATAGATCATTTCCTAATCTTAAATTTAACAATGGCAGCAGTGATGATGAACAAATAGCAAGATCTAGTCTAGAGAATGAACTGTTCTTGTGGGTATGTGAAAGTAGGTTTTCTCATCAGTACATGTCTTCTCATCAGTATTAATCAGACAGAGGCTACTATCAGAAATGAATTGCTCTATCTGATGACCGCCAGAATTAATAGTATCGCTTCCCTACCAAGAATTATGGCCGTTGAGATCACCTAACAATAGGAATGGTGTAGGCACCTGATCAACTAATTCACTGAGTTCCTCTTGGTGGATGACATCACGTGGTGGTAAATATAAACTACAGACTGTAAGTAAGCATGAGGTATGTATTCTCATAGCTACAGCCTGTAGAGTAGTATTTAATGGATGGACAATGATGGGGAAATTATTGGTTGTTAATATGCAAATACTCCAGACACTGCACCATCATTACCAGTCTTTTCGGAAGCTTTTAAACCCGTGCATGGTAAAGTTATTGCTAGGCTTCAGGAAGGTTTCCTGATGAAGTGCAACACATGCAGGGTTGTAGGCTGAAATTATGGACTTGATGTCATCATGATGTGAAGGCAAACCATGGCAGTTCCAACAAACAAAGAAAGTTATTATTTAAATAAAAAAGCTCCTCCCCCGGAGCTAGATGACAGGTCTTCAATAGATTCTTTGAACAAAAAATCTTCGTCTGAAGGGTGAAGAGACACAGCATCAGCTTCCAGGGATAAAATGGCTTTACGGGTGGATAATGTGGATTTACGTGAACCCTCTTTTGCAGTTTTAAGTTTATTTAAGGGCTCTTGATTTCGCTGATGGAGCTTTTCAAATTGAAGGAGGTACCGATTTTGGCGCTTGTAAATTGGGGTAATCTCATTACAGGAAGAAAGAGTATCCGTTTGACTACTTTTGGTGACTTTCTTTGCAGCGGCCACAAAACTCTTTCCAGGTTGCAGTGTGCGTGAGGTAATTTGTTTTCTTGCCTCAGGATAGGAACATTTGTTTTTTACTTTATAAGTTGTAATTTCTTTTACGAGTACCAATATAGGGCAACTTTGAGAATAGGAGGGATGGTTTCAATAGCAGTTAACACATGCCTCCTTTGCTGTGCTGTTCGAACTATCGTGGCCAACTGTTGTGCAGTGAGCGCAAGACAGTTTGTCTCTGCAAGCACTTCTCGAGTGCCCAAAATGTTGGCACTGAAAACAATGCAAAAGATTTGGTATATACGGCCGGGCAGGTACATTCAAATAGGCAGCTTTAATACTGCCTGGAAGTTCTGGAGTCGTAAATGTCACAATGAGATGCTTAGTATCTATGATCTTATCTCTTCTGACAGTAATACGTTTAGCTGCACAGACCTTCTGACTCAGCAAATTTTCAAGAATCTCTTCCGCAGGTGTATTCTAC
The DNA here is from genome assembly GCA_030067965.1 of Latrodectus elegans. NCBI lineage: Eukaryota > Metazoa > Arthropoda > Arachnida > Araneae > Theridiidae > Latrodectus > Latrodectus elegans. The sequence continues at coordinate 77,643,611 of CM057812.1, read as the reverse complement.
AAACCTCTTGCAGAAACTACACCCTGTGAAAAATTTAAATCATCGTGAGGCGAAACAGTAACCTCAATATTTTCTAAGAGTTTCATGTTATTGATTACATTCATTTGGATAGAGTTTGCTACCTCTACCAATAAGTCACCAGACCTTATCTTACAGACACTTCTCACTTCTCCGATAAATCCAGATATTCCTTTTTGTATGAGAATAGGGTAACTTGTTCAAAAAAACCCTCTTTTCTTTTTATTACAAAAAATTTATCTTTGTTTTCAAAATGATGCTCCTGTGGGAGAGAAGAAAAGTTTTGTTCTCCATTAATTTTTATTAAAATTTTGGGACCTGACCACAACACCAACCACCGAGTCCAACAAGGGGATACAGACCAGCTGCACTAGTACTAGTCAGGTCCTATACGCTCACAGTACATCCCTGAAGTGGCCTCCACACTTAACGAGTCACCTAGTAGATGCACCGATCACTTGATAAATAAAGGCAATTGATGTGCTGAGGACCACAACACATTTCCCATTTACCTGAAGAAGAGGCCAAAGTAATGTGTTGGTCTGGGGGCCTTAATTACCAGGACCCTCTTTTCCACGGACACGGGCCTACAAACACAGCAAACATGTGGGTGATTTAGTCTTCAAAAGTAGCTATAGTAATAGAGCAGCGAAAGCTACTCAAGGGGTGGCCTCAACTTCTTTCGGGGCAACCACAACCAGGGAGAAAAGGAAAGAAAAGCAGAAGATTAGAGGAAGGGGGAGAAGAAATTAAAAAGACAGATCACTGGGGTACTTCGGGATTGTGACACCCGAGTTTACATAAGGAAGGTGAACCCCTGAGAGATTCAAATGGTGAAATAATTATGCAACACTTGGAAATTGCATCAAACTCGCACATGAGCCTATGATTTTATCAAATATAGCTTGCTAGGTATCAAGTATATAAATATAATTTTAAACATTAAACCTTTCTTCAAAAATTCAAATCCTCGCAATGTCAATAATTGCATTTAAAAAATACCTAAATGATCTCCTGACAGGTCTATAGCCACTAAAATGGGGTCTGCGAGGCTTATGGAATCTCCCTCGTGGTGGCCGATTTGTTGAACTGATTCCAGGACGATTAGTACGTTTAGGTAATACCTACATATATAAAAAATACATAAAACACAGAAAATACATAAATTTTTTATAGACATTCTAATAAATACATTTCTATTGATAGAAGAACCTAATAACAGAACCAGAATTACATAAAAATAATATAGTGTACTAACCTTAATTTGTCTACCTCGAAACCAAGATTCATCAAGAGCAGTTGAAGTAGTGACAGAATCTTTATCTGCAAATTCAATATATGCAAATCTAGAGAGAAAAAAAACGTGTAATCAATAAAGAGCACAAAATAGATTAAAAAATTCTGTCTCCTCTAATAGAGTTTAAAGGATTTTAAATTTAGACTATAATATTGCAAATTAAGATTTTATGGTACACAAAATAAAGTTTTAATTTTTTTATATGTTTACACAGTTTAGAATTTTAATATCAATTTGATAGAAAGTATTAAATAGAAACTGGTTCTTTAAATATTACCTATAGTTATTATAAAAACATGACTAACACAATGGATAAAAAGGAATAAAAAACAAGGGAGAGATGAATAAACTTCTAAGTTATCAAAAGTCTAGCCACACAACTGCTAATTCAAAATAAAATAAGAGCTTCAATGTAGAACAATAACTTTTGAATGCAACTGCTAAGTTAAACCAAATTCAACAATTGAAAATTGTTTCCATATTACAAATAGCAATGTAAAAGATGGTAAATGAGCCCAAAAAACAGTTGAACAGAAAGTCACAGCATTAAGTATTATGTTATAGAGATAAAATATTCTACAAATGTTATTCTCGTCCAAAAGACATTAACAAATTTTTTTATTACTTTAATCGTAGAAGAACTGGGCCATTCAAAGACTTAATGTAAACTAATATTCCATATTCATAAGAGCCATTTAAGAACAGCAAAATTAAAATAATGTTATTGTTTGCATATTAGAATATCAATAAATACACCTTAGATACATGAAGAAAAGATTAATGTCTGTCACTCAATGGTCATTTTTTTGTACATGCTGGGTAATTAGACCTGATGAAATGACCTTAGTATATAAAGGAATAAACTGAACATACTAAAATGAATGGGTAAAAAAAGGCATGGAAAAGAAATCAAATGCTCAGAATATTTTTCTATCTAAAAGTCATAATCTGAAATCACTTACCCTTTAGGGTGACTCGAAAATTTATCACATTGTATTGTTACTCTGTTGATTGAGCCACATCCATGAAAATGAGCTTCAAGTTCTTCAGCAGTTGCTTTATAATCCACCTTAGAAAAATAATTGGTTAATAATTAAGGCCATTATTATATCCTATTTAAACCGATATAAAACAAAAAAATTAGCACTTTCTTACATTTCCAACATAAATTGACCTTGCATCTATCTCCATCTTTTTGTCAATACTTAGTGATACGTGTGCTGCAATGTGAAAAAAAACTGGTATGAAATTCCAAATAAATAAGTTAATATGAATTTGATACAGTGACACTTGCAACATTCAAAATTTTAAAGCCACAAACTTAATTATATGCACTGAAGTTTAGCAAGGATGACTCAAATAATCAATATGAAGAAATAAGACTTTTAAAACTATTTAAAATTTCATTTGTTAAACTTCTTAAAACACATATTATATCAAGTGAATGTATTTCTAACAAAACAATGACCATCTTCAATAAAAAAAATTATATTTAACCAAACATAATATAAATAATAGTTTTAATTCAGCATACATTAAGTTTCTCAAAACGAATTATGAAAACTGACATTTCAAAAAAAAAAAAATGTCAGCTTCTTTTTAAATATATTATTCAATATAAACAATTTAATATGCATATTAAAACTATTCAATTAGCCTTAGAAACAGAAAATAGCATGAATACTAACTACTTCTTGGGTTTTTAAAAACATAAAACTTCAGCATTTGAAGAAAATTATCAGTTTGGGAAAGATTTAAATCCAACACTTACAAATTTAGGAATAAAATAACTCTTTGGGTATTTCTAGATACACCCAAAGAAGCTTCCTTTAAACAATATAAAAGAGGCACTAAATTTTATATCTTTAACTTTCATATACATATAATTCGGTTTATTTTGATTTCATAGATAATTTTATTATTCTTAAACTGATTATAAATATTCTAATTTATTTAGTATCATAATACGAAATTGCTAAAACATTTGAGGGAAAAAACTTTGTCACAAATAGGTTTGTGAAAAGAAATATGTAAAAAGCAAGTAATTTTAAAATTATAACAATATTCTTACAATTTTATATTTGTAAGAGGATTTAATTTCAAATATATATAAGTGTTACTCTTAAAGCACTTTATTTCAAATTATCATAATCTCCTAAATTACAATATTTTTAAAAAGATAATTAATTGAAATCAAATGAATGAAAATTTAATCAAAAGAATATAAAGTATGTGAATCAAACATACTGTTTTTCATTTGAAAGTAAAGTTTAAAGCATACAGTCAAACAGACGTGCATTGAAATTTATGTTTGAATAATGGTTTTTTTCCCTCCCCCCCCCCTCAAATGTTTCAATATATAAGAAAGTTTTATATGAAATACTTTGATTTCTAGAAAACTTTTTTTAAATGCACAAAAATTTACAATTATCTGTTCTACAGGTGGGACTTGCAGTCACAAACTGTTTAACCTGAAAGTATTAACCATTCAGTTCTCAGTTTGGCTTACAATAATAAAGGATATTTAAGAAAATAAATTATGCACATAAAAATATAATTATTTCATACACTTTTTCTTTATAATTAATTAAAAAATTCATAATTTTTTAATTAATTATTAATAATTATAAATAAGCTGCAAATTAAATAAAAGTAATGAATAGTTTCAGAGCATTTACCTTTAATCTATTTTGATCATCTTGTGAAAATTTTAAGCTATCTTTTATTAGATTAATAAAAAGTAAAATGAAATTGAAAAATGCACTAATATATTTACATTTTACTCTCCATAACTTAAAAATTCCAAGAATAAAATGAACTATATTCAAAGCAGAATTAAATTATTCTTGGGGAAACAAAAATTCTTCATTGGAAGATTAATATACACACACACATATAAACTTTCTTTCTAATAGTTAATTGTCATCGAACAAGTAAGTAAATTTCTGAAGAACAGAAGTAAAATCACATTTCTACAGTAATTACTTTAATCCTAAAATGTATCTAATACATCTTGACATTTAAAATAAAGATTAAATAAATTGAAACCTTTTCAATATATTTTGTTTCTTTTACGGCATTTACAAGAAAACATTTCATTGGGTAATTTTATTCATATTTTACTTTAGTGTTAGATTATGCTACACTGAAATTTTTTTTAAGGCAAGCATCACTGGCTGTTAAATTAAAATTTGAATTTTAATAAAGAATGGAAATTGCATAAGAAATTCAGTTTTATTGCCTGGTTATCACTGCAGTAGGAAGCACTACACTGAAGTTTTTTTAAGGTGGGTGCCACTGCCCAGTTAATTAAATTTTCAATGTAACAAAAATCAATTTATTTGTGCTAGAGATTTAGTTTGTACATAAACTTTTTAGACTTTGTGAGACTTAAATTTCTGTTATTCATGTAATCTTTAAGAATATAATTTCTAGATATTAGCATTTAATACTTTTATAGTAAATAATTATAATGAACTATTCAAAATTCAATATACAGCACGACTGGTAAATTGAAACTTGAATGTGGTCGGTATCTGGTATCCGGATATTGGCATAGTGACCGAGTTTAAGTTAATGAGATTGCTGAGCAGTGCTTGGCGCAAAAATAAGAAATTGTGCCAAACCTGAACAGTTCACTGGTCTTTTACCCCTTTTTCTGATAATACATTTTTACAAGTTACTAAATATTTTCTTAATATAATATTAAATGTTATAATAGTAGACAATGATTGCATTTCAAGTAATTTCATTAAAAAAATCATTTATCAATAAAGTCTATTCTAAAACAAACATGAATCAAACAAAATATAAAATCAGTAAAATTATCCAAATGAAACAAAAATCAAATTTAACAAGAAAATAAGGACAGGTTGCATTAACTTATTTATCTGTATTGCAAAATATAAAATTTTAGAAAGGAATGAAACAGCCCTATATTGGAAATTACATGTTTAGAATAAAATTAAAGTTATATTTAAATATACATAATGAATTACCTGGTGAATTGTATGCCAGTTTTTCTACCTCATTTTGTAATTGTTGGATTTTTTTGGCCTCTTCTTCTAATTCCTTTGCACGGGCTTTAATCATTTCTAGTTCCTTACAGAAAAAATGTACAACATTTATGCAATTTCATTCAAATGTGTGCAAAAAAATTAAGTAAATGAAACGATTTCACAACAAAATTATAACTAAAGAATAATTATCACAGAAAGTCACTAAAGAGTAACAATTGTTTGTGTGAGAACTTTGATATCATGTTAAATATGGCATGAAACACTAACAGCTTTTTTAAATAATACACTAGTAAACTATCCACAGGAAATGGAACATAAAAGAGTAACTGTACTACATATAGAGCTTATTTCAAAACATAGAACAGAAGGTTGTTAGACTCAGATACTTTTAAATACATGGCAATTTATATTCCACTTCCAATTACAATTTCAGTTAGTTCCTAATCACTTGAACTGTTGTCAAGTTTGTTACTCAAGGGTTATTTTATTTATACATAAGGGCTAATTTAAAAGGGAACTACAGTTTAATGTAGATTCAAACCAATACAAACATTCAAGCCCATTTCGGAATTTGAAATTATAAGCTGATAAACCAAAGTAAAGATAGTTAATTATCTAACTGAATCAAAGAAGAGTGCTGATTATTCAACTGGCTTAATTTGACAACAGTAGGACAAATTATGCTAAAAATATTTTAAACTTATTACAAATTAAGTGCAAAAAGGTCAATTGGTTTGTAATGCATGATTTGGAAACATGATAAATTTATTCCATAAAAAGAATAGAGAAATTTTATACATAAGCAAAAACTTAAAATTTTCACAAGTGAAATAAATAACCTTGATCTCCAAATAAAAATATCAAAGGAAACTACTTTATTTGTAATAATTCTCACACCTTCAAAAAAACACAATACTTTAATAGAATTTTCTATTGAATTTTTTACTATTTACTGCAACCTAAATACGGACTTAATCAATTCATTAATTTCAAATGCTCACACTGTATAATAGAAATAAAAACAAATTACAAATCCATTGTTTTAAGGGTTAATTGCAGGCAAAATATATTTTATACATGTACACTATCATGTTATGTTATACAAACACATTCTGACGCATTAAGCCCATTTTTCGCATTTTATCATCCGGTGTAAACAATAGACTTCAGCCATTGATTTTTTCTATACAACAATATTAATTTATTAAGGTACTAAATACTTATACAAAATTAAACAAACTTTCAAAGAGCTTTTACTTAAGAAGTTAATTGTTCTTATAAAAATTTGAAATTTAAAACTTACAGGATCATCAACTTCATCTGATTGATTGCTGATATTCAATGAATCACCATTTCCCAAATTTTCAGAAGCAGCAGTTAACTCCCCGTTTTCCATGCTTTCATCTGACATCTTCAAGTCCCCCTAAATTTTAAGTAAAACAATAAGACTTTACAAAATATCAGGTTAACCTTAGTTCCTTAATTTATATCAAATAATAATATTCCCTATTTATTTTATTAAATAAAAATTTACAACTAATGAATAATATAAAGTTATAAATATGTATTTGGAGTGGTTACAGAATTTTTAAGTTTTGTCATTACACAGTGCTTAGACTTCATTATGTCTTCCAGCATATTTATGTATTGAAATATTTTTAACCTACTTTATACTGTAAAGCTACTTTATTTTGTAATAACATTAATAAAGAGAAATTTAATGTAATCATTATCTTTCTCTGTTTTTTAATATTTCCTTAGCAATTAATTAAAATTTATATAGCAGAATCCATTAATAAGCTGTTTTAATGAAAACCATTATAATAAACAGTTATGTTTAAATTTTCTGATTTAAGTGCACTGTAAATAAATATCAAATGCCATAAGTTGTTATGTCATTGCACTGAAAAAAAAATTAACTAAAATGCTTTTATTCTAATTTCGCCCAGGTAAGCAAGAAAGATGCTAGGTTTTTACAAACAATACATCAATACTATTATGTTTAATACCTTGCTTAATTCGGTACTACTTAAAATAATGGTTTTCAATAGGCCTTTTCTAAAAATTGCTTAAATAGTTTATGAAAAGGGTACAGTTCCCTTTGGAATTTTTTTGGTAACAAAGGCACATCTGGAAAATGAAACATTTTTTTATGGAAATAACTTATGCATCTTAATTATCTATTTAAATCAAATATATAATAAAAATTGTAGATATATTTTGGAAACTAGGATTTCAAAAACGAAAACATAAAAACTTAATTTTTAATAAGTAAATCATAACAATTAAAGCAGAGGAATAATTTCAAAAATGTAAATACAAATTCTGAGGGGAAGAACATAGGAACACAAATTTCACAGAAAATAATTATAAAATACACTCTAAATTACTTCACAAATAAGATTCATACAAAAAACAAAATTTACTTTAATTTTATTGATTCCACTTACTAAAACTAGACTCAGTGGCATAACAGGCCCATGGGGTCACAACCTATAGAGCCTGCATCAATTTTCATGACCTATGGCCCAGGTATTCAAAGTATGTCTTAAGTGGTCAGCCTAATGCAAAACCCTTACTGTTTAGTTCCCAAACATGCTTGGCACTCAGTTGTAACCACCAATTTAAGAGATAAAATGTTGAGATTCCAATTTTACCACATTAATTTCTAAAGCTCAAATTGGGTAAATTTTAAAATTTTTTGGAGTCAACCACCAGATGCTTTGAAATCTTTTATATTCAGCTTCATAGAAAAGCAGAATTTCTTTATACTGGCATTACCATCAATACAAATACTTATACCACTGATTTTTCCAAGCCAATAAAACATGCCCCCCCCCCCATTTTAGTATGTTTTGCCTCTCTATAATAATTTTCAGGTAGAGAATCCTTTTGCTGGAACTATTTACTTTTCTAAAGATATTTTCCAAATTTTTAAAATTGTCAAGATGGTATTCTCTAGAAATCTATATTCTTTGACTCGTTTAATATTTTTCATCATTTAGAATTTTATTTTTTACATCAATAATAAAAAGCTTGTTTGTTCAATCGTGAAAACTCCTCAACTGAACCAGTTCAATCTCCTTCTAGACAAAAACGTCATAAATTGTTCAAATGAAGTGAAACCAACCACAGAGCTCAAATTTTGAAGTTTTCATCTCATTAATATTCTAACATACAAGAAAGGGAGGATATCTTTTCCCCTTTCTGTGTGGAGCATAGGAATCATATTCAGCATAGCAGTTCTTTCCAATCAAATTTCTAATGTTCACAAGTATATGACTGTTGTTCTCACTATACCTTGAATGATTGCATGTTGTTTAAGAATGTCTGCATGTGCTTCATTGTTCAAGAATGAATAAAGTTCTCAGTCATTATATAAAAAGGAAATCAAATAAAATTTAAAAGAATATTGGATAAAAAGTTTTAAAAAATTTTCAAATTCAAAATTTTTTTAAATTAAAATTTTTAAAATTGTAATATTGTTTATGGTGTCAGAATAGGAACTAGCCACAAGTTCATAAAAATGAGGGCCAACTGTATTGAATAAAAATAACATACATAAACTAAGGAAAGTATATGTTGGTACAAGCCTTTAGAAGATACCAGGGTTAGAAAATGAACCTCAATCTGCGCATGTGCAGAAATCTACGAACACTCTCCTCTAGTTTGGAAATCTGGATCCGATTATTTGCGACTATTCATTTATATTACAGGTTCAGTTAGAAAAATAAAAGAGAAAAGACAGGACGCACACATTTCGTAATTTATTTGAAATTATATCAATTCGATTATTTTTCTCTGTGGCATACCTTGTGAAGTTATAACTAACTTTTTCAAGCTGGAATAAATTGAATAAAATAAAAAGTTGTTGAATCAAGAGTTAGTATAAAATTTATATAGCAAAAAGAAAAATCAGAAAAAAATCTGAAATGCTTTAATTTTATATACACATAATTAAAGCGTTTTTCTGATAAGTTAAAAGTTGTTGATATGATGCGCAACTTGTTTAAAAAGAAATTGTATTTAAAGTGGATATGGACCCCAAAATGAATTATCACTCAATATTTAATTTTTTTTATTTACTGGAAATTTTTGGAAAGCAGAAGTGCGAATTATGGAGTTACTTCATAGGAGCTTCATGGGAATTATTTTGGGTAATTAATAATACATTAAGTCATTTTTTTTGATTTTTTAAACAAGATTTAATATGAACAGTGCAGCAATTAAATAATATTCATGTTAGCAAAATTATAAATGGAAACTACATCTGGCTTAAAGAATTTTCCCAGTCATAAGAATTTCTGTGACAATGTTTGGGAGGGTCAACCAAGAAGTGTCATAAAAAGAATACATTGATGCTGTGAGAAATCACTCCAGCTTGATTTTCATTTGGCATATTACAAAATAGAAACATGTTTAGAAAGATTTGTGCATATTTAATTTTACATGAATATATATATAACATTAATTTATTTTTTTTTAATTTTACGTGTGCATTCCCATTTAGAGTTTATATGAAGTTGAGAACACTTGTATAAGATGGTAACAAAAAATTTAAAAGTTCAACTCTTGTGCTCAAATAAATATTGCAATGTTGCAATATTTGATAAAACCTAGGTTTATAACTTGAGTACAAAACATCAATTGGATGTATCTAAATAATAATCTAGAATAAAAGTTAGTTGTACAAAGGGCGATACTCAGTTCAGTTCTTGATACTTTGTTTTATCAACCCACCGAAGAAATGAAAGGCAAAGTTAATCTTGCTTAGCTCAAAAATTGAACCTTGGGTCTGTGCCTTGGGAGTGCAAAGAGTAACCACTACACCTCGAGCTAACATATGAAAATACAGTAAAACTGGTGACATTTCGGAGGGATTTTTATTCTTTTTCTTATGATATAATTTTGTATTTGATGTTTCGAGACTAAATATTTTTTCCTTCTCCCAAATCTTGAGGGCTATCACAAAAATATCAATTTATTATTTTTAATTTTATTGCCAGCATTTTTTAAAATCAGGTTAACAGTGTTATAAACAACAATATTTACTATTGTCACCAACTTATATAAAATTTATATAAATTTTATTTTTTATGATTTTATTCAATTTATAAAATAGAAATGAAAGGTATCATATTTGTGATTGTCCTTCATTTTGGTTGTCTATCATAGGAAAAATGAAAATTAGGAGTACTCATGTTTGTTCAAATAGAATAAAACATGTACCCAATATCTAATATGCCATTTAAAAGCTTTAAATTTTTAAAGCTTTCAAATGGCATATTTATGTTATATTATTTTCAGAATGAAATAAATCTTTTATTCTGAATGCAAAAATGTAAGGTGGTTAGAAAAGATTATAGGAACCAGTGAAAGAACCAAAGAGTATAGGAACCTTGAATTACTTCCACAAATACTAAGCCCTGTTTCTCATATTTTAAAATCTTGTTTAAGCCCACCATTTAGACAGCATAAACAAAAGGCATCAAATTACTTCCTCAGTAACTGAAATTACATAATTTCAAATAAATTTTAATTCTGAATATGGTGAAACACTATTTTCCGTATTGTCATAGGTTAGAATAATGTACACAAACCGTAAAACTGCAATGAATATAAGCTGATAATATTTTAAAGAAAAACCAATTTAATAGCTTTAAAAAAAAAACATTTTAAGCAATTAATTAATATTTTAAGCAATTAATTAATATCAATTTCATAATGCTTGCCGTACATAAGCAACTTACTAATAACAACTATTTTGATCGTATGAAATTATTTAAACATTATCAAAATCTGCAACTTACCAACAATTATGTCTATGAAATAAAATATAATATAATATCAATCAAATCCAACAGTCAAAAGTCAATTTAACACGTTCACACAGAAATGACACCAGTCACATTCAAAACAAACCGCACATATAAATTACCACTGTTGCCAACATGTAATAAGTACTCTATAATTTAAATAATATAAGGAAATCATAGGGATTATGATGATATAATAGAAATTCCCCAACACCAATACACAAATTTCCTATGTTCTTTTCTTTAAATTTTAAATTAAATAATCAAAATAATAATAATTTTGAATCATCCTTACTCAATGAAATTTAACCATATATTCGATATTATTAATTGATGTTATTAATTATTTTACAGTTTTACCACCAAATTCATAGATTTATAGTAAACTGTAACCATATTTGATGTATTTTGACGAATCGCGTTAAGGTTGGGTGCAAATTTGGTAGAACAAGTGCCGTCTGAAAACGTCACAAAATGGTCATTCTGAGAGACCTTTTAAGTTTTCCAGTAGTTAGAAGTATCTGGCAGGTATCCTGCGGCACCGCGAATTTCATTTGTGTTTTTAATTCGTACCTGTAAAATGGCAGATTGTTGTATATAGCGAAATACGTAAATTTTGAACTCTGATTATTTTGTCATTATTTAATGTTTTCTTTGACATCTTTCCTCCTTTTTCGTGTTGAAATTATCATCTGACTTTGGCTTAGTTTTGGATTGACTAAGCTTGAGTATTTTTGTTCTTTTATTTTTATTATTTAAATTATTAATTTATTTTTTTTATTATAGATTTAATATGACAGAAGCAGAGACTGAAATGATTAACACGGATTGCGATTTGCGCATTCCAAAAATAAACACTACAAGATTATTCACTTTCGAAGATTCTATTCCATAACTAATCTAGTTAGCTGCAGAAAATGGTATTACTAAATCCTTCATCTTCCTGTTTCCCACTGATGGTACTACATTTATTCCAATGAAACGTTACAATTTAAAGCAAGAAATAATAACTTGTCAATCACAAGAAAATTATACAAATTCAGCACACCCGTCAAGGTAAGCTTTTATTCGAAACTAATTGCACAGATGCTGCTTTAGAAATAAGCAAGATAAACAACATTCTTGAAGTACCTGTTAACTCCATGTTCCAACCTGAATACATTTCTTCAAGATTTCTTATAAAAGAAATAAATGTAGATTTACCTTTATATCTTGTTGCTGAAGACATTGCGCAAAATGGCTTAACGGTATTAAGCTTACAATGATTTACAAAAAAGAATTCTGAAGAACTCAGCGAAAATATTTTAGTAAGCGTCATTGTACTTCATCTACCTCAAACTATTAACTTATCCTATTCCAATATTCAAATTTCTCCTTTTATTGATAACATTCGCCAGTGAGGAAAATGCTATAAATACACTCACTCTACGAAAATTTGTAAGCAATAAGTTTTCCTATGTAAAAACTGGGGAACATTCCATCAAGACTCTTCCTGTGCCAATGAAACACCTAAATGTATTAACTGTCAGGAAAATCATTCACCTACTGACATTTCTTTTCCCTACGAGGCTTGAAGAAAAAAAAATTCTTACATTTTAAAAGCATGAATCACTTTCCATTTATTTAGGCGAGAAGTCATTATAATAAATCTTTAAAAACCAGTTACTTTCCAGTGTAACCAAAAGTCATCTTCCTTTCTTGCCGAATCAAATTGAAATAACTGATATTGTCTAAAAAAAAAGCAGTGACTGAGATGGCTTCTATATTTAAAACAAAATTACTTGTGATACACGCTAGACAAGATCAAATGGTCCAACAAATGTTTTCATTCATGAAAGAATGCATGCGAACATGTTCCAATCAAGTTAGATCAGTTTCTAGATCTCCTCCAAGAACGAGTAGTGCAAGATCTATTCAGTCAAGAAAAAAGTCCAAACAATTCTGTGAATCAGCAAATTATATCTCCCGAACAACCTATTATGAAGTCACCTTAACCAAATATTAAATATGCAGAACCTAATATTGAAGAAAGAAATGAGTCAGGAAGAAGGCGTAAAAAACATTCATAATTTTTTTTTAAATATTCTTTTACTACGAGCTTACTTTTTCATTTTTTGTAACTGTTCATGTTTTTTTTTTTATATATATATTTAAAGTTCAATTTAATTTCTTGGAATGCGAGAAGCATGCTATCTAAGCGCTCGTATATAAAATTTCCGTACTTCCAACCTTCCGATGTCCTAGCAATTCAAGAAACGTTTCTTAAAAGTTCCGACTTATTTCAAATTTGTAATAAAACAATAATTAGATTAGATAGGCAAGAAGGCCGTGGTGGAGGTCTTCTTTTTACTGTTAATAAACTTCTACCTGTGCAAGTTTTAAATATATTCCGCTCAGAAGATAACGATACAGAAATTTTATCTATAAAAATTAGAATATCAAAATCCTCTTTTACTTTTGTAAATGTATACGTCAAACATGGTAAGTTTTCAAGTTCTTTGTTCCATAGCATCTTATCAAATGTTCATCCTCGCTTCATAATAGTTGGATACTTTAATGCACGAAGTTTGGCGATTGGAAGTTATTCGAACTCTCCTGAATATTCAGAATTCCTCGATTGGATACTGGATAGCAACATTTGTCTTTTAATGCGTCTCAGCCTACTCATTTCGAACCCCACCACAGACCATCCCTTATGGGTTATAACCTTGTTTCTCCTGATATTTTTCCTTTTTGTACTTTCTCAGTCAGTTCAGATAGTTATGGTAGTGACCATGTCCCCGTTCAAACAAGTTTCAAAATCTACAATAATGATTATTCGAAAGGTGCTTCATGCAATTGAATTTTATGGCATGGCTTCTTCAATTCAATGAACACTCAAATTGCTAATAACGAACTAGTTTCTGCAGATCAATTCCAAATTTTATGCAAAAACCATGTTGATAAATTCAGGGAAAAACAAATCTTTTCGTTAAAATCATATCCTCCATGATGGACATCGGAATGTTGTTATCTTTTGGGTCAAAAAAGGAAACTTTGGGGAAAAGCGAAAAGTTCTCTTAATCAGACTCTGTGGATGCAGTACTAAGGAATTTCCGCAAAACATCATCAGCTTCTTTTAGCTCTTTCTAGAAGCTTCTGGGATAAAACTATAACAAATGCTGGTATATATAAAGACATTTATTATATTCTTAAAAAACTTAAAAGTAGATCTACTGACTCACCAACTCATCATTTTCTAATATCTGACGAAACTTTATTCTCGCCAATCTGAAACTGAAATATTACCTCTCGATTTAGGTTCAAACTTTGAATTAGAATTGCATTTTTCCTTTCAGAGCTTCAATTGGCGATTTCTAAATGCAAAAATACTTCAGCTGGTCCTGATTTAATATCAGTTAAAATTTTGAAGGGTCTATCAAACATAGCTTTAAAATACCGTTCGTCACTCATAAATAACTCTTGGTTAAGTGCTACTGTTCCACCGTCTTGGAAAAAATTCATAATTCCTATGATAAAACCTGAAATAGGCACTACATCAGTAAAAATTGTTATCACCCAATATCTCTTACAAGTGTTCTATGTAAGGTCATGGAACGCATGATATTAAATCGTCTAATAAATCATATTTCCCTTTCCAAATAATTTCATCCAAATCATCATGGATTTATGCCTTATAGAGGTTGCAGTAGTGTTTTTTCTATGCTTCATCATCATATTATTGCTTTACGTTCACAGAGAAAATATATCATATGCGCAACTGTGGACATATCTCAAGCTTACGACACAGTTTCACCAGACGGTTTTATTTATAAGCTCCTCCAATTTGATATCAGAAGAAATGCTGCTCATTGGATATTGGATTCTTTATAGGATAGAAATTTTAAAGTGAAATGGCGTGGAACATTATCTCAACCCACTTTCTCTAATAGAGATGTTCCTCAAGGCTGTGTTCATTTTCCCTTTCTTTTGATGATTTATATGTCATATATTTATGAAGTTCTCTCTCCTGACATTAAATGTTTTATTTATGCTGATGACATAATCCTTTTGGTTGCTCATTCATCACAAGAAAGTCTACAGCAAAAAATGCAGACTGCAATCTTAAAACTTAAACAAGTTGTGAAGAATGGAAACTTAAATTGATTCCTCAAAATGTTCAATCATTGATTTCTGTTATAAAAAATCTCCTATAAATTTTGAACTAATTATCAAACAATTACCTATCTCTTGGTCTAAGCACATAAAAATTCTGGGCCTCTATTTTACTAATAACTTAACCTTCAAGTATAATTTCCGAATGAAAAAATGATCAATCCTGAAGAAAATTAATGTTTTATAAGCTATTGCAGGTAACAGATGGGGAGCAAAAACTAATCACTAACTTCAAATTGCTCAATCCTTCATTACAAGTAGCCTCTACTATGGATGTCATGTATTTACATCTGAGAGCTTATCAGACCAAAAAATCTTAGATCCGATATATCACTCAGCTTTTAGAATTGCTACAGATCTTCCACGCTGGACATCAGTTCCACTTCTTCTGAAAGAAGCAGAGGTCTTACCTCTTTCTGTAAGACAAAACTTTCTCTCTACAAGGATGTACATTAGGATTAGAAACCTTGCAATTTTTACTATATCTCCATGTGGTAGTTTGTGGGAATCAATGCCATACAGGCATATCTCTGGCGCTCTTCCTCTATCTTTGCGATAGATGGCTGGAAGAAAATGGAATTCAAGAATCACACATTTTAAGAGTTCCTGCAAAACCTACTACTGTTAATATTAATTTAAAAATATTTCTTAAAAAATATACTTTTCAGACTAAAAATCTTCCTATACTTACTATCAATGACCTTTTTGAGCAGCATAGTACTTCTGAATGGTCCAATCACATATTATTATTTACTGTGTGTAATGCATCTAAAACCGAAAATAAACTAGGAATCACTGTTTATAACAGCTGAAATAACTCCCTTCTTTCCGGGCAAATCAATAACTCTAATTCCATCTTTACAGCAGAGGATTTGGCTTTATATCTGGCAGTGACTAAATTCTGTATTTCTCCCTCCAACTATGTCATATTATCAGATTCCTTATCCTGTCTAAGTAGCTTGAAAACTCTCTCAATCTCCTCTCCAACCATCATTTAACACATCGGATCCGTTTTAGTAAATGCAACTAAGATTTGCGAATCTATTCAATTAATTTGGATTCCAGGTCATCATTCCAGAATTGCTGGGAACGAAAAAGCAGATGCTATTGCAAAATCGGCTATTAAGGCCCTGTTAGACCTCCGTTGGGGAAAATCGAATCCTATGTTAATCCTATGGATAATATTTTAATGTTTCACAAGTGCTATTTTCTTGATAGAAATTTCCGGTCTTTTGCAAATTACAAAAAACAGAGCTACTGTCACTTCGACGTCCATTTTTAGCGTTTAAAATTTTTTCAAATATTTTTAAAATGTCAAAATATCTCCATTCAAGTAAATTTTAACCAAATTCTAATTTCATTGAGGTTGTAAAAAATTTGGTTTAAAGATATTTCATTTTTTTCTCCGTACAGTTACAAAATGAACATTTTTGTTTTTTTTTTAAGCTGAAAATATTTTTGATTGCATTAATATTTTGATACGAATTTTTATTACAAATCAAACTCATTCTTATTTCTGAAAATCCACCACTGTACACAACGCCACCTATGAAACTGGAAAATTTTTAAAGCCAAACTTGGCTGAGATTTCTACTTCACTACGGTAACCTAAAGAAGGAGGAATTTCTGAGAAAAACTTCTCCCCAC
Source organism: Latrodectus elegans (assembly GCA_030067965.1). Taxonomy (NCBI): domain Eukaryota; kingdom Metazoa; phylum Arthropoda; class Arachnida; order Araneae; family Theridiidae; genus Latrodectus; species Latrodectus elegans. Next base: position 77,626,659 of record CM057812.1, on the reverse strand, counting down.
ATGATTTCTGCTGTTTTACCATCTGGTTGGCAAACACTTCCAAATCGAGCAAGACGAATTAGCTTTTCTCACTCATGAAATAGAAAAGGCATCTGTAAATGATGCATGTTAGATTTCTGTTTATTAGCGTTGGAAAAGTAGCTATGATATGTACTTTTAAATCAACTTTGATTATTTTCATTTAAGTAAAATTTCAAAATGAAATATTATAAACTGTTTTGTGTTACCTTGTTTGATTATATTATATACTACGATTTTGAAATAAGACTAACTATGTACTAAAAATTTAAACTACTTTATATGTGAAGATGTAAAATAATGCATTTTACAATAGACACACACACATACAAATATATATGTGTATATATATATATACATATACATATATATACATATATATATACATACATATATATATATATACATATATATATACATATATATATATATGTATATATATACACATATATATATACATATAAATATATATATATATATATATATATATATATATATATATATATATATATATATATTTCTTATAAAATAAAATATCTAATAATAAGAACGATAAGTTTATTAGAATAATAGTGAGACAAATATTTTAATTTGATTTTTAATCATTTTCCAAAATTATTGAATTTTCACCTCTACAAACATTTGAACATTTAATTTTATTTTCAACTTATTTCATGAAAAAAAAAATACATTATAAGGTATGATTAATAAGCATATGATACCAGCATATTGCGTCTAATAAGAAATTAAACACTTTAAATTTGAAAAATTATATATATCTTTGAAAAAAAAATTGGGTTTGTAGTATAACTTTAGCGGAAAAACATAAAAGCATTTTAATAACCAAACGAACGATAACAATACATTACACCACACTACAATACAGATGACATCAATGCTCTTAGGGGAATCATTTTATGCTCACGAAATTTATTTGGGAATATCGTCCTGCGCAACGCAAATGACGTTATTTTTGACAAAAGAGGAATAAAAGTAATAAAATATCAAAAGAATGAATAAATATCCTTTAGCATATCGCCTTAAGGCCATATAATATAAGTAACTGAAGTTATAGTATTGATGTTCGAGTAGAAATGCTTGAGAGAAAATATCAGGAAGGAGATTGAGAATCAATTAGATATGCTCAAAGTAACTAGTCTAGAAATAGTGTGATTGAACGACTTTCTTTCTCTGTATGGCTACAACAATAATTATATCATCAATCACCTTTTTGTCACTAAGATGGGATACGCCGTACAATACCGTCTTCAAACAGCTTTCTAATGCAGAAAAGTCTATTGTATAACGCTAATACTAACATTGTAGAACAATTTAATTCAATTGTTGCCAAGTTAACGAGTGCGAAGAGAGTGAACTATTGTCAAAAGAATTCCTACCAAACAAGATGCTATGCTTCAGCTCTTTCCCACAATACTAAAAAAAAAATATATTGAAATGCACAAAGCACTTAAAGAAAATAGCCCAGGTAAATACTGCAAGCAGTTTGAAAATAAAAGAATAAATAAATTAAATAAAGCAAAAAATAAGTCAAAGTCTAGGAAATTAGCAAATATTTTTCAGGTCCCGACAAAAATTATGGCCCAGCTGCTGAAAAGCCAGATTTATCATCTAATGAATACGAAGAAATTATTGACTAATCTAGCTCTTACTTTGAAAGAAAGAGAAGATTTAGAAAGAGCTACTATACTTCAAAGTGAGTATGCTGTTTGGAGAAAGGAAAGAAGAATTCGATTGACAGCGTCAAATTTTGGTGCTGTATGTCGGAAGATACCCTCTACAGGATGCCATAATTTAGTAAAAACAATACTATACTCTAACGTAAAAAATGAAGCAATTTTATACGGGATTATTCATGAAAAAACTGTCATTCTCGAACTAGAAAAAGAAATAGGACTTAAAATAGAACCATGTGGGATATTCATAGATAAAAATTTGCCTCATTTAGCTGCCACGTCAGATGGAATAATTTGCAAAGAGGGTATTGTTGAAATTAAATGCCCATATACATGTCGCGATATACATCCCAATGAATTTATAAAGAAATCTAAATTCAATTTCTGGCAAAAAGATGTAAAAACAAAAGAAATTAATGGCATAAATAAAAATTATAAATTTTACTATCAAATCCAAGGACAATTACATATTAGTGAAAGAAACTTTTGTTGGTTTGCCATTTGGTCCCCAAAAGGAATTAAAACTGAAATTATTTTTAGAGATGATGTATTTTGGGAGACACAAATGAAAACTAAATTAAACGATTTTTATTTTGATTGTCTTTTGCTAGAACTAATCGCTCCACGTTATCCTAGATCAATGGACATAAGAAATCCAACTTAGATAATTGAGGAGCAAAAAAAAAGACAAAAAAAAAAAAACAAAAAAAAAAAAAAAAAAGCTGAAAAATTAAAATCCAAAAAAATAAAAGTTTAACTATACGAATTTGTATGTTTATGTTTCTATATAGAGTATTTGTGTGTGTGTATATATATATTGCTCAAGCATTTCTTTACTTTATTAACAGATTTATTTTAATTACTATTTTACCTCATATATATTTCAAGGTATTAACTAAATTTTCCATATGCTCATGAAATTGTATTATATTTTACTCGTATTACAATGAAATTATATTTTTCTTGTATTTGCATTTGATTATTTGTTGACAAATAAACCAAATTTATGAAATTGTATTATATTTTACTCGTATTACTATGAAATTATATTTTTCTCGTATGCTATAAGTTGCATTTGCATTTGATTATTCGTTGACAAAGATAAACCTAATTTATATTTTTCACAATTTTACTCTAAACTTATTTTAATCTAATTTACTTGTGTGTTTTTATAAGGCATATTTAGTGCTAATCTAATTTTGTTTTTATCAAGCCAAGGGAAAATATCTAATAAAATAATTGAAGAGTTTTAAAATCTTCAGAATTAAAGTAAATTTCACAACACATTTTACACCAGAATATCAAGTTTTTAAAAAACATATACTTCTAATTATAACTTAGTTAATTTTATTTATATAGAGGAATAAAGTTAGGGACTTGTGAGATGAAAGATAAGAGATGAATCTCTCTTTCAAGCTCTAAGTAATTCTAATTATATAAAATAGATGTAATGATTATTATATAAATAATTACAGTTACAATATTTTTATGAAAATTACGATACGATTATATAGATAGATGGATAGAAAATCGTAATGTTATTTTCATAAAAATATATATTGTAACTGTAATTATTTATATAATCATTTCATCTAATTTTATATAATTAGAATATATATGGGTGTGTGTGCGTGTATTAGTTTAAAAAAAACTTGAAAAAATTAAATATTTTTATATTGAGTTAGTTTTGAAAATAATAATTTTTAATTATTTGTTGCATACATATTCAAAAGCATCTTAAATCAATGGATCAAATCTCATAAAATCAAATTGAACCAAGGCACTTAAAAAAAATATTTTTACTCATTCATATAGTATTTTAGGTTTTATTTGAATTCTGATGATCATTTTTGACCATTTAATTAGTAACTGTAAAATCACTCAACATTTGCAATTTGTCTTCATATATTTTAGTGCGAATAATAAAAACCGAACTCAAAAATATAAATAAATAATATTTTCTTTAGAATCACTGGCAGCTCATTTTCCATAAGACAGCAACAGGTAATTCCGGTGTCAGTTCGTTGAGCATTTGTACTGACCCACTTCTCCCCACCCCTATTCTAAGAACCCTGAGGTTAATTTGAGGTAAACATCTGCTAGGAGCAAATTTAAAACTCTCTTTTTGGCTGTTTTTATGGCGTTAGTACTTTAATTTTTCACGATATAACGCGCCAATTCTGGCAGACTCCCTAACTTCGAAGAATTGATTGACAAGCAATTTCAACCAATAATAATGTTTGGGATACTCCCCTCTACAAGCTTTGAGAACTAACACCAGATGGGGCGACAAGACAACAGAAGTTCTCACATAGGTCTGGAAGAGCCTTAATAAAAGTATTATTCTGCACTAGATTTCACCTGAACACCTTATCCACAATGTAATAAACATTTTTATCAATTATAATAATAACGAACTGAATAAAAGTAAATATGCCCCTAGTAGCAAATTCAATACTAGGGTGGTGATTGGGATAAAACGACTTGAACCAATGGAAACTCAGCGGCCCTTTTCGGCAATAGTGCATGGAACAGTGCACTATTTGTTACCTCGGATGGAGAGCAGTTGCGGTATCCTCACCCGTTCAGTTGTAGTGCACTATGTGATGAGCTTATGGCATATGGCCTGGTGAGTCTTTTAAGATTCGATGAAAAGAGAGTGAGAGCGGCAATGATATTATGCCATGGAATTTTATATTCTACTCGTGTACTAATACTGTTTTTTGGCTTAAATATCAAACATACACTATCGTTTAATAGAAATTTAATGATAGTGTATTTTTGTTACGAAGCCAGACAATATATTGAGGAAAACCCATTTTTTTTATATTAATTACATTTTACCCAAAAGTTTTTTTATACATAAAAATACTTGTATTGGAAGGTAGTTTTTTTTTCTTTTAAATAGTTTTGAATAAATTCAAAATGTAATAAAAAAATCTGTATACCTAAGGGAAATTAAAATGAAACATTTTACCGACCATCTAATATTGTTTCCCTCTTTCGCATATCAGTATTTTAAACAGTTCTTATTGAAGGACATTTAATTAACATTCAATAATATCAGTATTAGAAGTTTGCTTTTATTTTTATACTAATAGAAAATCTCAAATAAATTTACTTTCAGAAATATCCATTAAGATATTTTTAAATAATTTCAAATATTTAAGAAGAACTAAAATTTGAATTAGAAGATTGTAAATTATGATTTTGCATACATATATTTTTTAATTTTACAATGGATATTTAATTGTAAAAAATATGAAAAAAATTATTATTGCTTCTATAAGACGTATTTTTAACAAGTCCTCATCAATTCCTTCAGAAGTTTGATTCTAAAGATTAAAATTATAAGTTATTCATTTAGTTCTTCTAATGTATTTGTAACAATAGGTATATCTTAACATAGAACATGTAGGTCCCGGTCTATTTAGCCCTCGTGTGCTAAAAATGACCGTTGAGCGACAAACAAACCAAACCAAACCAACCTTAACATCGAACATATATCAACAAGAGATTCTGATTTATTTAAAATTGAACATTGATTCTATTTTAATATAAAACACAAGACAATTTTGTTTAATTCCTTTTTGATATTGTTTTTCATCAATTTTATATTAACAGTAGAAAAATTGACTTAAATATGAATATTTTTGAAATTGTTTAAAAGAAACATTTGCGGAGCTAATGGTGATAAAAAGTTACAAATTTTTGGTAATAAGTGTATTAAATATATTATTGTGATGAGATTAAAAATACAGTTGTATTCTCAGTTACAAATATTCCAATTTCATTGTATTTTTTTAAAATATTTTTTAAATTCTCCATTTTAGTATTTATGAACTTAATCACAAGAACAAAATGTTCACAAAAGATAAAGCTTTATTATTATTATTTTTTTTTAACATATTATATACATCAGACCCCGGGCTTTTTCCAAAGTTCTTTTTAAGTGTTCCCCATCTTTGTCAGAATCACACATAAGCCATTTCTTAGTATATTGCTGTACATCACTATCTGTAATACAGCTGGCATGGATTTGAGTAGAAGCTACAAATAAAAATTAATATCAGAAACAACATAACTTTTCAAGCATTTTTATTTGATACTATTAACATTAAATTGCTTCTGAATAAATTCTGCCTACTCTAACAAAATATTTTTAAATATTATACTGAAATGTCATGAAAATTTAAAAATGTTAAAAGAATATTAAAATTATAATTTAAATTTAGAAGGAAAATTTATAAATCATAAAGCTTATCTATATACTCCAATTAACATTTAGATCTAGCCGCAAACTTCACATTTAATAAGCATATAAATACGTAAATGAAAAATAAAAACTATCCCTTAATTTTTCATAATAAGTTACAAACACTATATAAAGTGAAATCACATACATTAAACAAAGGATAACAGAAACATAAGACATATTGTGTTCTTATGATTTTTTAGAAGGGTTATGACTCTGAAATATTTAGAGTAAACTGAATTAGTAAAAATAGATTTTAACATTTGAATTTAATGATGTTTTCATTTATCATTATATATCTTTTAAAATTTATTCCTACAATTTATCCTCTGTCAAGAGCAAACATCAACCATTTCTTTATATATTGCTGTAAAGCAATATCTGATATACATCTGTCACGGTGGCAAAGAGAAGCTACAAATAAATAAATTTTGCTCCTATGAATAATGTTAAAAAAATAATAATAACATCTGAAACAAAGTAAGATCAACATTACAAAGATTTTTATAATTAATACTATTAACATTAAATTGCTTCTGTTATACAACAATTTTAAACATTACATGAAAATGTCACACAAATTAAAATTGTTAAAATATTAAAATGAATTTTTAAACTTAAAGAACAAAGTTATAAATTTAATCTATACTCTAATCAACATTTTGATCTAATGGTAAACTTGGTATTAAAAAAATACATAGGCAAAGCATAAATAAAAAATAGAAAATAACAATTCTTCAAAATTTTAAATTACAGGAACAATTTAAACTAAAATTACATACATTAATAAAAGGATAATAAAACGTGTAATTAAAAATTATAACAGAAACATATAAAATATTGTGTTATTATGATTTGTTACAGTGGTTATTATTCTGAAATATTTTGATTAAATTGAATTAGTTAAACTTTTACATTTGAATTTAATGATGTTTTCATTGTGCACTATATTACTTTTAAAGTTTATTTGTACAAGTAGATCACGTTAGAAATTTTAAAAATAAAATGCAAACCTGTAATCAAATTTATAACATTCTGATGGGTGGAAATCATTTGTTATTATTTCGATGATCATTCTTCTGATAACGCCAATAAAGCTTGTGCCATCTTTATTGGTAAAAGCAGTCAGCTGAAAATAATTACGAAATATTAAAAATATAAAATTCAACTTAAGTTTTAATTTGTCAACCTTCCTTCATGTTAATACTTATTTATCTATCAACTAGATATTTTTATACAGAAACTTAATGTTTTTTGTTATTTAAATGTTTTAAATTACTCTGAAATTTGCATTATGTCAGGAAAAAATTCCAAGAAAGATGATAATCAGACCAAGTTTCTGGAATTAGTTCTTTTAAAAATATATCTTACAGTAAAAATTTACATTAAATATAATTTTTGCAGCAATATATAAATATACACTTCAATATATCTGCCAGTTTCAAATTCGAAATTCGCACATTGGCACTAATATGTGTGTATGGTTTAATTATTTCGCTAAATAGTAGAAAAGCGTACAGAGGGTAAAATGCGCCAAGAATGCGATAAAGTGTGCTAGACTGGTTTACCGGTTCGGATTACGTAGGTATGACGTGTTTTCGTTTTACATGTGCGTCTTGTATGTAACCCTTGAAATTATTACAGAATAATCTTGAAACATTGAGTTTTGATATTCGATTTTCGGTGTTTTTGTGTTGCTTGCGAAAATAAATAAGTATGGATGAGCATATATTGACTTCACGTTTTCGCGGAGTAAGTATGGAGAAATAATCATCAGGAAAACACAATAGAAGATTTTTTAGATGCGATAAAAGTGGTATATTCGCCGAAAAGTAACGATTCGGAGAGCGATGAAGATTAGGTGAGTAATTATATTTTTCATTACAATTTTAGTCATATACTTAGAAACTAAAGTTTTTATAAAAATGTAAGTTTTCATAAGTAAATGAATGTTTAAGTTGTGTGTATTGCGTTTTTCATGTTAGTATTAGAATGTGCAGTGTATTTAAATTTCTTTAATGTGGGCGTAACTGCTCGTTATATTAAAATTCAAGTTCAAGCAAAAAATGAAATTTATTAAAATTTGAAATTTAGCCTTATTGCTCGGTTGCCACTGTAGTAAGTAGCGCTACAGTGATGTATTTTTTAAGGTGGGCGCCATTGCTCGGTATACTAAAAATGATTACTCTGATTGTAAGTAAATATTCGTATACAGCGCTACTTATAGACATATAGTTGCAACATTCTCCCCCCCCCCCACACCTATGAACTTCAAAAGTTCATCAAGAGTAGATTCCAAATTAATACTAAGAGTTATTTCACAGATTTTTCAAAACAAGAACATCAATACTTAATAATAATCACAAAATAATACTACGTTCTAGTGACACTAACATGTACATTTGTAACAACATAATAATGTAAAAATTACTATATACATGCTTTACATATTAATTTCTGAAGTTAATTTCAACATCATAAAAAATCAAACCTATATAAAGATACATACATACATATACTTCTTACAGAAACTAAGGTACTCATTATTTCAGCAGCAATTCTACTACAATTCTGTAAAAGAAAAAGAAAATATAAAGTTAAACAATGTTACTAAATGTATCATAAAGTTAAATTTTCACAAAGTTCGACTGGATACAGCAATTGAACTGGACATTTCAAATGAGTCCCAGACGGAAATTTCACTGTACAGGATCGTGTCTTTCCATCCCTGCCTATATGAACGTCTGTGACGATACCACACTTCCTCATAAGCTTTGGCACTTTATCCTCGTGAATTAGAAAAATAGAGTCCTTCTTTATTGGGATAGGATTTTTCTTTCTCAAGGTGGATTGATGAGCAGACCTTAATTCTAAAAGATAGGATTTCTTCCATCTGTTCCAAAATGAAGTCACAATTTTTTGTTGATGCTTATATCTTCTGGTGAGGACATCTTTCGTTGAAAGGGGTAATACGGATTGTCCCGGTAGTGACAATATTCGTCTACCTATCAAGAAGTGAGCACGCGTGAGAATCACTGACTCATTTTCTTCATCTATATAAGAGTTAGTGGTCTAGAGTTCAAAATGGCTTCAACTTCTACGACCGTAGTTTCAAGCTCCAAATATTTTAGAGATGTTTTCCCTAGAATTTTCTGGAGGGATTGTCTTCACAGAGCGAACAAGTCTCTCCCAAAATCCTCTCCACCGAGCTGCCTTTTCTACGATGTTTTTCCAAGTTATTTTTCGTTCACTAAAATAACTTTGGCATTCTTCTTTGCTTAAAGTTTCATTTAAAAGATTAAAATCTCTTTTCACTTTAATGAAAGTTTTTGCATCATCTGAATATATTGTATTACATAGTCCTCGACGGAATATAAATTTTTTAAATGCTCTCAAAAATGACGGTACTGACATATCAGTTGTCGGTTCTAAATGTATAGCACGTGTTACTGTGCAAGTAAATAGCAAAATATATGACTTCTTCATTTCTGAATTTTCAAATGTGTTCAGAGGACCTAAATAATTTAATACAGTTATTTCGAATGGAAATGCTTCTCACACGATCTGGGGGTAAACAAGACATCTCTTCAGTAGCAGGCTTCGCTCTGAATTTCCTACATAAATTGCAATTGAATATTAAAGATTTTACTCTTTGCCTACCTTTAGGGATGAAAAACCTTTCTCTCAAATCTGATAGTACCTCTGATAACCCAGCATGTCCAGTGTTTTCGTGACATTTGCGAATAATTAATTCAGTGAAAGGATATATCTGTTCATAACTCAAGTCTGAAAATTGTAATCTCCCACCTATTCTAATTAGTCCATTGTTATCAGGAAATGATCTGTACAAGGCTATTTTTGAAGAAGCATGTAACTTTTGGTTAAAATTTAAACCTTTTATTTCTGTAGAAAATTCTTTCTCTTGCGTTCTTTTTATGCAGTAAACTTCGGAATCATTCAACTCTTTCAGCTGTCAGTGATCTTTCTTTTTTATTCTTTTTATTTCTCAAGTTAAAAATAAATCTTTTGATCCACGCAGTAACTCTAAGTAATTTTGTAAAATTGTTAATTTTACAAATTTCTAATAAGTCCGTAGTATTTGACTGAATACAAATAGCTTGTAAAATTATGCATTTTTACTTCTTTTCCTCTTCATCTATCTTCATTTCTGGGTCTGGATACGCTGTAGGCCAATGATTACGTTCCTCAGAAAGCCAATAAGGTCCATTGAACCATGCTCGATTCTCTTTCAGCCTTAAAGAATTTTCACCCCTCGTTAAAACATCAGCAGAATTTTCTTCCCCTGGACACTAGTTCCAGTGATGCCTTGAATTTCAATTATTCGGTTGTAAACAAATGGTTTGCATCTTTTAGTATCTTCTTTCACCCAATGAAGTACTATCGTAGAATCAGTCTAAAAGCAGCTATTTATTTCTAAATTAATTTTATGCAAGATATATTTCGTTAACCTACAACTTATTACAGCACCCATTAACTCCAAACGTGGAAGAGTCATCTTTTTCAAAGGAACAACTCTAGATTTTGATGAAACAAATGTAGTTTTTATTTCATTATTCTCAATAAACCTAATATAAACGACTGCACCATAAGCTTTAATACTACTATCGCTGAAACAATGCAATTGAATATCAGATATCCCCTTCATGCTGTTACTTTTAAAGTAATGTCTTTCGATTTGAATTTCCTTTAAATTAATTAAATCCTCACACCACCTTTTAAATCTTTTTTGAATATCTGACGGTAAAGGTTTATCCCAATCATATCCAGTAATCCAGCATTCCTGCATAAGGATTTTAAACGTAACAGTAAATGGTCTAATAAATCCTATGGGATCATAGAGTTTACCAATTGTTTTTAATATAAATTTCTTTGTAATTTCTTCAATTCTCCTTGTAAATTCTTTGGATTCAATATGGTAATCTCTGGTACAGGTATCTTTAAAATATCTTTTCTACTATCCCAACAACATCATAAGACCTTGCCACAATCTGCTAATGGCACCAGACCAGGATTTTCTTCTTCGTCCCATTTCTGCTGTAAGGAAACAGTTTGTGTTCCATTTTCTCATATTAAAACTAGCCTTTTGTAAAAACATTCTTCGTGTCTTGTTTCATTTCTATGGCTTCCTTTTTACTATATACGTCACTTATTAAATCATCAACATACATACAACTTTCAATTAAATCACTAACATCTGGATAATTATTTCTGAAACTTTCAGCATGATGCTTAAGTGTAGCTGCTAACAAAAATGGGCTACAAGTTGCTCCAAAAATAACTCGATTCATTCTGAGAACTTTATATTCTTTTTCTAATTCCCCATTTAACCAAAGAAATTTAACTGCAGCTCGATCTTCAGGTGATAGTAAGATCTGCAAAAATGCTTCTTCGATATCTGCTGTAAATGCAATTTTATGTCGTCGAAAGTTAATTAATATTCCTAATAATTCTGGATTAAGATTTGGTCCAGCATTTAAACATTCATTTAATGAAAAGGAATTAGTGGCATGAGCGGAGGCATCAAATGTCACACGTAGTTTTGTTGTAACCTTATCTTCTCTAAGTACTCCTTGATGTGGGAGGTAAAATGATATTTTCTCGGGATTATCAGAAACTTCTTCCGCTAGTCCTCTTTCAAGGTAACCATCGATAATTGTTTGATATCTTTTGAAGAATTCTTAATTTTTCTTAAATTTCCTAGTTAAACTATTTAGCCTGTTAAAAGCTATGTGATAGTTGTCTTTTAAATCCTCAATTTTTACGTTAAAGGGTAGTTTAACTTGATAACAGTTATCTTTAAGACTAATGGATTTTTTAAACGGGTTTAAAATTTCGTTTTCCTTAGCAGTATCATCACTTTCGTTTTTAATTCCAATTGATTCAATTTCCCGAAATTTGCGTAATATCGTGTTAGATTCGACATCTAGATTGCTTCTTATTGTATGAACAGCGACTTTCAAAACTTTCGCAGAATGCTGTGTGATCATCCTATTTGATGTAGCAGCTGAACCATTAATTGTCCAGCCTAACATCGTTTCACAAGCAACTAAAGTTCCTGACAATCTACGAACTTTACCAATCACAATTTTCCAGTAGTAATCACTGCCAATTAACAAAATAAGCTGTAAATGTCGTTCATTGAAGCTTTTGATCTGTTATTTTTATTCTGTTTTTATTACATTCTATAATGATATCTTTTGCAGGTGCACTTATGTAAGCACTGCTTACATTCGGTGTTTCTAAAGATTTTATATGTAAATGTTTTCGCTTAAAGGGACAATTTATTTCAACTCTCACTTTATTTATTTTTTCTATAATCGGTTCAGTAGATACAAACGTATAAATTTTCAACTCTTCTCGTCCTATTATTTCTAAATTTAACTCTTTAGAAATCCGCTCAAGGATGAAAGATCTACAATTTCTATTATCTATCAAACATCGAAATTTGTTTTTTCTATTATTTCTTACGATATTTACAGTTGCGGTTTGCAAATAAATATAATTAATTTTGTCCTCTTCTGAGACAGAAGTGACAGCGGTATCGGATTTCTTATCAATTTTATTAATATTTTCATGCAATAAACTATTATGTTTCCCCTTACAACTATTACACCGCATTTTCGAAAACAGTTGTACGCAGTATGATTTCTTTTAAAACACAAGAAACATTTTCCCTTCTATTTTAAGGCATTTTACCTCTCCTGAACATTAACACATTCTTTACTACTGTGTTTATTTGGGGTATCACTCTCGCAAAATTCGCATTCCCCCTCCCTTTCTGCGGTTTCGACTTTTATCGCCAGCACAGTCGCATTTTGTTATTTGTATTTTTGTGTGGGGTGAAAAGAATTATGACCTTTCAGAGGGAAATACTTCGGATATCCCTTTGAGTGCGACTGGTCTTTCACTTCATTTGTATCGCGAAATAAAATTGTTTTTTCCCTGTTTTCGATTTCATTTCTTAAAAATTCTAAAAGTTTTAAGCAATCCCAATCATTTTTTTTTATTATATCTATTATATTCTAAAACTATACTTTCTGGCAACAATTTTAATAAAATAGGAAATAATAAGCTACCATAATTATTTAATTGAATTCCAGCGGCTTCAAGTGAGCGAACTTGAACATAACATGTATCACATAACTGACGCAATTCTTTTAACTGGCTGTAGGATTTCACAGGACGCATATTTAATAATGCATTTATATGAGCTCTAACAATATCTTTTTGCCCTTATCTTTTCTAAAGAAACTCTACAGCAGTATAATAATTATTTTCTGTTAAAGTCAAACCCTGAATCGAAACCTAAGCTTCACTTTTTAAAAAGGATTTTAAGTAGCTAAATTTATCCGTATTCGATAAATTCTTATATTCATGAATCGATCCCTCAAATTGACTACAAAATTCTTGCCGATTTTCGTATTTACCACAAAATGGTTCCATAGTTAATTTTGGTGGTCTCACATTAATTTCGTTTTTCGATGTTACGGGTTCATTTACTACTTCTAACAGTTTCGGTTCCGATTTCAAAAGGGTATTTATTTTCGATTTAGCAGAAATTATCTTTTCTCTTATTTCCTGACTCGAAATTATTTCCGCTTCTAACAGATCTAAATCACCGATGTAATTTTCAATTTGTAGATCTAATTCCGAAATTAGCTCTGACTTTTCACATAATTGTTGTAAAATTTCGTTTAGAGTCGCTTTATCAACAATTTCTAATTCGAGCTGCTCATTAACCTTATTTAACATTCTTGTTAACAAACCTCTAATGGTTGAGCGTTTTCTTTTCAATTTATCAAGATTCAAAGCAACCGCTATTTCATTTGATTCAACTGACATATTTAATTTCAAATATATTGTAGAAACAATAAAATAATTAAATATATTCTCAGACAAGCAAAAACAAATAATAAAATCAAATACTGCTGCATTCTGTTACTTATTTACATCAAATACAGAATAAATTTCTTAATCTAAATCCTAATACTGATTTCCCGGGTTTTCAGCATCATGTAATATTTCTCTATTAACTCTCTTATTTCTAATCATGTTTATTAAATGTAATAATAAGTCAATTCAAATTCTAAATGAGATTACCTTGAGCAGGTTTTTTCTTTATTAAACATAGTACATAAACGGAACAATACAAAACAAGACAGGACATAGAACAAACAGCTACCTCGCTGGGCACATAATCTTATTCTGATTGTAAACAAATATTCGTATACAGCGCCACCTATAGACATATAGTTGCAACAAATGGTAATAACAAAAAAGAAATCTAATTTAAAAAATAGCATACATCAAAAATATAGAAAAGAAACTATCAACATTGCACTTTGGGGTGGCTACTAGTTTTTAATTATCATTATAATCGTAGATTATTAATATTATGGATTCAACATCATCAAAAACAATGAACAAATAAAGTAAAATTCATTCATATTATTTAAAATAGATTATTATTTGCTATACTTATTTAGATTTAATTTTACGAACACAAAATAAAAATTAACTTCGTAAAAACAATGTGATAGAATTAAATAAATATACATTTTAAAGATATATACTTTATACTTATTCAAAATAATTAATACTACTTACTAAATTATTGTGTTAAAAATAATGTATCTCAAGATCTTAAGTTAACATACAGAAAAGGTAAATAATACAATGATTTTCAAATATGGCCGCCACGCATGCGTAGACCTATTAATATGTCTGCGCATGATTTTACTTTCCTTCAATCTCAATGGTAAATGTTGCTGCCGCCGTCCACTGACCACTCTATTAGCGGCCGACGATGGTGTCGTTCAGATTATACAGTAGGAAAAACGGTGACCATATGATGCATAAATTACTGGTTAGGGACCGCTGAAAAAATTCGGTGTAAAGTGAGTTATCAATGAAACAGGTAAATGGCCACTGTAATACCATTGAGCCTCTGCTACTCGGGGTCTCTAACTTTTCATACGTGTCTTTTCTCATGAATATTCACCGCAATTATATCAATTCTCGCCTTGAAGAAGTGTGGCTAACTAGAGTTAGAACTAGATCTTTTCCGACAAATGCTAAATTACATAAATTCAGACTTTATTCAACGGATAAATGCTCTTGTGGAGAAAGAGAAACCATAGATCACATAATGCTATCGTGTCCTCGATGTGATCATGCAAGAAATTCTTTAAGAGAAAAACTTAGTATCGGAGCTCTTTCTTCCTCTTGGATCTTAGATTTGTCAACGAATCCTAAAGAGAAAATTGACGCAACAATTTCGTTTTTGAAACAAATTAATTTACTCTAATTGTTTTTCTCGTCTTTGTGTATCCAAGCCAACTAATTTCCTCTTCATTTGTCAATCAAACGTCATGCTTATCTTTTCCTTCTGATTGTCAATTTTTTTTCAAAATCATCAATCCATCAGTTTTGGTTATGTTTTAAATAAAAACTCAATCTTACTCACTGCTAACTATAAGCCTTTAAGCACAAAGCTGGAAAACAGTTTTTTGTCGTAACCTAACCTCGTTTTTGTACGTACCTCTTGTAAATGGCTTAAAATAAATTTATTAAATTTTCATTCGATAAAAAAGAATTTTTATTAGATCAATACAGAAATAAGTATATTTAATATGTTTTAAAGAATCTATAATCTTTTTCTAAATTATTTAATTTTAATTAATTAATTAATTTTGTAAATCATGTAGATCAAAGATGTCTATGGGATACAAAAGATAGCAGTTATTTCGATAAGCATAAAAAAAAGCACCATCATGAAAGATATTGAACATTTGTTTTATGAAACATGGAAAATCTGTAACAGGTAATTATATTGATTATTAAAAATTGAATTTTTATGCAGATGAAATAAATTAAAATCACGCTTAAATTCTTGTACTTAATATGCCTTTAAATTGATTTAGATATAATGTTAATCAAAATTAATTCCAAAATTGAATATATTTTATGTAATGTAATTAAAATAATTTATTCCTTTATTTAAACTAAATAGAACTTGATTTTTATATAATCAAGAAACGTTTATATTTTTGCTACAAATTTATATTGTTAATGTTGCTTAGGTGTTATGATTTTTTTTATAATAAGTTTTAATTCTATTTTATTAAAGAAACATTATTGTGTATAATACTCTATTAAAACTTATATATTTTACATATATAATAAAATATGAATGCCAGTATTTCCTGGAAATTTTTAATTTAATTCTTAGAAATCAGTATGAAGCCTGTTTAATTGCTTATGATTGATAAATCATTCTCTTCTATATAATTTTCTCTAAGTTTCCATCAATTTCAAATACATAAAATTTCAATAAATTATTGCTTACATTCATTATTAATTTAAGTTTATAATAGAGATTGTTTACTTTAGCAATTGAGATCCCTCATAAAAACTGCTGTAAAATTAATATTGTTTTTTTTTTATTTTTTTTCTTTCAAGGAACAATCTCGATAGTGAATTTTAACAGAAATCTTCGGTACATGTTCAGACAAAAGTACTTTGAGCCCTTAACTATTTTTAATTCAAAAATAATATTCATTTTTAATGCTCATAATTATTGCTTTGCATTATCACCTTTGTCCTCATTTTAACAAGGTATTTCCAAGTGTGACATTCATCTTTTCCAATCTTGAATTTTTTTTATATATATATTTCATAAGAAGCGCATGCTTTTATTTAAATCATAATTTACATTGATTTGAACCCTATAGAATAATGCCCCAATAAAATTAAATAATGCAACATTCTATTCATTAACATTCTACAAAATTATTTCTATTTACACACACACACACACACACATATATATATATATATATATATATATATATATATATATATATATATATATATATATATATATATGTATATATATATATATATATATATACATATATATATATATATATATATATATATATATATGTATATATATATATATATGTATATATTATATATATATATACATATATGTTATATATATATATATATATATATATATATATATATATATATAACCTTTTCTTTAACGAGAAAAGAATCCCGAGTTCAATATGTAATAAATATTATTTCTCAAATATTGAATACTTTATTCATAAAATATCAATCCCGTATTTTACAATTAAGAATATTCTTGAATACTCTTAATTATAAAATATAGAATTGATAAAAAATGTTTTTGTCACAATTGTCAAGGCTGCTTAGGTGATGTTATTATTTTATTAAAATATCATTTCTATATTTTTAGTTTCTTCAAAAGTTTATTTGCAAGTTCATCGTTATTAACACTGCATGTTTAATAAAACTCAAATTAGAATTTGAGCATGAGTATGAGTCACAAAATTCAATTTTTGTAACTTGTATCATAACATTTGTTAACACAATGCTAACAATGAAAATATTGCTTAATAAAAGGATTTTATTTAAAAAATGCATTGATACGTTAATAGAATAGTCTTCTTAAGAAAGGGGTTCTCAAATAGTCTAACTAATCGGATACTGTCAAAAAGTATAGCTTAACTTCTTTATAAGAGCAATGGTAACAATGTCAGAAATAGTCCTTTTCCCGACACGGAATACATAACTTAACTCTCTACAAGTTATACCAGTAGCAAAGAACTTCAAAGGGATTGTGCCAATCTTTATCCGGCTTGATGGCTTGTTGCAATTTTGTATCCTTTTCAAAGAAGTAATCGTGGATGATATTTAAAATCATTGTGAAACAATCTTCATCCATTCTCATTCAGTTACTAAAAAAATTTCAAGTATAATTATCACCAACTACATACGGATGTTATAAATTTATAACTATTTTATATTTGAAAAGATATAATCTTTTAAATATAAATAGTTTGGCACCTTTATAATCCACATAATATAAAGTCAGCTATGTTTAGAGAAATTACGTAATGTTAAACAAATTTCATAGAAACTTTTATATTTCCTAGTCATTTACATTTTAATGTATTTGAAATATTTAAATTGCTTACCGAATGAAATTGGAAGGTATACCTTCCAATTTCATCTCCTTTACAAGGGTTCGCAAAACACACTTATGAAATCGCCTTCGTATCCAATTTTTTTCAGAACCTGTGTGCTTTTAGCATTTTTCTTTTCCAGCTTATTTTTTTCAGTTATTAATACTGCAGATGCTATTATAAATATCAGCAGCTCCTAATAAGTTAGAGTTATTTGTCATTTTATAAAGCAAAATCAGAATTCGATCACAGTCAAAACAAGAATTGTTTCTAATGTCTCATTGGTTCAATAGAAAAATAACATCTCATAGTCACATGACATGACGTCATTTCTTCGTCTCCGTGAGTTCACGAGGAATTCTCCGAGCACCGAATTCTCGGAATTTCAATGTAGTGTGCACTAGGCCTATGGCTCCTCCAGATCGAGGTGGGAACACCCATTGCCTTGTCGCCCCATCTTGCGTTAGTTGGCAAACACCTGGCATTAGTTCTCAAAGATTGTGTAGTGCAGCATTCAATACAATATTATTTGTTGAAATCGCTTGTTAATCAATCCCACGAAATTGTCAAGTTTGCAAGTTCCAGCGCATAATATCATGAAAATTAAAGTAGTTACGCCATAAAAACAGCCAAAAAAAAGTTCGTTTTGTATTTCCTCGTAACAGGTGCAAGCATCATGTTACCCCTAGAGTTCTTAGAATAGACCCAAGTAGAAAAATAGCATGGCCTAATATTGGCAATCTTACCAAGTTAACCCCAATAATCAGGCGTCAAGTTTCCCCAATATACAACATGCCAAGAAAACCCAATAAGGAATCTAAAATGGGTGCCAAGTTTTCCCTAACATTGAGCATGTCAAGATAAGCCAAGGTAGATCAATATTTTCCAAATATACTGTATACAAAGATAAGCCAAGTGTTGCGTTACGAGCAAACTCCATGAGAGGTAAGTTTCTCTGTTTGGGAATTGCAACAGTTGAAAAATATAGAACGACTGTAACGGCTGAGTTTTTGAAAATATGAAGGGCGAAAGAGATAAGTGTTTTAATGTTTGTGATATGCAGTGTTGTTTGATTTCAATAAATGTTATTAATGTTTCCTTCAATATTGTCATCTATAAACAAAACCTGCTCCAATCACTTTTACAGTAAATCCTAATAGGAATTACAACATTTCTGGCGCCCCCGGGTGGGCCATTTTGTTTTGAAGTTTGATGGCGGAAGGTAAGAAAACTGAATTTTCATTTTGAAGATATTGATATAATTATATCTTGAACATAGAGATTTATCGATGAATGTGCAAAAATGATTTCATAAAATAGTAGAGATGGAAATCAGTAAACAAAATTAAACAACACAGCGTGCATCATTTACAAAAGCATATACTAGTTTAGAATGTGTTAATGAATGACAATTGTAACGCAGAAGAAACGGAAATTCGTTTTGTATTTGCTTAAGCAAAAAGCAGACTCATTAGAGTTAACACATAATAATTTAGATGCTTTAACTGATGAAACAGAATTCAAAACTGAATTTAATATTGTTGAAGAATACAGAGAAAAGGCATTGGGAATAGAATTAAAGTCTAAACGAATATTAAGAGTAAACAAAATAAAAACGAAAATTGTAATTTTGGTGACAATTCTCTCTTAACTGTGTGCGATAATCCATATAAAACGATTTCCACACGACTTCCTGAAGTTGGACTGTATAAATTTGGCGGTGAATTAAAAGACTGGTTAACCTTCTGGAATCAATTTAAAAACATAAACAAAAATGTAAATTTAACAGATTGAGATAAATTTCATTATTTAATTCAGTCGACTAAATTCAAGTCAGAAGCTAGAAAACTTGTAGAATCTCTTTGTATATATATATAACGAATGAAAACTATCCATTGACGATAGAAAACTTAATTGAAAGATATGGACGAAAAGAGCTATTAATCGACTTTTATGTAGTAGAATTGTCATACATAAAACTTGTTTTAAATAACACAGCTAAACAAAAACAAGATTGTTTAAGAACTTGGTATAAAAGCCTTCTATTCAACTTCGAGCTCTCAGTAGTTTAGGTGTGACTACTGATCAATGTGGCATAATATTATATCGATTAGACGAAATTTCGTTACCGACCAATATATTATGATCATTTAAAAGGCAAAGAAAAATTATCGAGCCCGAACAAAGTACTATATCAGCTCTTGATGTTATAGTTTCGTTTTTTAAGAGCGAAGTACAATCAGAAGAAAAAATAAAATTAAGTAGATCAGATATTTATTGCTAAGAATGAGAAGGCAAATACTTGGCAGAAAGCAAATGTTCGTTCCTCGCTGCAACTGAGTTATTTATTCAAGAATCAAACGAAATATGTGCGTTTTGTTTAAAAGATCATGCATCTCGCTTTTGTAAAAAAACGTTTTTCATCACATTAGTAGAAAAGATAACAATAATAAAAAGGAAAGTTTGTTCTGGGTCTACTTGGGTAAAGGTCATGTTGCTTCTAAATGCCGAACAACTCTTTTACAAACTCTTGTTGTAAATGCACACGACATCAACAAACATAAATCTAGAGCTATTATCGATTTAGGATCCCAAAAATCATATTCTTTCAGATCTACTGCTGAAGAGTTGGGTTTTAATTTGCTAAGAGAAGAGTAATTTTTCCATTCCTTATTTGGCGGAATGAAAACAAGTATGTATAAACATAACTGTTATAAAATTTACTTGAGTATTCTTGATGGTAACTATACTTGTAAATTAGATGCTTTAGATCATGATGTCATTTGTAATGACATTTATAGTGTAAAAATTGGCTCTACGATGCATGAATAGAAAACTAAAAGGTTATTCTTAACTGATATTCAAGAAAATGCAGGTCCCATTGAAGTAATTTTGGGTGCAGACGTTGCCGGTAAAATAGTTACTGGTCGACGAGATGAGTTAGAGAATGGCTTAGTTCCATTAGAAAACCAAGTTAGGTTGGACTTTGATGGGTAAAGTACCCCGATATATAGACGAAAGAGATGCAAGAATGAATACTGTTATCATGTTATCTCAAGCAGATATTTTTCTTTTCTGTGTTATCTAGAACTATTTGGTATACGGGATCCTATTGAGCAAAATTGAGAAGAAGAGGAAACAGCTGTAATGTTTAACTTTTCAAGAAACAATTCGACCAAAAGATGGAATATATGAGGTCCATAAGCATTGGAAAGTAGATCACACGTTTCTAACTGACAATTATAAGTTGTACTTGAAAAGACTTGAATCTACTGCAAGGAAATTAGAAAAAACCCGGTTTTAGAGAAAAGTATCATGAAGTCTTTACAGAATTGTTAGGATTTATTGAGAAAATTCCTGGCGAAGCCTACTATCTTCCACATAGAACTATCATCGAAGAACAGTCCGCAAAATTTTCAATGAGTATAAGACCGGTTTTTGATGTTTTTGCTAAGATCCATAACCATTCGTCATTAAATGACTGTTTGGAGACTCAAAATACTTTAATAGAAACAATTCTTTCTATTTTGCCGAGATTTAGATTGAAACCAACTGGTGTGATTTCAGACATTAGAAGGGCTTTTCTTCAAATATCCTTACATGAAAAAGATCGTGATTTCGTAGGATTTCATTGGTATGACAATGAGATTAATATCTGAACTTTCCGTCATATTCGAGTTTTCTTTGGCATACCAGTATCCTTTTACTGTTAATGGCGGTTATTAATTACCATTTATCAAAAGAATCAATGAAAGAACGGTATTCTGATTAATTTCTTAAAATCTTTCAAGATAGTTTTTATGTCGATAGTTGTGTAACTAGTGTACAAAATAATGCCCAATTAGGAACATACCTCGAATCTGCAACTAATGTAATGAAAGAAGGAATGTTTGAGATCTCAGAGGATGGGAAGGTTCTACCATTACTGCATCTTCAGAAATTACAATATCAATATTAGAATTGATTTGGAACAAAAATTTAGATTTCTTGAAAGGGGTCGAAAGTAATTAAGCACACACTTCCCTCAAATTCTGCGGACCACAGCAGGGGAGGTACATCCGAGCGGGATTATTTTTAAGAGTGCCATTTTTCAACATTTATTGCTTTTGGCTTAAATGGTGTGCCTTGTAAATAAAAATCGAAAATCACCAAAAATTTCAATCATTTGAAAGAGTTTTTCAGTCACTTTTATGACTTGACGTATTTATCTTTTTAGTTTATAATGCTGTACTCACTTGTCTGCCATTAAACTTTATCATAGCAAATTAAGTAACATGAGTAATATTAGCTGTTACTTTGGACTGTGATGATCGTGGGAAAAAAAAAAATTGGTTACTCCAGCGTGAAACTCTTTCAGATCTAAATTTGATTACAGAAATACACTCGGAAATCCAATTAAAATGTTTTCAACTGCTAGCCACTTGTGTGTGTGCACACGTTTAAAAGAATATATTTACCCTAAATAATCCTTTACTAACCTATATCAATTGTTTAATAATCATCATAGCTTGAATAAATTAAAATTGGAAGGAAATGGACTTTAGACTTTCAGTTATTCTCAATCATTGTAAACTCTTTAACTTTACTTCGAGCATCAAACTATTGAAGTTCATTTTTTATTTACATTTACTACAAGAACCCTTGAAGTATAAAAGCATTGTGAATACATATATTTTCTACCAACAAATAAAAATCGAACTTTAAAATTAAAAAATGACAATATAAAGAAAAATTTTAAAAACATTTTTGAAGTATCAGTGTAAATTTTAAATTCACGATTAATCATCAAATTATGATTTATAGTATCGACAGCATGACTTTATATGATTGAAGGCTGTGTTTAAAAATATTGACTTTTTCTTTTTATTACGATAAACGTATATTCAAATTGTCACATTTAAAAGTTTTATTTACTTCAAAACTATGTGCAATCAAAATTAACTTTTCACAAAATACCAATTTATAAAATATTATAAAACTCAACATTTTCTTTGAATTACACCCCCCCCCAAAAAAAAAGTATACAGCTTTATTACAATAAAGAAACAACAATTATTTGAATTCTTTTATTTTAAATTTTTTTACATTTTTCTTAATTTCTTCTTACTTTTTTTTATAATGATGTACATCTAACGCAGCTTCCTCTGCTTCAATGATAGATGTAGGAAAAAACATGCTTGGTTATTTCTGAAAAAGACTCATTTAAATGTATGTTGGAATAAATAATAAATTGATGAATAAAAAATAACATTCTATTATGCTTGTTATTTGAATTTCATTAATATACAATGGATTTCTAATAGAGAAATTTAGGAAAAAAAAAAAAAAAACACTGAGGTGGATTGCTAAATTAAAAAAATATTATAATTAAAATTATATTAGCTTTATTTGTTCCTGTATTAAGTAAAATAATAATATTCCAAGAAATTGCTATATTAAGTAAAAAATGATTAGTTAAACTGAAATCACCAAACATTTGTCAAAAAACGTTTAAATAAATTATTTTAATACATATTTTTAAAACTGTTTGGTACCTAATTATACAGTACAACTACTTCTGCATTCTAACTTACCATATACTCGGCTTGAAAGCCGAGTCGAAACTTTTAGAATTTATTAACAGAACTTGGGGTGGAACACTTCCTGCTTTATGGCAAAAAGCCTACATTATTCCAATCCTGAAACCAAATAAAGATCCATCTGACCTGAATTCGACCCCCCATTTCTCTGAACTGTATCTTGAGCAAGCTGATTGAGAGAATGATCGTTGATAAATTAGTTTTTTTTTTTTTTTTTTTTGACGGTAAAGGATTTATATCTGAGAGACAAGCTGGGTTTAGAAAGGACTTTAATACTATGGAACAAATAGACTCAGCCAACAAATCAAAGATGGTTTTCATAGAAAAGAAAGTACTCTTGCAGTCTTTATCGACTTCAAATCAGCGTTTGACCGTGTTTGGCGAAAACTGTTACTAAAGAAGCTTCGTCAGATGGGCATCTCTGGCCACCTATTTTTATGGATCTTTGATTTCCTTTCACAACGTTTTATTAACGTAAATTATGGAAATGCTAGATCGGGTTTCGGGCAAACTGTTCAGGGTCTCCCTCAGAGTTCTGTTTTAAGCCCTGTTTTGTTCAACTTGATGATTAATGATATCATATGCAACATTTCGAAGAGCTGCCCTGATGTTCAGGTTTTGTTATATGCAGATGATCTGGTCCTTTGGACAACTGGCAACAACTTTTAAACACTAGAGACGATTATGAATTGTGTCCTGGACTTTTTATTGAAATGGACTAATGACAATGAGTTCTCTGTCAACATTGACAAGACCAATTTTGAGCTTTTTACTTTGAGTACTAAACAGCATCAGATTATTTTAAACTTTGATGACAAACCGCTTCAGAGAACTGATTGTGCTAAATATCTCGGTATTCTTTTAGACCCAAGACTCACCTGGAACAAACAGGGCTCAAAAACCGCTGAAAATATCTCAGGCCGACTTTATTAAAAAGACTAGCAGGTGTTAAGTGTGGTGCCACTCAGGATGTTTTGGTCATGACTTTTAACTCCTTCATCCGACCTGTCTTCGATTATGGAGCCGAAATTTTAATCACTGCATCAGATACTGTTTTATCGAAACTCAATGTTGCTCAAAACAGTGCTCTTAGGCTTATCACTGGGGGAGCCTTCTCAACTCTAATACCAGCTTTGGAACTTCAGACTGGCATTGACTGTTTGCACGATAAGAGAGTTCTTGCTACCTTGATTCTTGGTGAAAGGTTACTACATAGGGATGGTTTTTGGACTAACTACCGACCAAGCACTCTAAGATTAAAAACACAACGAACATTTTTATCAGAATTTCAGAGAATTTCCAGCTCACTTGGCCCTCCAAGTAATAGAGCCCTTACAGCCAGACCCCCTGTTTTCCCAGGTATGCTGACTTATGCCACCCCTGTCTTCGACATTGTCCTTCCTGTCCAGAAGGGAGTCTCCCCTAAGGCAGAACTCAGGGTTGCTGCTCTTGAGACCATTAATGAGAGATACCCACTCCACAATTGGATGCACATTTATACTGACAAGTCAGCTGAGAGAAGTACTGGAAGAGCGGGAGCTGGTGTCTTCTCCAAGTTTTTCCAACTCAAAGAGCCTTTGGGAAAAAACTCAGACAATTTTGATGGAGAAATGTATGCCATTTACATGGCTCTCCAAAAAAATGTTACATTTCTCGGAAATGAAATTTGTCCTTGTTGAGTGTCAGGTTGCGATTCATACAGTGGCAAATTATACTCTCCTACCTACATCTATAGAATTTAACTGTAAGACCATCATTAACACTTTACTGTCTACGAGAAAGGAAATTACTTTACAATGGATTCCTAGCCATTGCGTATTGCCTGGTAATGAAAAAGCAGACAATCTCGCAAAAGAGGCTTCTTTTTTTAAACACTCCAGATACTCCTACTGGCCTGAGAAATGTCAAACTCCTTCTAAAACAGGTTATGCACCACCAGCGAAAAATTTATTACAAAGAGAATGCAGTTGATGCCTCTTGGAGGACCCTGCTGAGCTCATGTATCCCCAGAGATCTATCTAGATCTATAGGGGTCTCCTACTTCAGGTTACTTACTGGGCATGATTTTCTGCAGAAACATCCATATCACATAGGGCTTGTGGATTCACCTGACTGCATTTTACATAGGGAACATGTTGACATGGATGGCGAGCATCTTTGGAAATGTTCTGCCCTCCAGGAAGCCTGCTCTTCTTCCCATTTCAAGACGCTCTCCACTCCTTAAGATATTTCTTTTCTTTATTGGACCGCAAGGCTTATCATGCTCAAAGGAGCCAACATGAGGACATTAAAAAAAACTTACTATATTGAAAGCAAAAATTAAAGATAATTATGATATGTACTTACTCAAGCAATATCAGCATCAGTAAAATATTCAGAAAAACTTTGGACATGACTCCATGTTTTCAAATCATTAAACCTTATGAATTTATATAGAAAAATTATTGAGTCCCAGATGCTCAGATGATATAAGGAAACAGTTTTTATAAAATATTTCATTTCGATACAAATTTATAAATTACAAGCGCACGCGAATGGATGACTTTCATCAATATTTCATTTCTCTCCAAGTTAACCCTAATTTACCAGAAATGTAGAAGTTTTTTAATGATTAAAAATACCTTTAAATATTTCATTCAGTGATGTAATTAAATAATAGAACAGTAAATTAGTTAAAGTTCAAATTTTTAGATTAAAACATGAGGAAATGAGGTGAAGTGAAGAAAGCCAGGAGCTGAAAGAAAAAAAATATCAGCATACATCTTAGTTAGCAGCACATGAAGAGACCCCATTGCAATGAATACAAATAAATAGAAAATATACAGGATGCGACAAAAAAGAGCACATTAAATAAGATTTCTGTTGCTCTAAGCATAAGAATTTTATTCTTCATATTACTTATTGTAAGATGAAAAACAAAATATTAGTGTTAAACACTTTCACTGCAATTATAATTAATAATTTCTTTTAAATCACAAAGCATGACTAAGAATTTAAAAAAATACTTATCATAATAACAGTCAAAATTTCTATGACAAATACTTACTTTATTTTTTTATTATATTACAATAAGTTTGATTATTTTAGTATGGCATTTTAATAAGTTTAATATAATAGGGGGAAAAATCCTTCTAATTTAAATAGCTCTTTTATACTAGTAATACTTATTTTGAATAAAATTATTGACATCTGTATCTAATGCACATTAAATACCTACATAAAACACAATGAAAACAAATGCAGGTGGGGGGTAAGTGTAATTTTTAAGTTTTAAAGAAAATACTTTTCTAATTATTTTAGCCATAATTTGCATTTAATTTTTAATTTTAAATTATTGTTTCACTTTAGAAATTAAGATAAAATATTCATCATAATTACAGTCAGCATAATGAGGCTTTTGCAATTTAAATTAATAAACTTAGCAACCTAATTAATAATCATGATTAATCACAAATTAATACCATACATTAAACAAATAAGAAAATATTAGTGGCACAAGAAAATTTTTTTTTCCTTCAACAAATATTGAAATCATGAGTTCCAATTCATTTTAATTTGGAACAATACAATTAGCTTCTATTTACTTAAGATAGGTATATAACATTTTTGTTGCTAAAAACGCGTATTACACCAGTTAACATATACCTGTTAAATTTATTTTATTTTCTTATAACAAAAATTAAAATTAAGGATAAATTCATTATTTTACTGGACATGCAAAAAAAAAAACTTATTTTTTAACTAACGCATAACATTTGTATCACTGTTGTGGAGTGTTACCATCATCCCTTTCAGCATTAACATATTAATATACAATAAAGCTGTTCCAGTTCATTAATTTAATACATAAAAAGCATTGATGTATTTAACAGCGGATTAGTAGAACTTGAAATTTTTACAGCGCTTTTGATAGTGTGTCACTCAATGGTCATTTTTTGAAAATGAGGGCTAATTAGACCTGGATCTACAATGAAAGCTTCTGAAATTAACATTTTCCAAAATTTATAAATTTTTCAATAAGTCTTATCATATGCCATAGGCTATGGGTGTGACACATCCAAACATTATTATAATAGTAGCAATTATAATGTAAAATAATTTTAAATTTATATTGTACTTAAATATATTTGCCTAGAAAATTGAGTCATTTACTTTTTGACATATGCAACAGACCAATAGGTCTATTGCTGGGAATACTCTCACCATTTTCTACATGAAAAGAGAGAAGGAAGATTCGTTTAAGCATATTGAATGCTTTGATGATTCTACTCACCTTCGTAGCTCACTTCAAATGTGCCCACAGGGTATCAACAAATGAGTAGCAATCCTTGTTGTGGTGAAGGGTTAGTTTCCCAAGTGCCCACAGTTGTTACATAAAAAATATATATATACTTAGTACAGCAACTCTGAGGTATCTGCGGCATTTAAAGTTTTAGAACAATGCTATATATCACTAATTCATTATGATAAGCATTTTTATTGAAGCTCAATATAAATACATGAATAAGAATAAATATTCCAAGCACTAAATGTAAAAGAAATTTTCAAGAATCCTTGAAGAAAATATACTATGTAAAATTTAAAATTTTCCAAAATTACGAACAATAAAATATGAAAAATTGCATTCCACACAAAGATAATATGTCGAAATTAAAAATGTGAAACTTACATGAAATGTCCCATTAAAATACTTGAAGATAGTAAATTCAATATGGATAGTACCAACCTCGTTGCCTGAGATAATAATAATAATAAAGGAATTTATTAATAATAATACTGTTGGGAAAAATTATACATAAAAATAAAATATATACATAAGACAAAACAGAAATATAAACTAAATTCTACGTACCAGTGCTGATGATAAAATGGGCCTAACTCGCTTATGTAAGAAAGTTTTCTTGCGTTTGATGTAATTTTAATTTTATGATGTAACATGATTGTGTACATTTGCGAACTTTGTTTTCATTTGATTGCAATTTA
Source organism: Latrodectus elegans (assembly GCA_030067965.1). NCBI lineage: Eukaryota > Metazoa > Arthropoda > Arachnida > Araneae > Theridiidae > Latrodectus > Latrodectus elegans. The sequence continues at coordinate 77,598,110 of CM057812.1, read as the reverse complement.
AGTTTTTGAATATTAGTATGTAGTGAATTTTTTAAATAAAATTGCTTATATAAAATTTATTTTGAAAGTTTATAACATTTTCATATTTTTTTGAATCATTATTTTCCATGCACTATATATATGACCATGTAATCATTTCGAGATTATTGTGACAATATTCTTGGATTCTGTAAAATTTGTCTATTGTCTGACCAGGGTTGATTCTGCAAGCATGATTGAGTTATTTTATGTATTTAATAGTGCAGTTGCATGCAATGTTTTATGTTGCATATTAGATATTGTTTATAAATATTTCATACATTTATACTTAGATTAATTCAGAATGGTAATGATGATTAATTAGAAAATCCAGATTTTGTAAAAACATGTTCTTTATGTTACACATTTAGCTTTATTGCTTAGTTTAAATCAGGGATTCATTACAGTACACTGAATGTTTTTTATTTAAAGATGGGCAACACGTTTTAGTTAACTAAAATTTAATTTTTTATAAAAATAAATTTTATTTCATTTTATTGAAGTTATGGATTTAGCTTTATTGACTGCTTGTCACCCGCTGTAGATTGTGTGATACTTAATTTATATTTGTTTTTTTCATTATGTAACCTTTGTAAAATTAATTTCTAGTTAGCAGTTTTTTATTACTTCGATAGTAAATAATTATAACGAAATATTTGAAAACAACAAATGCTCAATTGCAAAGTTGAACTTTGAGCTTGGTTGGCGTTTGGTAACAGAATATGAGATGTAGTAGCAATTTCAAATGGCGAGATAATTTTGCAGCGCTTTGAAGTCGAGGACAAACTGTTACCCTAGTACAAACATAAATTTATATATTCAGAGCTTTTAAGTTTTAGTTTGGTACAGTTCTATTTAATTTTTCTTATCACCATATATAATATTTATCATTCATTTTAAAATAGTTGTGCGTTATTTTCAACTTTATATTTTCTGCTGTGCCTTAATGGAATACTACTACACCATTTATTACTCGCATACTTAAAATTTTACATTGCCGATATGGCATTTCTACATTCATAGTCGAATTATTAACTTACTGCATATGCATGCCAGTTCGTCAAAGGGGTGTTTCCCAGGTGTCTTAAATTCAGAAAATCAAATTCTGGTGTCCGATAGTTTGAATAAAACTGTTATTGTCATTGGGTATTATAATTTACTTAATCTATTCGCAAATGTTAAACTTAATATATGTTATGTAATTAATTTATGTTTAATATAAATAAATTAAACTTACTATTTTTATGCAAGCATAATTATGGGCATGTCATTAGTTTCTTATTTATTAAAGTTTCTATTAATGCTTTATAGGTATTTAAAGCAATAGCTAGCTTTTCTTTAGCTGACTTAAAATTTAATATTTGCAGCTCTACTTATTGCAGTAATTATTTTGGCAATTAGCCTAATGGTAGGTATTTGTAAAATGACATGTTCCTACAGATACTTAAAAAGTCGCACAGACTGACACAAACTCGCACATACGCCTATGATTTTATCGAAATATACCTTGCTTGGAATCAAGTATATAAATATGTAATCTTTATACATTAAGCATTTCTAGAAAAATAGAAATCCTCTCATAGTCAATAATTGCATTTAAAAAATACCTAAATGATCTTCTAACAGGTCTATATCCATTAAAATGGGGTCTGCTAGGCTTATGAAATCTCCCTCGTGGTGGCCGATTTGTCGAACTGATTCCAGGACGATTAGTACGTTTAGGTAATACCTACATACATGAAAAGAAAATGCATAAGGACATTAAGAAAATACATAAATTTTTTATAGACATTCTATCAGATAACCATTATTGATTGTAGAACCTTATAACAGAACCAGAAATACATAAAAATAATACAGTGTACTAACCTTAATTTGTCTACCTCGAAACAAAGATTCATCAAGAGCAGTTGAAGCAGAGACAGAATCTTTATTTGCAAATTCAATATATGCAAATCTAGAGGAAAAAACATGTTATCAATAACGAGCACAAAATAGAATAAAAAATTCTGTCTTCTCAAATAGAGCTTAAAGGAATTTAAATTTAGACTATTATCAGGGTTTGTACAGATTTCCAAGAATCAAATTACAGGAGTCAAATCAAAAATTTCCAGGAGGAATCGACAATCATGTTAAATAATCACGTTTTTTAATTTTATTTTAAAAATTCTTCTTAACTAAATATGCATATAATTATGTAAAGCTGAACTGAAATGAAACTATTATCAAACTGAAAAGATTGGTTTATCAGTTTGATAAAGTGTCAGAAAAGGTTCTACTTTCCGAAAATGTATGTTATGTACGTTTCAGAGCATATGACATATGTTTTAAGATATGATAACATTTCATGCAATCTGTTGAAAGAACTTATATTTTCTAACCATCGATGTTAGCTAAACTTTAAAAGAAATTTTATGACTTGGCCAAGGCCATCAAAGTCATTCCTACAAGCAGGTGAGTCCCTAAATAAACTGCAGTTGCTGTACCCTAGTACATCTGGAAATGAAGTTATTACTTCTGGAAATGAAGAACATCCATGGCATAAGTGTTGCGTGGAGTGTGCAGGCAGAAGCTTTCAACATTTAAAATATTTCAGTTATATTCACTTTTTAAAAAATGAGCTAATTTATTCCAAACAAACCAGTTCACATTTGGACCAACCATTGACAAGTGACACTTGTTCCTATTTCTAAACACTTCTCATTCACTTTTTCAAACAAGATACCTCCAGTTAGTTAAAAATAGGATGAGTAATAACGTGTTTTTATTGTATCATCATCCCAAAATTTTACATGGCAGTCCAATTGTTTTGCCTGTAGATGATCATTTAAGCTTTCATCAAACAGAAACATATAAAATTAGAAACATTCTTAATTTTTTTCTTCAATAAGTTGGAAAATTGAAGTGCAATTCAAAAAACTGTTAAATAAGCCAACTTTACTTCAGCACAGCAGAATTGCTTTGCAATAGCACTGTCTAGAAACATTGTTTGAAAGAGGCAATTTACATTGTTACAAGAACTGTAGCTGAATCCACTATTTAAAACTTTAAAGGCCCATAGAATTTCAGACTTTAAAACTTCTTTTGAAGAAACAAATGAATCAAAAATCAGAGCATTATTTCGGTTCACATTCTTTAACAAGATCAGAAGAAGTTAAAAAATCTTATAAATGAGTATACCTTTTAGCAGATATAGCTTGTCCTAATAAATATATATGGTTTTTCACTTTTATATAGGATTTAATTGCCAATTCACCTATATCTGAAATACAGAAGGCTTTCTTGCAAAACAGACACAATGGGCATGTGTTTTTCTGAACTGCACAAAAGCCAATCTTTGTATGGCTTTTCCAGAGTCCACTGGTCATTGAAAAAGACACAATCCACCAAGCATATTAAATAATTTTTACTTTGATCTTTATTTACTTAATAAACAAATTTATCTTGATACAATTAAATTATAAACAATTTTCATTGAGAAAAACATGGAAAGCATGACTTAACCCAAAAATTTTATATTTAAATATTAATATTCAAAGAATTTTATGCAAAATAAGGAAAACAGCAGCAAATAGAAAAATAAATTAAAATTGCCCGTTATAATTGCATAAAATATTGATTTTGTTTAGTGATTGCTTCACATTACATAAATCTAAATACTAAACTGAATTATCATGAAATTATTGAAGCTGATAAAAAAAATTTTGAAACTGTTAATACAACTCAATAATTAAAAATAAAAAATGTAAATATAGATAATGCCGTCATCTAGTGGCAATATTAAAAACTAATACTGAATGAAGTTTTCCAACAATTTTACTTTAAATTTTAAAACATTAAAACAATATCAAAAAATTATAAGAATTTCTAGAAAAAAATAAAGGCATTAAGGTAAGAAAAAATTCCAGGAGTAGTTCACAATTTTTAAGGAGTCAAGTCAAAATTCCAGGAGCTTCAAGGGCGCTTAAAAACGTTTTTGGAATTTAAGGATTTTTAAATATTTACACAGTATTTAGAATTTTAATAACTATTTCATGCAAAGAATTAAGTGGAAACTGGTTCTATTAATATAACCTATATTCATTATAAATACATGACAAACACAATGGATAAAAAAGAATAAGAAAGTAGGGAGAGATGCATAAACTTCTAAATTGTTATCAAAAGTCTAACCTTGCAACTGCTAAGTTGAATCAAGTTCTACAATTGGAAATTGTTTCCAAATTACAAATAGCGGAACTAGTTCAGTATCTCCATATATTGGAGAACGCGGCGAATTTTTTGTCACTAAAGTAAGCGCGCCAAGCTAACACGGGAAATTTTCCGAAGTTCGATCGAAAAATAAGCATTTTAGAAAATTAAAAAAGGGAAATAAATATAAATGATGGATTTACTTGATATGAAGTTTAGTTGATATTCCGATTTGTATTTTATTTCGACAATTTTTTCGTTGTAACCAGCGTCAAATTTCAGTTTTTTTTTTTTTTTTTTTTTTTTTTAAAGGCATGCAAAAAATATTATTTTAAATACAAATTACTTTATAAAATTGAAAAAAAGCAGTCAAAAATATTTTCTAAATATATACAGTTTTAAAGTAAATAAAGATAAAACACTAATACAATAAAAAAATACATTCAGAATTTAAATAAAATAATAACAGTTTCTGCGAAATTTGGTACCCATCCCAATTAATTCCGGAAATGATTTCAACAAATTTATTAAAACAATTTTCCTTTGCAAGCTTTATGAAACATATACATTGCAAAATAAAATTTAAAATCTGTATTTATTGTATTAAACAAAAATGTAAAAATAACAAATTAAATTGATAAAATAAATATACATAATAAATAAACGAAATAAAATGAAATAATGTAAAGGAAATTGTAAAAAAGAAGAATTTACGATGATTAGACACTGGTGACACCAAAGTTCAACTGAGGGAAAATCCCTTTCAATTCCAATAGAAACGTGGAACAAAGAATGTTCTAGAACAATGAAAGTCGAAGTAAAATTTAAATAGCTCTAAAATTTATGCAAAACACAAGAAAAATGAATAGTGGCAAAAAAAAAAGAAAAGAAAAAGTAACTAAAACTGAATTTGGCAACACTACAATAAAAACAAAAGCTGAAATCAGCAACACTATGAAGTAAACAAAGAACGCCAGATTTGGCGAGAAATCATATATGGGGATACTGAACTTGTACCCAAATAGCAATGTAAAAGATGGAAATGAGCCCCAAAACAGTTGAACTGAAAGTCAGAGCATTATCTATTATGCAAGAGATCAGATAAAATATTCTACAAATGTTATTCTCGCCCAAAAGACATTAGCAAATTTTTTATTACTTTAATCATACCAGAACTAGATCCTTTAAAGACTTGGAAGCTAATATTTCATATTCATAAGAGCCATTCCATAGCAGTAAAGTTCAAATAATGTTTATAATGTTAGAATATCAATAAATACACATTAGATACATGATGAAAAGATTAAGGTCTGTCACTCAACGGTCATTTTTTTGTACATGCCGGGTAATTAGACCTGATGAAATGACCTTAGTATATAAAGGAATAAACTGAATATACTAAAATAAATGGGTAAAAAAAGCAAGGAAAATAAAATCAATTTCTTAAAATATTTTTCTATCTAAAAGTTTTAATCTGAAATCACTTACCCTTTAGGGTGACCCGAAAATTTGTCACGCTGTATTGTCACTCTGTTGATTGAGCCACATCCATGAAAATGAGCTTCAAGTTCCTCAGCAGTTGCTTTATAATCCACCTTAGAAAAATAATTGGTTAATAATTAAGGCCATTATTATATCCTATTTAAACCGATATAAAACAAAAAAATTAGCACTTTCTTACATTTCCAACATAAATTGACCTTGCATCTATCTCCATCTTTTTGTCAATACTTAGTGATACGTGTGCTGCAATGTGAAAAAAAACTGGTATGAAATTCCAAATAAATAAGTTAATATGAATTTGGTACAGTGACACTTGCAACATTCAAAATTTTAAAGCCACAAACTTAATTATATGCACTGAAGTTTAGCAAGGATGACTCAAATAATCAATATGAAGAAATAAGACTTTTAAAACTATTTAAAATTTCATTTGTTAAACTTCTTAAAACACATATTATATCAAGTGAATGTATTTCTAACAAAACAATGACCATCTTCAATAAAAAAAATTATATTTAACCAAACATAATATAAATAATAGTTTTAATTCAGCATACATTAAGTTTCTCAAAACGAATTATAAAAACTGACATTTCAAAAAAAAAAAAAAAAATGTCAGCTTCTTTTTAAATATATTATTCAATATAAACAATTTAATATGCATATTAAAACTATTCAATTAGCCTTAAAAACAGAAAATAGCATGAATACTAACTACTTCTTGTGTTTTTAAAAACATAAAACTTCAGCATTTGAAGAAAATTATCAGTTTGGGAAAGATTTAAATCCAACACTTACAAATTTAGGAATAAAATAACTCTTTGGGTATTTCTAGATACACCCAAAGAAGCTTCCTTTAAACAATATAAAAGAGGCACTAAATTTTATATCTTTACTTTCATATACATATAATTCGGTTTATTTTGATCCCATAAATAATTTTATCATTCTTAATCTGATTAAAAATATTCTAATTTATTTAGCATCATAATTCTAAATTGCTAAAACATTTGAGGGAAAAAACTTTGTCACAAATAAGGTTTGTGAAAAGAAATATGTAAAAAGCAAGTAATTTTAAAATTATAACAATATTCTTACAATTTTATATTTGTAAGAGGATTTAATTTCAAATTTATATAAGTGTCACTCTTAAAGCACTTTATTTCAAATTATCATAATCTCCTAAATTACAATACTTTTAAAAAGATAATTGAAATCAAACGAATGAAAATTTAATCAAAAGAATATAAAGTATGTGAATCAAATATACTGCTTTTCATTTGAAAGTCAAGTTTAAAGCATACAGTCAAACAGACTTGCATTGAAATTTATGTTTGAATAATGGTTTTTTTCCCTTCCCCCTCCCCTCAAATGTTTCAATATATAAGAAAGTTTTATATGAAATACTTTGATTTCTAGAAAACTTTTTTTAAATGCATAAAAATTTACAATTATCTGTTCTACAGGTGGGACTTGCACTCACAAACTGTTTAACCTGAAAGTATTAACCATTCAGTTCTCAGTTTGGCTTACAATAATAAAGGATATTTAAGAAAATAAATTATGCACATAAAAATATAATTATTTCATACACTTTTTCTTTATAATTGATTAAAAAATTCATAATTTCAAGCTGCAAATTAAATAAAAGTAATGAATAGTTTCAGAGCATTTTTACCTTTAATCTATTTTTATTATCTTGTGAAAATTTTAAGCTATCTTTTATTAAATTAATAAAAAGTAAAATGAAATTGAAAAATGCACTTATATGTTTACATTTTACTCTCCATAACTTAAAAATTCCAAGTATAAAATGAACTATTTTCAAAGCAGAATTAAATTATTCTTGGGGAAACAAAAATTCTTCATTGGAAGATTAATATACACACACACATATAAACTTTCTTTCTAATAGTTAATTGTCATCGAACAAGTAAGTAAATTTCTGAAGAACAGAAGTAAAATCACATTTCTACAGTAATTACTTTAATCCTAAAATGTATCTAATACATCTTGACATTTAAAATAAAGATTAAATAAATTGAAACCTTTTCAATATATTTTGTTTCTTTTACGGCATTTACAAGAAAACATTTCATTGGGTAATTTTATTCATATTTTACTTTAGTGTTAGATTATGCTACACTGAAATTTTTTTTAAGGCAAGCATCACTGGCTGTTAAATTAAAATTTGAATTTTAATAAAGAATGGAAATTGCATAAGAAATTCAGTTTTATTGCCTGGTTATCACTGCAGTAGGAAGCACTACACTGAAGTTTTTAAGGTGGAGTGCCACTGCCCAGTTAATTAAATTTTCAATGTAACAAAAATCAATTTATTTGTGCTAGAGATTTAGTTTGTACATAAACTTTTTAGACTTTGTGAGACTTAAATTTCTGTTATTCATGTAATCTTTAAGAATATAATTTCTAGATATTAGCATTTAATACTTTTATAGTAAATAATTATAATGAACTATTCAAAATTCAATATACAGCACGACTGGTAAATTGAAACTTGAATGTGCTCGGTATCTGGTATCCGGATATTGGCATAGTGACCGAGTTTAAGTTAATGAGATTGCTGAGCAGTGCTTGGCGCAAAAATAAGAAATTGTGCCAAACCTGAACAGTTCACTCGTCTTTTACCCCTTTTTCTGATAATACATTTTTACAAGTTACTAAATATTTTCTTAATATAATATTAAATGTTATAATAGCAGACAATGATTGCATTTCAAGTAATTTCATTAAAAAAAATCATTTATCAATAAAGTCTATTCTAAAACAAACATGAATCAAACAAAATATGAAATAAGTAAAATTATCCAAATGAAATAAAAATCATAAAATTTAACAAGGAAATAAGGACAGGTTGCATTAACTTATTTTTCTGTATTGCAAAATATAAAATTTTAGAAAGGAATGAAACAGCCCTATATTGGAAATTACATGTTTAGAATAAAATTAAAAATAAAGTTATATTTAAATATACATTATAAATTACCTGGTGAATTGCATGCCAGTTTTTCTACCTCATTTTGTAATTGTTGGATTTTTTTGGCCTCTTCTTCTAATTCCTTTGCAAGGACTTTAATCACTTCTAGTTCCTTACAGAAAAAATGTACAACATTTATGCAATTTCATTCAAATGTGTGCAAAAAAATTAAGTAAATGAAACGATTTCACAACAAAATTATAACTAAAGAATAATTATCACAGAAAGTCACTAAAGAGTAACAATTGTTTGTGTGAGAACTTTGATATCATGTTAAATATGGCATGAAACACTAACAGCTTTTTTAAATAATACACTAGTAAACTATCCACAGGAAATGGAACATAAAAGAGTAACTGTACTACATATAGAGCTTATTTCAAAACATAGAACAGAAGGTTGTTAGACTCAGATACTTTTAAATACATGGCAATTTATATTCCACTTCCAATTACAATTTCAGTTAGTTCCTAATCACTTGAACTGTTGTCAAGTTTGTTACTCAAGGGTTATTTTATTTATACATAAGGGCTAATTTAAAAGGGAACTACAGTTTAATGTAGATTCAAACCAATACAAACATTCAAGCCCATTTCGGAATTTGAAATTATAAGCTGATAAACCAAAGTAAAGATAGTTAATTACCTAACTGAATCAAAGAAGAGTGCTGATTATTCAACTGGCTTAATTTGATGACAGTAGGACAAATTATGCTAAAAATATTTTAAACTTATTGCAAATTAAGTGCAATAAGGTCAATTGGTTTGTAATGCATGATTTGGAAACATGATAAATTTATTCCATAAAAAGAATAGGGAAATTTTATACATAAGCAAAAACTTAAAATTTTCACAAGTGAAATAAATAACCTTGCTCTCCAAATAAAAATATCAAAGGAAACTACTTTATTTGTAATAATTCTCACACCTTCAAAAAAACACAATACTTTAATAGAATTTTCTATTGAATTTTTTACTATTTACTGCAACCTAAATACTGACGTAATCAATTCATTAATTTCAAATGCTCACACTGTATAATGAAATAAAAACAAATTACTAATCCAATGTTTTAAGGCTTAATTGCAGGCAAAATATATTTTATACATGTACACTATAACGTTATGTTATACAAACATATTAAGCCCATTTTTCGCATTTTATCATCCGGTGTAAACAATAGACTTCAGCCATTGACTTTTTCTATACAACAATATTAATTTATTAAGGTACTAAATACTTATACAAAATTAAACAAACTTTCAAAGAGCTTTTACTTAAGAAGTTAATTGTTCTTATAAAAATTTGAAATTTAAAACTTACAGGATCATCAACTTCATCTGATTGATTGCTGATATTCAATGAATCACCATTTCCCAAATTTTCAGAAGCAGCAGTTAACTCCCCGTTTTCCATGTTTTCATCTGACATATCTTCAAGTCCCCCTAAATTTTAAGTAAAACAATAACACTTTACAAAATATCAGGTTACCCTTAGTTCCTTAATTTATATCAAATAATAATATTCCCTATTTATTTTATTAAATAAAAATTTACAACTAATGAAAAATATCAAGTTATAAATATGTATTTAGAGTGGTTATAGAATTTTTAAGTTTTGTCATTACACAGTGCTTAGACTTCATTATGTCTTCCAGTGTATTTATGTATCGAAATATTTTTAACCTACTTTATACTTTAAAGCTACTTTATTTTGTAATAACATTATTAAAGAGAAAGTTAATGTAATCATTATCTTTCTCTGTTTTTCAATATTTCCTTAGCAATTTATTAAAATTTATACAGCAGAATCCACTAATAAGGTGTTTTAATGAAAACCATTATAATAAACAGTTATGTTTAAATTTTCTGATTCAAGTGCACTGTAAATAAATATCAAATTCCATAAGTTGTTACGTCATTGCACTGAAAAAAAATCAACTAAAATGCTTTTATTCTAATTTCGCCCAGGTAAGCAAGAAAGATGCTAGGTTTTTACAAATAATACATCAATACTATTATGTTTAATACCTTGCTTAATTCGGTACTACTTAAAATAATGGTTTTCAATAGGCCTTTTCTAAAAATTGCTTAAATAGTTTATGAAAAGGGTACAGTTCCCTTTGGAATTTTTTTGGTAACAAAGGCACATCTGGAAAATGAAACATTTTTTTATGGAAATAACTTATGCATCTAAATTATCTATTTAAATCAAATATATAATAAAAATTGTAGATATATTTTGGAAATTAGGATTTCAAAAACGAAAACATAAAAACTTAATTTGTAATAAGTAAATCATAACAATTAAAGCAGAGGAATAATTTCAAAAATGTAAATACAAATTCTGAGGGAAAGAACATAGGAACACAAATTTCACAGAAAATAATTATAAAATACACTCTAAATTACTTTACAAATAAGATTCATACAAAAAACAAAATTTACTTTAATTTTATTGATTCCACTTACCCAGGTGTTCAAAATATGTCTTAAGTGGTTAGCCTAATGCAAAACCCCTAGTGTTTAGTTCCCAAACATGCTTGGCACTCAGCTGTAACCACCAATTTAAGAGATAAAACATTGAGATTCCAATTTCACCACATTAATTTCTGAAGCTCAAATTGGGTAAATTTTAAAATTTTTTGGAGTCAACCACCAGATGCTTTGAAATCTTTTATATTCAGCTTCATAGCAAAGCAGAATTTCTTTATACTGGCATTACCATCAATAGAAATACTTATAACACTGATTTTTACCAGCCAATAAAACACCCCTCCCCCCATTTTAGTATGTTTTGCCTCTCTATAATAATTTTCAGGTAGGGAATCCTTTTGCTGGAACGATTTACTTTTCCAAAGATATTTTCCAAATTTTTAAAATTGTCAAGATGGTATTCTCTAGAAATCTATATTCTTTGACTCATTTAATATTTTTCATCATTTAGAATTTTCTTTTTTACATCAATAATAAAAAGCTTGTTTGTTCAATCGTGACAACTCCTCAACTGAACCAGTTCAATCTCCTTCTTGACAAAAACATCATAAATTGTTCAAATGAAGTGAAACTAACCACACAGCTCAAATTTTGAAGTTTTCATCTCATTAATATTCTAACATACAAGAAAGGGAGGATATCTTTTTCCCTTTCTGTGTGGAGCATAGGAATCAAATTCAGCATAGCAGTTCTTTCCCATCAAATTTCTAATGTTCACAAGTATATGACTGTTGTTCTCACTATGCCTTGAATGATTGCATGTTGTTTAAGAATGTCTGCATGTGCTTTATTGTTCAAGAATGAATAAAGTTCTCAGTCATTATATAAAAAGGAAATCAAATAAAATTTAAAAGAATATTGGATAAAAAGTTTTAAAAAATTTTCAAATTCAAAATTTTTTTAATTAAAATTCCTAAAATTGTAATATTGTTTATGGTGTCAGAATAGGAACTAGACACAAGTTCATAAAAATGAGGGCCAACTGTATTGAATAAAAATAACATACACAAACTAAGGAAAGTATATGTTGGTACAAGCCTTTAGAAGATACCAGGGTTAGAAAATGAACCTCAATCTGCGCATGTGCAGAAATCTACGAACACTTTCCTCTAGTTTGGAAATCTGGATCCGATTATTTGCGACTATTCGTTTATAATACGGGTTCAGTTAGAAAAATAAAAGAGAAAAGACAGGCCGCACACATTTCGTAATTTATTTAAAATTATATCGATTTGATTATTTTTCTCTGTGGCATACCTTGTGAAGTTAGTTATAACTTTTTCAAGCTGGAATAAATTGAATAAAATAAAAAGTTGTTGAATCAAGAGTTAGTATAAAATTTATATAGCAAAAAGAAAAATCAGAAAAAAATCTGAAATGCTTTAATTTTATATACACATAATTAAAGAGTTTTTCTGATAAGTTAAAAGTTGATATGATGCGCAACTTCTTTAAAAAGAGTTTGTATTTAAAGTGGATTTGGACCCCAAAATGAATTATCACTCAATATTAAATTTTTTTTTATTTACTGGAAATTTTTGGAAAGCAGAAGTGCGAATTAATTATGGAGTTACTTCATAGGAGCTTCATGGGAATTATTTTGGGTAATTAATAATACATTAATTCATTTTTTGTGATTTTTAAACAAGATTTAATATGAACAGTGCAGCAATTAAATAATATTGATGTTTGCAAAATTATAAATGGAAACTACATCTGGCTTAAAGAATTTTCCCAGTCATAAGAATTTCTGTGACAATGTTTGGGAGGGTCAACCAAGAAGTGTCGTAAAAGGAATACATTGATGCTCTGAGAAACATACTCCACCTTGATTTTCATTTGGCATATTACAAAATAGAAACATGTTTTGAAAGATTTGTGCATATTTAATTTCACATGAATATATATATAACATTAATTTATTTTTAATTTTACGTGTGCATTCCCATTTAGAATTTATATGAAGTTGAGAACACTTGTATAAGATGGTAACAAAAAATTTAAAAGTTCAACTCTTGTGCTCAAATAAATATTGCAATGTTGCAATATTTGATAAAACCTAGGTTTATAACTTGAGTACAAAACATCAATTGGATGTATCTAAATAATAATCTAGAATAAAAGTTAGTTGTACAAAGGGCGATACTCAGTTCAGTTCTTGATACTTTGTTTTATCAACCCACCGAAGAAATGAAAGGCAAAGTTAATCTTGCTTAGCTCAAAAATTGAACCTTGGGTCTGTGCCTTGGGAGTGCAAAGAGTAACCACTACACCTCGAGCTAACATATGAAAATACAGTAAAACTGGTGACATTTCGGAGGGATTTTTATTCTTTTTCTTATGATATAATTTTGTATTTGATGTTTCGAGACTAAATATTTTTTCCTTCTGCCAAATCTTGAGGGCTATCACAAAAATATCAATTTATTATTTTTAATTTTATTGCCAGCATTTTTTAAAATCAGGTTAACAATGTTGTAAACAACAATATTTACTATTGTCACCAACTTATATAAAATTTATATAAATTTTATTTTTTATGATTTTATTCAATTTATAAAAACGTCAAACGAAAATTATATAAATTAACAAAAATTAAACGTCAAACGAAAACTCAGAATCAAAACAACTTTTTCAAAAATATTTAGAATCAATTGGAAAAAAAATTTACTGCAAAACTCATACAAAATAAAAAATTATTTAAAATAATAGAAAGGAACAATAAAATCTGGAAATTAAATGTAGAAAAATCAAAGAATCTGGAAGAAAATCAAAGAATCAGAGAAGAGACTACAGCAATTAGCACAAATACCCTCAAATTCTTAATAAAATATGAAAATGAAACAAATTAATCTAATTTCATCATGATAATGTAATTACTGTGGTTGCCAGGATAAAATACTAAGAATTATGCCAGAAATTCCATCTTCATTATGTCATACAGACTGCTGAAGCGATAACTAATATGTATAACGATCAAAAAGCATACAATTTGTGTATTTCAGAAACTCTTTATGATAAAATTTAGTTATTATCTTTAATTCTGGAGACACTACTATAACTTCTAAATGAGGGAAAAAAGATAATATAAAATCATATTAAGAATACTTTGTTGAGCTTTAGTAAAATGTTCACGAATGAAAATGCCATAAAATTAAAAAATATGCATTCGGAATAATCTCACTTTCGCTATTGCTTTACGTTATCAAATCACAATTTAAATATAATTTAAAATTCACAGCGTATTTCAACAAAATCTTTTCCAATTACTAATGTAAAAATGGTGAAACACTATTTTCCGTATTGTCATAGGTTAGAATAATGTACACAAACCATAAAGTTGCAATGAATATAAATTGATAGTATTTTTTAAAAAAAACCGATTTAACAGTTTTTAAAAAAAAAAAAAAAAAAAAAAAAAACACATTTTAAGGAATTAATTAACATTTTTCATAATGCTTGCCGTACATAAGCAACTTACTAATAATAACTATTTTGATCGTATGAAATTATTTAAACATTATCAAAATCTGCAACTTACCAACAATAATGTCTATGAAATAAAACATTATATCAAGCAAATCCAACAGTCAAAAGTCAATTAAACACGTTCACACAGAAATGACACCACTCACATTCAAAACAAACCGCACATGTAAATTACCACTGTTGCCAACATGTAATAAGTACTCTATAATTTAAATAATATAAGGAAATCATAGGGATTATGATGATATAATAGAAATTCCCCAACACCCCAATACACAAATTTCCTAAGTTCTTTTCTTTAAATTTTAAATTATATAATCAAAATAATAATAATTTTGAATCATCCTTGCGCAATGAAATTTAACCATATATTCGATATTATTAATTGATGTTATTAATTATTTTACAGTTTTACCACCAAATTCATAGATTTACAGTAGACTGTAACCATATTTGATGTATTTTGACGAATCGCGTTATGGCTGGGTGCAAATTTGGTAGAACAAGTGACGTCTGAAAACGTCACAAAATGGTCATTCTGAGAGACCTTTTAAAGTTTTCCAGAAGTTAGAAGTATCTGGCAGGTATCCTGCGGCACCGCGAATTTCATTTGTGTTTTTAATTCGTACCTGTAAAATGGCAGATTGTTGTATATAGCGATATACGTAAATTTTGAACTGTGATTATTTTGTCATTAATTAATGTTTTCTTTGACACTTTTCCTCCTTTTTCGTGTTGAAATTATCATCTGACTTTGGCTTAGTTTTGGATTGACTAAGCTTGAGTATTTTTGTTCTTTTATTTTTATTATTTAAATTATTAATTTATTTTTTTTATTAGGGATTTAAAATGACAGAAGCAGAGACTGAAATGATTAACACGGATTGCGATTTGCGCATTCCAAAAATAAACACTACAAGATTATTCACTTTCGAAGATTCTATTCCATAACTAATCTAGTTAGCTGCAGAAAATGGTATTACTAAGTCCTTCATCTTCCTGTTTCCCACTGATGGTACTACATTTATTCCAAAGAAACGTTACAATTTAAAGCAAGAAATAATAACTTGTCAATCACAAGAAAATTATACAAATTCAGCACACCCGTCAAGGTAATCTTTTATTCGAAACTAATTGCACAGATGCTGCTGTAGAAATAAGCAAGATAAACAACATTCTTGAAGTACCTGTTAACTCAATGTTTCAACCTGAATACATTTCTTCAAGATTTCTTATAAAAGAAATAAATTATATCTTGTTGCTGAAGACACTGTACAAAATGGCTTAACGGTATTAAGCTTACAAAGATTTACAAAAAAATATTCTGAAGAACTCAGCGAAAATATTTTAGTAAGCGTCATTGGACTTCATCTACCTCAAGCTATTAACTTATTCTATTCCATCATTCAAATTTCTCCCTTTATTTATAACATTCGCCAGTGAGGAAAATGCTATAAATACACTCACTCTACGAAAATATGTAAACAATAAGTCTTCCTATGTAAAAACTGGGGAACATTCCATCAAGACTCTTCCTGTGCCAATGAAACACCTAAATGTATAAACTGTCAGGAAAACTATTCACCTACTGACATTTCTTGTCCTACGAGGCTTGAAGAAAAAAAATTCTTACATTTTAAAAGCATGAATCACTTTCCATTTATTTAAGCGAGAAGTCATTATAATAAATCTTTAAAAACCAGTTACTCCCCAGTGTAACCAAAAGTCATCTTCCTTTCTTGCCGAATCAAATTGAAATAACTGATATTGTCTAAAAACGAAAGCAGTGACTGAGATGGCTTCTATATTTAAAACAAAATTACTTGTGATACACGCTAGACAAGATCAAATGGTCCAACAAATGTTTTCATTCATGAAAGAATGCATGCGAACATGTTCCAATCAAGTTAGATCAGTTTCTAGATCTCCTCCAAGAAAGAGTAGTGCAAGATCTATTCAGTCAAGAAAAAAGTCCAAACAATTCTGTGAATCAGCAAATTATATCTCCCGAACAACCTATTATGAAGTCACCTTAACCAAATATTAAATATGCAGAACCTAATATTGAAGAAAGAAATGAGTCAGGAAGAAGGCGTAAAAAACATTCATAATTTTTTTTTAAATATTCTTTTACTACGAGCTTACTTTTTCATTTTTTGTAACTGTTCATGTTTTTTTTTTTATATATATATATATATATTTAAAGTTCAATTTAATTTCTTGGAATGCGAGAAGCATGCTATCTAAGCGCTCGTATATAAAATTTCCGTTCTTCCAAGCTTCCGATGTCCTAGCAATTCAAGAAACGTTTCTTAAAAGTTCCGACTTATTTCAAATTTGTAATAAAACAATAATTAGATTAGATAGGCAAGATGGCCGTGGTGGAGGTCTTCTTTTTACTGTTAATAAATCTCTACCTGTGCAAGTTTTAAATATATTCCGCTCAGAAGATAACGATACAGAAATTATATCTATAAAAATTCCAATATCAAAATCTTCTCTTACTTTTGTAAATGTATACGTCCCACATGGTAAATTTTCAAGTTCTTTGTTCCATAGCATCTTATCAAATATTCATCCTCCCTTCATAATAGTTGGATACTTTAATGCACGAAGTTTGGCGCTTGGAAGTTATTCGAACTCTCTTGAATATTCAGAATTCCTTGATTGGATACTGGATAGCAACATTTGTCTTTTAATACCTCTCAGCCTACTCATTTCGAACCCCACCACAGACCATCCCTTATGGGTTATTACTTTGTTTCTCCTGATATTTTTCTTTTTTGTACTTTCTCAGTCAGTTCAGATAGTTATGGTAGTGACCATGTCCCCGTTCAAACAAGTGTCAAAATCTACAATAATGATTATTCGAAAGGTACTTCCTGCAATCGAATTTTATGGCATGGCTTCTTCAATTCAATGAACACTCAAATTGCTAATAACGGGCTAGTTTCTGTAGATCAATTCCAAATTTTATGCAAAACTATCTTCATAAATTCAGGAAAAACAAATCTTTTCGTTAAAGTCATATCCTCCATGATGGACATCGGAATGTTGTTATTTTTTGGGTCAAAAAAGGAAACTTTGGGGAAAAGCGAAAAGTGCTCTTAATCAGACTCTGTGGATGCAGTACTAAGGAATTTCCGGAAAACATCATCAGCGTCTTTTAACCCTTTCTAGAAGCTTCTGGGATAAAACTATAACAAATGCTGGTATATATAAAGACATTTATTATATTCTTAAAAAACTTAAAAGTAGATCTACTGACTCACCAACTCATCATTTTCTAATATCTGACGAAACTTTATTTCGCCAATCTGAAACTGAAATATTACCTCTCGATTTAGGTTCAAACTTTGAATTAGAATTGCATTCTTCCTCTCAGAGCTTCAATTGGCGATTTCTAAATGCAAAAATACTTCAGCTGGTCCTGATTTAATATCAGTTAAAATTTTGAAGTGTCTACCAAACATAGCTTTACGATACCGTTCGACACTCATAAATAACTCTTGGTTAAGCGCTACTGTTCCACCGTCTTGGAAAAAATCATAATTCCTATGATAAAACCTGGAATAGGCACTACATCAGTAAAAGTTGTTATCACCCAATATCTCTTACAAGTGTTCTATGTAAGGTCATGGAACGCATGATGTTAAATCGTCTAATAAATCATATTTCCCTTTCCAAATATTTTCATCCGAATCATCAAGGATTTATGCCTTATAGAGGTTGCAGTAGTGTTTTTTATATGCTTCATCATCATATTATTGCTTTACGTTCACAGAGAAAATATATCATATGCGCAACTGTGGACATATCTCAAGCTTACGACACAATTTCACCAGACGGTTTTATTTATAAGCTCCTCCAATTTGATATCAGAAGAAATGCTGCTCATTGGATATTGGATTCTTTATAGGATAGAAATTTTAAAGTGAAATGGCGTGGAACATTATCTCAACCCACTTTCTCTAATAGAGATGTTCCTCAAGGCTGTGTTCATTTTCCCTTTCTTTTGATGATTTATATGTTAAATATTTATGAAGTTCTCTCTCCTGACATTAAGTGTTTTATTTATGCTGATGACATAATCCTTTTGGTTGCTCATTCATCACAAGAAAGTCTACAGCAAAAAATGCAGACTGCAATCTTAAAACTTAAACAAGGTGTGAAGAATGGAAACTTAAATTAATTTCTCAAAATGTTCAATCATTGATTTCTGTTATAAAAAATCTCCTATAAATTTTGAACTAATTATCAAACAATTACCTATCTCTTGGTCTAAGCACATAAGAATTCTGGGCCTCTATTTTACTAATAACTTAACCTTCAAGTATAATTTTCGAATGAAAAAATGATCAATCCTGAAGAAAATTAATGTTTTAAAAGCTATTGCAGGTAACAGATGGGGAGCAAAAACTAATCACTAACTTCAAACTGCTCAATCCTTCATTACAAGTAGCCTCCACTATGGATGTCATGTATTTACATCTGAGAGCTTATCAGACCAAAAAATCTTAGATCCGATATATCACTCAGCTCTTAGAATTGCTAAAGATCTTCCACGCTTGACATCAGTTCCACTTCTTCTGAAAGAAGCAGAGGTCTTACCTCTTTCTGTAAGAAAAAACTTTCTCTCTACAAGGATGTACATTAGGATTAGAAACCTTGCAATTTTTACTATATCTCCATGTGGTAGTTTGTGGGAATCAATGCCATACAGGCATATCTCTGGCGCTCTTCCTCTATCTTTGCGATAGATGGCTGGAAGAAAATGGAATTCAAGAATCACACATTTTAAGAGTTCCTGCAAAACCTACTACTGTTAATATTAATTTAAAAATATTTCTTAAAAAATATACTTTTCAGACTAAAAATCTTCCTATACTTACTATCAATGACCTTTTTGAGCAGCATAGTACTTCTGAATGGTCCAATCACATATTATTATTTACTGTGTGTAATGCATCTAAAACCGAAAATAAACTAGGAATCACTGTTTATAACAGCTGAAATAACTCCCTTCTTTCCGGGCAAATCAATAACTCTAATTCCATCTTTACAGCAGAGGATTTGGCTTTATATCTGGCAGTGACTAAATTCTGTATTTCTCCCTCCAACTATGTCATATTATCAGATTCCTTATCCTGTCTAAGTAGCTTGAAAACTTTCTCAATCTCTTCTCCAACCATCATTCAACACATCGGATCCATTTTAGTAAATGCAACTAAGATTTGTGAATCTATTCAATTAGTTTGGATACCAGGTCATTCCAGAATTGCTGGGAACGAAAAAGCAGATGCTATTGCAAAATCGGCTATTAATAAAAGTATTATTCTGCACTAGATTTCACCTGAACACCTTATCCACAATGTAATAAACATTTTTATCAATTATAATAACAACGAACGGAATAAAAGTAAATATGCCCCTAGTAGCAAATTCAATACTAGGGTGGTGATTGGGATAAAACGACTTGAACCAATGGAAACTCAGCGGCCCTTTTCGGCAATAGTGCATGGAACAGTGCACTATTTGTTACCTCGGATGGAGAGCAGTTGCGGTATCCTCACCCGTTCAGTTGTAGTGCACTATGTGATGAGCTTATGGCATATGGCCCGGTGCGTCTTTTAAGATTCGATGAAAAGAGAGTGAGTGCAGCAATGATATTATGCCATGCAATTTTATATTCTACTCGTGTACTAATGCTGTTTTTTGGCTTAAATATCAAAAATACACTATCGTTTAAAAGTAATTTAATGATAGTGTATTTTTGTTACGAAGCCAGACAATATATTGAGGAAAACCCATTTTTTTTATATAAATTACATTTTACCTAGAAGTTTTTTTATACATAAAAATACTTGTATTGGAAGGTAGTTTTTTTCTTTTAAATAGTTTTGAATAAATTCAAAATGTAATAAAAACAATCTGTATACTTGAGGGAAATTAAAATGAAACATTTTACCGACCATCTAATATTGTTTCCCTCTTTCGCAGAGTATTTTAAACAGTTTTTATTGAAGGACATTTAATTAACATTCAATAATTTCAGTTTTAGAAGTTTGCTTTTATTTTTATGCCAATAGAAAAACTCAAATAAATTTACTTTCAGAAATATCCATTAAAATATTTTTAAATAATTTCAAATATTTAAGAAGAACTAAAATTTGAATTAGCAGACTGTAAATTATGATTTTGCATATATATATATTTTAATTTTACAATGGATATTAAATTGTAAAAAATATGAAAAAAATTATTATTGCTTCTATAAGACATATTTTTAACAAGTTCTCATCAATTCCTTCAGAAGTTTGATTCTAAAGATTAAAATTATAAGTTATTCATTTAGTTCTTCTAATGTATTTGTAACAATAGGTATATCTTAACATAGAACATGTAGGTCCCGGTCTATTTAGCCCTCGTGTGCTAAAAATGACCGTTGAGCGACAAACAAACCAAACCAAACCAACCTTAACATCGAACATATATAAACAAGAGATTCTGATTTATTTAAAATTGAACATTGATTCTATTTTAATATAAACCACAAGACAATTTTGTTTAATTCCTTTTTGATATTGTTTTTCATCAATTTTATATTAACAGTAGAAAAATTGACTTAAATATGAATATTTTTGAAATTTTTTAAAAGAAACATTTGCGGAGCTAATGGTGATAAAAAGTTACAAATTTTTGGTAATAAGTATATTAAATATATTGTTGTGATGAGATTAAAAATACAGTTTTATTCTCAGTTACAAATATTCCAATTTCATTGTATTTTTTTAAAATATTTTTTAAATTCTCCATTTCAGTATTTATGAACTTAATCACAAGAGCAAAATGTTTACAAAAGATAAAGCTTTATTATTATTATTTTTTTTAACATATTATATACATCAGACCCCGGGCTTTTTCCAAAGTTCTTTTTAAGTGTTCCCCATCTTTGTCAGAATCACACATAAGCCATTTCATAGTATATTGCTGTACATCACTATCTGTAATACAGCTGGCATGGAATTCAGTAGAAGCTACAAATAAAAATTAATATCAGAAACAACATAACTTTTCAAGCATTTTTATTTGATACTATTAACATTAAATTGCTTCTGAATAAATTCTGCCTAATCTAACAAAATATTTTTAAATATTATACTGAAATGTCATGCAAATTTAAAAATGTTAAAAGAATATTAAAATTATAATTTAAATTTAGAAGGAAAATTTATAAATCATAAAGTTTATCTATATACTCCAATTAACATTTAGATCTAGCCGCAAACTTCACATTTAATAAGCATATAAATACGTAAATGAAAAATAAAAACTATCGATTACTTTTTCATAATAAGTTACAAACACTATATAAAGTGAAATCACATACATTAAACAAAGGATAACAGAAACATAAGACATATTGTGTTCTTATGATTTTTTAGAAGGGTTATGACTCTGAAATATTTAGAGTAAACTGAATTAGCAAAAATAGATTTTAACATTTGAATTTAATGATGTTTTCATTTATCATTATATATCTTTTAAAATTTATTCCTACAATTTATCCTCTGTCAAGAGCAAACATCAACCATTTCTTTATATATTGCTGTAAAGCAATATCTGATATACATCTGTCACGGTGGCAAAGAGAAGCTACAAATAAATAAATTTTGCTCCTATGAATAATGTTAAAAAAATAATAATAACATCTGAAACAAAGTAAGATCAACATTACAAAGATTTTTATAATTAATACTATTAACATTAAATTGCTTCTGTTATACAACAATTTTAAACATTACATGAAAATGTCACACAAATTAAAATTGTTAAAATATTAAAATGAATTTTTAAACTTAAAGAACAAAGTTATAAATTTAATCTATACTCTAATCAACATTTTGATCTAATGGTAAACTACGTATTAAAAAATACATAGGCAAAGCATAAATGAAAAATAGAAAATAACAATTCTTCAAAATTTTAAATTACAGGAACAATATAAACTAAAATTACATACATTAATCAAAGGATAATAAAACGTGAAATTAAAAATTATAACAGAAACATATGAAATATTGTGTTCTTATGATTTGTTACAGTGGTTATTATTCTGAAATATTTTGATTAAATTGAATTAGTTAAACTTTTACATTTGAATTTAATGATGTTTTCATTGTGCACTATATTACTTTTAAAGTTTATTTGTACAAGTAGATCACGTTAGAAATTTTAAAAATAAAATGCAAACCTGTAATCAAATTTATAACATTCTGATGGGTGGAAATCATTTGTTATTATTTCGATGATCATTCTTCTGATAACGCCAATAAAGCTTATGCCATCTTTATTGGTAAAAGCAGTCAGCTGAAAATAATTACGAAATATTAAAAATATAAAATTCAACTTAAGTTTTAATTTGTCAACCTTCCTTCATGTTAATACTTATTTATCTATCAACTAGATATTTTTATACAGAAACTTAATGTTTTTTGTTATTTAAATGTTTTAAATTACTCTGAAATTTGCATTATGTCAGGAAAAAATTCCAAGAAAGATGATCATCAGACCAAGTTTCTGGAATTAGTTCTTTTAAAAATATATCTTACAGTAAAAATTTACATTAAATATAATTTTTGCAGCAATATATAAATATACACTTCAATATATCTGCCAGTTTCAAATTCAAAATTCGCACATTGGCACTAATATGTGTGTATGGATTAATTATTTCGCTAAATAGTAGAGAAGCGTACAGAGGGTAAAATGCGCCAAGCGTATGCGCCAAGAATGCGATAAAGTGTGCTAGACTGGTTTACCGGTTCGGATTACGTAGGTATGACGTGTTTTCGTTTTACATGCGCGTTTTGTATGTAACCCTTGAAATTATTACAGAATAATCTTGAAGCATTGAGTTTCGATATTCGATTTTCGGTGTTTTTGTGTTGCTTGCGAAAATAAATAAATATGGATGAGGATATATTGACTTCACGTTTTCGCGGAGTAAGTATGGAGAAATAATCATCAGGAAAACACAATAGAAGATTTTTTAGATGCGATAAAAATGGTATATTCGCCGAAAAGTAACGATTCGGAGAGCGATGAAGATTAGGTTAGTAATTATATTTTTCATTACAATTTTAGTCATATACTTAGAAACTAAAGTTTTTATAAAAATGAATGTTTTCTTAAGTAAATGAATGTTTAAGTTGTGTGTATTGCGTTTTTCATTTTAGTATTAGAATGTGCAGTGTATTTAAATTTCTTTAATGTGGGCGTAACTGCTCGTTATATTAAAATTCGAGTTCAAGCAAAAAATTAAATTTATTAAAGTTTGAAATTTAGCCTTATTGCTCGGTTGCCACTGTAGTAAGTAGCGCTACACTGATGATTTTTAAGGTGGGGGCCATTGCTCGGTATACTAAAAATGATTACTCTGATTGTAAGTAAATATTCGTATACAGCGCTACCTATAGGCATATAGTTGCAACATTCTCCCCCCCCCCCACACCTATGAACTTCAAAAGTTCATCAAGAGTAGATTCCAAATTAATACTAAGAGTTATTTCACAGATTTTTCAAAATAATAACATCAATACTTAATAATAATCACAAAATAATACTACGTTCTAGTGACACTAACATATACATTTGTAACAACATAATAATGTAAAAATTATTATATACCAGCTTTACATATTAATTTCTAAAGTTAATTTAAACATCATAAAAAATCTAACCTATATAAAGATACATACATACATATACTTATTACAGTAACTAAGGTACTCATTATTTCAGCAGCAATTCTACTACAATTCTGTAAAAGAAAAAGAAAATATAAAGTTAAACAATGTTACTAAATGTATCATAAAATTTTCACAAAGTTCGACTGGATACAGCAATTGAACTGGACATTTCAAATGAGTCCCAGACGGAAATCTCACTGTACAGGTTCGTGTCTTTCCATCCCTGCCTATATGAACGTCTGTGACGATACCACACTTCCTCATAAGCTTTGGCACTTTATCCTCGTGAATTAGAAAAATAGAGTCCTTCTTTATTGGGATAGGATTTTTCTTTCTCAAGGTGGATTGATGAGCAGACCTTAATTCTAAAAGATAAGATTTCTTCCATCCGTACCAAAAGATAGTCACTATTTTTTGTTGATGCTTATATCTTCTGGTGGGGACATCTTTCATTGAAAGGGGTAGTACAGATTGTCCAGGAAGCGACAATATTCGTCTACCTATCAAGAAGTGAGCAGGCGTGAAAATCACTGAGTCATTTTCTTCATCTATATAAGAGTTAGTGGTCTAGAGTTCAAAATGGCTTCAACTTCTACGACCGTAGTTTCAAGCTCCAAATATTTTAGAGATGTTTTCCCTAAAATTTTCTTGAGGGATTGTCTTCACAGAGCGAACAAGTCTCTCCCAAAATCCTCTCCACCAAGCTGCCTTTTCTACGATGTTTTTCCAAGTTATTTTTCGTTCACTAAAATAATTTTGGCATTCTTCTTTGCTTAAAGTTTCATTTAAAAGATTAAAATCTCTTTTTACTTTAATGAAAGTTTTTGCATCATCTGAATATATTGTATTACATAGTCCTCGACGGAATATAAATTTTTTAAATGCTCTCAAAAATGACAGTACTGACATATCAGTTGTCAGTTCTAAATGTATAGCACGTGTTACTGTGCAAGTAAATAGCAAAATATATGATTTCTTCATTTCTGAATTTTCAAATGTGTTCAGAGGACCTAAATAATTTAATACAGTTATTTCGAATGGAAATGCTTCTCACACGATCTGGGGGTAAACAAGACATCTCTTCAGTAGCAAGCTTCGCTCTGAATTTCCTACATAAATTGCAATTGAATATTAAAGATTTTACTCTTTGCCTACCTTTAGGGATGAAAAACCTTTCTCTCAAATCTGATAGTACCTCTGATAACCCAGCATGTCCAGTGTTTTCGTGACATTTGCGAATAATTAATTCAGTGAACCCGTCCTTACCAGGCAGCAACAAAGGATATTTCTGTTCATAACTCAAGTCTGAAAATTGTAATCGCCCACCTATTCTAATTAGTCCATTGTTATCAAGAAATGATTTGTACAAGGCTATTTTTGAAGAAGCATGTAACTTTTGGTTAAAATTTAAAACTTCTATTTCTGTAGAAAATTCTTTCTCTTGCGTTCTTTTTATGCAGTAAACTTCGGAATCATTCAACTCTTCAGCTGTCAGTGATCTTTCTTTTTTATTCCCTTTATTTCTCAAGTTAAAAATAAATCTTTTGATCCACGCAGTAACTCTAAAAAATTTTGTAAAATTGTTAATTTTACAAATCTCTAATAAGTCCATAGTATTTGACTCAATACAAATAGCTTGTAAAATTATGCATTTTTACTTCTTTTCCTCTTCATCTATCTTCATTTCTGGGTCTGGATACGCTGTAGGCCAATGATTACATTCCTCAGAAAGCCAATAAGGTCCATTGAACCATGCTCGATTCTCTTTCAGCCTTAAAGAATTTTCACCTCTCTTTAAAACATCAGCAGAATTTTCTTCCCTTGGACATTAGTTCCAGTGATGCCTTGAATTTCAATTATTCGGTTGTAAACAAATGGTTTCCATCTTTTAGTATCTTCTTTCACCCAATGAAGTACTATCGTAGAATCAGTATAAAAGCAGTTATTTATTTCCAAATTAATTTTATGCAAGATATATTTCATTAACCTACAACTTATTACAGCACCCATTAACTCCAAACGTGGAAGAGTCACCTTTTTCAAAGGAACAACTCTAGATTTTGATGAAACAAATGTAGTTTTTATTTCATTATTCTCAATAAATTTAATATAAATGACTGCACCATAAGCTTTAATACTACTATCGCTGAAACAATGCAATTGAATGTCAGATATCCCCTTAATGCTGTTACTTTTAAAGTAATGTCTTTCGATTTGAATTTCCATTAATTTAATTAAATCCTCACACCACCTTTTAAATCTTTTTTGAATGTCTGACGGTAAAGGTTTACCCCAATCATATCCAGTAATCCAGCATTCCTGCATAAGGATTTTAAACGTAACAGTAAATGGGCTAATAAATCCTATGGGATCATAGAGTTTACCAATTTATTTTAATATAAATCTCTTTGTAATTTCTTCAATTCTCTTTGTAAATTCTTTGGATTCAATATGGTAATCTCTGGTACTGGTATCTTTAAAATATCTTTTCTACTATCCCAATAACATCCTAAGATCTGCTAATGGCACCAGACCACGATTTTCTTCTTCGTCCCATTTCTGCTGTAAGGAAACAGTTTGTTTTCCATTTTCTCATATTTGTAAAAACATTCTTCGTGTCTTGTTTCATTTTTATGGCTTCCTTTTTACTATATACGCCACTTATTAAATCATCAACATACATACAACTTTCAATTAAATCACTAACATCTGGATAATTATTTCTGAAACTTTCAGCATGATGCTTAAGTGTAGCTGCTAACAAAAATGGGCTACAAGTTGCTCCAAAAATAACTCGATTCATTCTGAGAACTTTATATTCTTTTTCTAATTCCCCATTTAACCAAAGAAATTTAACTGCAGCTCGATCTTCAGGTGATAGTAAGATCTGCAAAAATGCTTCTTCGATATCTGCTGTAAATTCAATTTTATGTCGTCGAAAGTTAATTAATATTCCTAATAATTCTGGATTAAGATTTGGTCCAGCATTTAAACATTCATTTAATGAAAAGGAATTAGTGGCATGAGCGGAGGCATCAAATGTCACACGTAGTTTTGTTGTAACCTTATCTTCTCTAAGTACTCCTTGATGTGGGAGGTAAAATGATATTTTCTCGGGATTATCAGAAACTTCTTCCGCTAGTCCTTTTTCAAGGTAACCATCGATAATTGTTTGATATCTTTTGAAGAATTCTTAATTTTTCTTAAATTTCCTAGTTAAACTATTTAGTCTGTTAAAAGCTATGTGACAGTTGTCTTTTAAATCCTCAACTTTTGCGTTAAAGGGTAGTTTAACTTGATAACAGTTATCTTTAAGACTAATGGATTTTTCAAACGGGTTTAAAATTTCGTTTTCCTTAGCAGTATCATCACTTTCGTTTTCAATTCCAATTGATTCAATTTCCCGAAATTTACGTAATATCGTGTTAGATTCGACATCTAGATTGCTAGACTTCGTAAAAACAATGTGATAGAATTAAATAAATATACATTTTAAAGATATATACTTTATACTTATTCAAAATAATTAATACTACTTACTAAATTATTGTGTTAAAAAGAGTGTATCTCAAGATCTTAAGTTAACATACAGAAAAGGTAAATAATACAATGATTTTCAAATATGGCCGCCACGCATGCGTAGACCTATTAATATGTCTGAGCATGATTTTACTTTCCTTCAATCTCAATGGTAAATGTTGCTGCCGCCGTCCACTGACCACTCTATTAGCGGCCGACGATGGTGTCGTTCAGATTATACAGTAGGAAAAACGGTGACCATATGATGCATAAATTACTGGTTAGGGACCGCTGAAAAAATTCGGTGTAAAGTGAGTTATCAATGAAACAGGTAAATGGCCACTGTAATACCATTGAGCCTCTGCTACTCGGGGTCTCTAACTTTTCATACGTGTCTTTTCTCACGAATATTCACCGCAATTATATCAATTCTCGCCTTGAAGAAGTGTGGCTAGCTAGAGTTAGAACTAGATGTTTTCCGACAAATGCTAAATTACATAAATTCGGACTTTATTCAACGGATAAATGCTCTTGTGGAGAAAGAGAAACCATAGATCACATAATGCTATCGTGTCCTCGATGTGATCATGCAAGAAATTCTTAAAGAGAAAAACTTAGTATCGGAGCTCTTTCTTCCTCTTGGATCTTAGATTTGTCAACGAATCCTAAAGAGAAAATTGACGCAACAATTTCGTTTTTGAAACAAATTAATTTACTCTAATTGTTTGTCTCGTCTTTGTGTATCCAAGCCAACTAATTTCCTCTTCATTTGTCAATCAAACGTCATGCTTATCTTTTCCTTCTGATTGTCAATTTTTTTTCAAAATCATCAATCCATCAGTTTTGGTTATGTTTCAAATAAAAACTCAATCTTACTCACTGCTAACTATAAGCCTTTAAGCACAAAGCTGGAAAACAGTTTTTTGTCGTAACCTAACCTCGTTTTTGTACGTACCTCTTGTAAATGGCTTAAAATAAATTTATTAAATTTTCATTCGATAAAAAAGAATTTTTATTAGATCAATACAGAAATAAGTATATTTAATATGTTTTAAAGAATCTATAATCTTTTTCTAAATTATTTAATTTTAATTAATTAATTTTGTAAATCATGTAGATCAAAGATGTCTATGGAACACAAAAGATAGCAGTTATTTCGATAAGCATAAAAAAAAGCACCATCATGAAAGATATTGAACATTTGTTTTATGAAACATGGAAAATCTGTAACAGGTAATTATATTGATTATTAAAAATTGAATTTTTATGCAGATGAAATAAATTAAAATCACGCTTAAATTCTTGTACTTAATATGCCTTTAAATTGATTTAGATATAATGTTAATCAAAATTAATTCCAAAATTGAATATATTTTATCTAATGTAATTAAAATAATTTATTCCTTTATTTAAACTAAATAGAACTTGATTTTTATATAATCAAGAAACGTTTATATTTTTGCTACAAATTTATATTGTTGATGTTGCTTAGGTGTTATGATTTTTTTTATAATAAGTTTTAATTCTATTTTATTAAAGAAACATTATTGTGTATAATACTCTATTAAAACTTATATATTTTACATATATAATAAAATATGAATGCCAGTATTTCCTGGAAATTTTTAATTTGATTCTTAGAAATCAGTATGAAGCCTGTTTAATTGCTTATGATTGATAAATCATTCTCTTCTATATAATTTTCTCTAAGTTTCCATCAATTTCAAATACATAAAATTTCAATAAATTATTGCTTACATTCATTATTAATTTAAGTTTATAATAGAGATTGTTTACTTTAGCAATTGAGATCCCTCATAAAAACTGCTGTAAAATTAATATTGTTTTTTTTTTTTGTTTTTTTTCTTTCAAGGAACAATCTCGATAGTGAATTTCAACAGAAATCTTCGTTACATGTTCAGACAAAAGTACTTTGAGCCCTTAACTATTTTTAATTCAAAAATAATATTCATTTTTAATGCTCATAATTCTCATAATTATTGCTTTGCATTATCACCTTTGTCCTCATTTTAACAAGGTATTTCCAAGTGTGACATTCATCTTTTCCAATCTTGAATTTTTTTTATATATATATTTCATAAGAAGCGCATGCTTTTATTTAAATCATAATTTACATTGATTTGAACCCTATAGAATAATGCCCCAATAAAATTAAATAATGCAACATTCTATTCATTAACATTCTACAAAATTATTTCTATTTACACACACACACACACACACACACACACACACATATATATATATATATATATATATATTATATATATATATATATATATATATATATATATATATATATATATATATATATATATATATATATATATATATATATATATATATATATATATATGTATATATTATATATATATATATACATATATGTTATATATATATATATATATATATACATATGTATATATATATATATATATATATATATTTATATTATATATATATATATATATATTTTATATATATATATATATATATATATATATATATATATATATATAACCTTTTCTTTAACGAGAAAAGAATCCCGAGTTCAATATGTAATAAATATTATTTCTCAAATATTGAATACTTTATTCATAAAATATCAATCCCGTATTTTACAATTAAGAATATTCTTGAATACTCTTAATTATAAAATATAGAATTGATAAAAAATGTTTTTGTCACAATTGTCAAGGCTGCTTAGGTGATGTTATTATTTTATTAAAATATCAT
This sequence comes from Latrodectus elegans, assembly GCA_030067965.1. Taxonomy (NCBI): domain Eukaryota; kingdom Metazoa; phylum Arthropoda; class Arachnida; order Araneae; family Theridiidae; genus Latrodectus; species Latrodectus elegans. Next base: position 77,567,389 of record CM057812.1, on the reverse strand, counting down.
TTCTATATTTTTAGTTTCTTCAAAAGTTTATTTGCAAGTTCATCGTTATTAACACTGCATGTTTAATAAAACTCAAATTAGAATTTGAGCATGAGTATGAGTCACAAAATTCAATTTTTGTAACTTGTATCATAACATTTGTTAACACAATGCTAACAATGAAAATATTGCTTAACAAAAGGATTTTATTTAAAAAATGCATTGATAATTTAATAGAATAGTCTTCTTAAGAAAGGGTTTCTCAAATACTCTAACTAATCAGATACTGTCAAAAAGTATAGCTTAACTTCTTTATAAGAGCAATGGTAACAATGTCAGAAATAGTCCTCTTCCCGACACGGAATACATAACTTAACTCTCTACAAGTTATACCAGTAGCAAAGAACTTCAAAGGGATTGTGCCAATCTTTATCCGGCTTGATAGCTTGTTGTAATTTTGTATCCTTTTCAAAGAAGTAATCGTGGATGATATTTAAAATCATTGTGAAACAATCTTCATCCATTCTCATTCAGTTACTAAAAAAATTTCAAGTATAATTATCACCAACTACATACGGATGTTATAAATTTATAACTATTTTATATTTGAAAAGATATAATCTTTTAAATATAAATAGTTTGGCACCTTCATAATCCAGATAATATAAAGTCAGCTATGTTTAGAGAAATTACGTAATGTTAAACAAATTTCATAGAAACTTTTATATTTCCTAGTCATTTACATTTTAATGTATTTGAAATATTTAAATTGCTTACCGAATGAAATTGGAAGGTATACCTTCCAATTTAATCTCCTTTACAAGGGTTCGCAAAACACACTTATGAAATCGCCTTCGTATCCAACTTTTTTCAGAACCTGTGTGCTTCTAGCATTTTTCTTTTCCAGCTTATTTTTTTCAGTTATTAATGCTGCAGATGCTATTATAAATATCAGCAGCTCCTAATAAGTTAGAGTTATTTGTCATTTTATAAAGCAAAATCAGAATTCGATCACAGTCAAAACAAGAATTGTTTCTAATGTCTCATTGGTTCAATAGAAAAATAACATCTCATAGTCACATGACATGACGTCATTTCTTCGTCTCCGTGAGTTCACGAGGAATTCTCCGAACACCGAATTCTCGGAATTTCAATGTAGTGTGCACTAGGCCTATGGCTCCTCCTGATCGAGGTGGGAACACCCATTGCCTTGTCGCCCCATCTTGCGTTAGTTGGCAAACACCTGACATTAGTTCTCAAAGATTGTGTAGTGCAGTATTCAATACAATATTATTTGTTGAAATCGCTTGTTAATCAATCCCACAAATTGTCAAGTTTGCAAGTTCCAGCGCATAATATCATGAAAATTAAAGTAGTTACGCCATAAAAACAGCCAAAAAAAAAGTGCGTTTTGTATTTCCTCGTAACAGGTACAAGCATCATGTTACCCCCAGAGTTCTTAGAATAGACCCAAGTAGAAAAATAGCATGGCCTAATATTGGCAATCTTACCAAGTTAACCCCAATAATCAGGCGTCAAGTTTCCCCAATATACAACATGCCAAGAAAACTCAATAAGGAATCTAAAATGGGTGCCAAGTTTTCCCTAACATTGAGCATGTCAAGATAAGGCAAGTTAGATCAATATTTTCCAAATATACTGTATACAAAGATAAGCCAAGTGTTGCGTTACGAGCAAACTCCATGAGAGGTAAGTTTCTCTGTTTAGGAATTGCAACAGTTGAAAAATATAGAACGACTGTAACGGCTGAGTTTTTGAAAATATGAAGGGCGAAAGAGATAAGTGTTTTAATGTTTGTGATATGCAGTGTTGTTTGATTTCAATAAATGTTATTAATGTTTCCTTCAATATTGTCATCTATAAACAAAACCTGCTCCAATCACTTTTACAGTAAATCCTAATAGGAATTACAACATTTCTGGCGCCCCCGGGTGGGCCATTTTGTTTTGAAGTTTGATGGCGGAAGGTAAGAAAACTGAATTTTCATTTTGAAGATATTGATATAATTATATCTTGAACATAGAGATTTATCGATGAATGTGCAAAAATGATTTCATAAAATAGTAGAGATGGAAATCAGTAAACAAAATTAAACAACACAGCGTGCATCATTTACAAAAGCATATACTAGTTTAGAATGTGTTAATGAATGACAATTGTAACGCAGAAGAAACGGAAATTCGTTTTGTATTTGCTTAAGCAAAAAGCAGACTCATTAGAATTAACACATAATAATTTAGATGCTTTAACTGATGAAACAGAATTCAAAACTGAATTTAATATTGTTGAAGAATACAGAGAAAAGGCATTGAGAATAAAATTAAAGTCTAAACGAATATTAAGAGTAAACAAAATAAAAACGAAAATTGTAATTTTGGTGACAATTCTCACTTAACTGTGTGCGATAATCCATATAAAACGATTTCCACACGACTTCCTGAAGTTGGACTGTATAAATTTGGCGGTGAATTAAAAGACTGGTTAACCTTCTGGAATCAATTTAAAAACATAAACAAAAATGTAAATTTAACAGATTGAGATAAATTTCATTATTTAATTCAGTCGACTAAATTCAAGTCAGAAGCTAGAAAACTTGTAGAATCTCTTTGTATATATATATATAACGAATGAAAACTATCCATTGACGATAGAAAACTTAATTGAAAGATATGGACGAAAAGAGCTATTAATCGACTTTTATGTAGTAGAATTGTCATACATAAAACTTGTTTTAAATAACACAGCTAAACAAAAACAAGATTGTTTAAGAACTTGGTATAAAAGCCTTCTATTCAACTTCGAGCTCTCAGTAGTTTAGGTGTGACTACTGATCAATGTGGCATAATATTATATCGATTAGACGAAATTTCGTTACCGACCAATATATTATGATCATTTAAAAGGCAAAGAAAAATTATCGAGCCCGAACAAAGTACTATATCAGCTCTTGATGTTATAGTTTCGTTTTTTAAGAGCGAAGTACAATCAGAAGAAAAAATAAAATTAAGTAGATCAGATATTTATTGCTAAGAATGAGAAGGCAAATACTTGGCAGAAAGCAAATGTTCGTTCCTCGCTGCAACTGAGTTATTTATTCAAGAATCAAACGAAATATGTGCGTTTTGTTTAAAAGATCATGCATCTCGCTTTTGTAAAAACGTTTTTCATCACATTAGTAGAAAAGATAACAATAATAAAAATGAAAGTTTGTTCTGGGTCTACTTGGGTAAAGGTCATGTTGCTTCTAAATGCCGAACAACTCTTTTACAAACTCTTGTTGTAAATGCACACGACATCAACAAACATAAATCTAGAGCTATTATCGATTTAGGATCCCAAAAATCATATTCTTTCAGATCTACTGCTGAAGAGTTGGGTTTTAATTTGCTAAGAGAAGAGTAATTTTTCCATTCCTTATTTGGCGGAATGAAAACAAGTATGTATAAACATAACTGTTATAAAATTTACTTGAGTATTCTTGATGGTAACTATACTTGTAAATTAGATGCTTTAGATCATGTCATTTGTAATGATATTTATAGTGTAAAAATTGGCTCTACGATGCATGAATAGAAAACTAAAAGGTTATTCTTAACTGATATTCAAGAAAATGCAGGTCCCATTGAAGTAATTTTGGGTGCAGACGTTGCCGGTAAAATAGTTACTGGTCGACGAGATGAGTTAGAGAATGGCTTAGTTCCATTAGAAAACCAAGTTAGGTTGGACTTTGATGGGTAAAGTACCCCGATATATAGACGAAAGAGATGCAAGAATGAATACTGTTATCATGTTATCTCAAGCAGATATTTTTCTTTTCTGTGTTATCTAGAACTATTTGGTATACGGGATCCTATTGAGCAAAATTGAGAAGAAGAGGAAACAGCTGTAATGTTTAACTTTTCAAGAAACAATTCGACCAAAAGATGGAATATATGAGGTCCATAAGCATTGGAAAGTAGATCACACGTTTCTAACTGACAATTATAAGTTGTACTTGAAAAGACTTGAATCTACTGCAAGGAAATTAGAAACCCGGTTTTAGAGAAAAGTATCATGAAGTCTTTACAGAATTGTTAGGATTTATTGAGAAAATTCCTGGCGAAGCCTACTATCTTCCACATAGAACTATCATCGAAGAACAGTCCGCAAAATTTTCAATGAGTATAAGACCGGTTTTTGATGTTTTTGCTAAGATCCATAACCATTCTGTCATTAAATGACTGTTTGGAGACTCAAAATACTTTAATAGAAACAATTCTTTTCTATTTTGCCGAGATTTAGATTGAAACCAACTGGTGTGATTTCAGACATTAGAAGGGCTTTTCTTCAAATATCCTTACATGAAAAAGATCGTGATTTCGTAGGATTTCATTGGTATGACAATGAGATTAATATCTGAACTTTCCGTCATATTCGAGTTTTCTTTGGCATACCAGTATCCTTTACTGTTAATGGCGGTATATTAATTACCATTTATCAAAAGAATCAATGAAAGAACGGTATTCTGATTAATTTCTTAAAATCTTTCAAGATAGTTTTTATGTCGATAGTTGTGTAACTAGTGTACAAAATAATGCCCAATTAGGAACATACCTCGAATCTGCAACTAATGTAATGAAAGAAGGAATGTTTGAGATCTCAGAGGATGGGAAGGTTCTACCATTACTGCATCTTCAGAAATTACAATATCAATATTAGAATTGATTTGGAACAAAAATTTAGATTTCTTGAAAGGGGTCGAAAGTAATTAAGCACACACTTCCCTCAAATTCTGCGGACCACAGCAGGGGAGGTACATCCGAGCGGGATTATTTTTAAGAGTGCCATTTTTCAACATTTATTGCTTTTGGCTTAAATGGTGTGCCTTGTAAATAAAAATCGAAAATCACCAAAAATTTCAATCATTTGAAAGAGTTTTTCAGTCACTTTTATGACTTGACGTATTTATCTTTTAGTTTATAATGCTGTACTCACTTGTCTGCCATTAAACTTTATCATAGCAAATTAAGTAACATGAGTAATATTAGCTGTTACTTTGGACTGTGATGATCGTGGGAAAAAAAAATTGGTTACTCCAGCGTGAAACTCTTTCAGATCTAAATTTGATTACAGAAATACACTCGGAAATCCAATTAAAATGTTTTCAACTGCTAGCCACTTGTGTGTGTGCACACGTTTAAAAGAATATATTTACCCTAAATAATCCTTTACTAACCTATATCAATTGTTTAATAATCATCATAGCTTGAATAAATTAAAATTGGAAGGAAATGGACTTTAGACTTTCAGTTATTCTCAATCATTGTAAACTCTTTAACTTTACTTCGAGCATCAAACTATTGAAGTTCATTTTTATTTACATTTACTACAAGAACCCTTGAAGTATAAAAGCATTGTGAATACATATATTTTCTACCAACAAATAAAAATCGAACTTTAAAATTAAAAAATGACAATATAAAGAAAAATTTTAAAAACATTTTGAAGTATCAGTGTAAATTTTAAATTCACGATTAATCATCAAATTATGATTTATAGTATCGACAGCATGACTTTATATGATTGAAGGCTGTGTTTAAAAATATTGACTTTTTCTTTTTATTACGATAAACGTATATTCAAATTGTCACATTTAAAAGTTTTATTTACTTCAAAACTATGTGCAATCAAAATTAACTTTTCACAAAATACCAATTTATAAAATATTATAAAACTCAACATTTTCTTTGAATTACACCCCAAAAAAAAAAAGTATACAGCTTTATTACAATAAAGAAACAACAATTATTTGAATTCTTTTATTTTAAATTTTTTTACATTTTTCTTAATTTCTTCTTACTTTTTTTTATAATGATGTACATCTAACGCAGCTTCCTCTGCTTCAATGATAGATGTAGGAAAAAACATGCTTGGTTATTTCTGAAAAAGACTCATTTAAATGTATGTTGGAATAAATAATAAATTGATGAATAAAAAATAACATTCTATTATGCTTGTTATTTGAATTTCATTAATATACAATGGATTTCTAATAGAGAAATTTAGGAAAAAAAAAAAAAAAACACTGAGGTGGATTGCTAAATTAAAAAAATATTATAATTAAAATTATATTAGCTTTATTTGTTCCTGTATTAAGTAAAATAATAATATTCCAAGAAATTGCTATATTAAGTAAAAAATGATTAGTTAAACTGAAATCACCAAACATTTGTCAAAAAACGTTTAAATAAATTATTTTAATACATATTTTTAAAACTGTTTGGTACCTAATTATATAGTACAACTACTTCTGCATTCTAACTTACCATATACTCGGCTTGAAAGCCGAGTCGAAACTTTTAGAATTTATTAACAGAACTTGGGGTGGAACACTTCCTGCTTTATGGCAAAAAGCCTACATTATTCCAATCCTGAAACCAAATAAAGATCCATCTGACCTGAATTCGACCCCCCATTTCTCTGAACTGTATCTTGAGCAAGCTGATTGAGAGAATGATCGTTGATAAATTAGTTTTTTTTTTTTTTTTTTGACGGTAAAGGATTTATATCTGAGAGACAAGCTGGGTTTAGAAAGGACTTTAATACTATGGAACAAATAGACTCAGCCAACAAATCAAAGATGGTTTTCATAGAAAAGAAAGTACTCTTGCAGTCTTTATCGACTTCAAATCAGCGTTTGACCGTGTTTGGCGAAAACTGTTACTAAAGAAGCTTCGTCAGATGGGCATCTCTGGCCACCTATTTTTATGGATCTTTGATTTCCTTTCACAACGTTTTATTAACGTAAATTATGGAAATGCTAGATCGGGTTTCGGGCAAACTGTTCAGGGTCTCCCTCAGAGTTCTGTTTTAAGCCCTGTTTTGTTCAACTTGATGATTAATGATCTCATATGCAACATTTCGAAGAGCTGCCCTGATGTTCAGGTTTTGTTATATGCAGATGATCTGGTCCTTTGGACAACTGGCAACAACTTTTAAACACTAGAGACGATTATGAATTGTGTCCTGGACTTTTTATTGAAATGGACTAATGACAATGAGTTCTCTGTCAACATTGACAAGACCAATTTTGAGCTTTTTACTTTGAGTACTAAACAGCATCAGATTATTTTAAACTTTGATGACAAACCGCTTCAGAGAACTGATTGTGCTAAATATCTCGGTATTCTTTTAGACCCAAGACTCACCTGGAACAAACAGGGCTCAAAAACCGCTGAAAATATCTCAGGCCGACTTTATTAAAAAGACTAGCAGTTGTTAAGTGGGGTGCCACTCAGAATGTTTTGGTCATGACTTTTAACTCTTTCATCTGACCTGTCTTCGATTATGGAGCCGAAATTTTAATCACTGCCTCAGATACTGTTTTATCGAAACTCAATGTTGCTCAAAACAGTGCTCTTAGGCTTATCACTGGGGGAGCCTTCTCAACTCTAATACCAGCTTTGGAACTTCAGACTGGCATTGACTGTTTGCACGATAAGAGAGTTCTTGCTACCTTGATTCTTGGTGAAAGGTTACTACATAGGGATGGTTTTTGGACTAACTACCGACCAAGCACTCTAAGATTAAAAACACAACGAACATTTTTATCAGAATTTCAGAGAATTTCCAGCTCACTTGGCCCTCCAAGTAATAGAGCCCTTACAGCCAGACCCCCTGTTTTCCCAGGTATGCTGACTTATGCCACCCCTGTCTTCAACATTGTCCTTCCTGTCCAGAAGGGAGTCTCCCCTAAGGCAGAACTCAGGGTTGCTGCTCTTGAGACCATTAATGAGAGATACCCACTCCACAATTGGATGCACATTTATACTGACAAGTCAGCTGGAGAGAAGTACTGGAAGAGCGGAGCTGGTGTCTTCTCCAAGTTTTTCCAACTCAAAGAGCCTTTGGGAAAAAACTCAGACAATTTTGATGGAGAAATGTATGCCATTTACATGGCTCTCCAAAAAAATGTTACATTTCTCGGAAATGAAATTTGTCCTTGTTGAGTGTCAGGTTGCGATTCATACAGTGGCAAATTATACTCTCCTACCTACATCTATAGAATTTAACTGTAAGACCATCATTAACACTTTACTGTCTACGAGAAAGGAAATTACTTTACAATGGATCCCTAGCCATTGCGTATTGCCTGGTAATGTTTTCATTACCAGGCAATACGCAATGGCTAGGACAATTCAGCAGACAATCTCGCAGAAGAGGCTTCTTTTTTTAAACACTCCAGATACTCCTACTGGCCTGAGAAATGTCAAACTCCTTCTAAAACAGGTTATGCACCATCAGCGAAAAATTTATTACAAAGAGAATGCAGTTGATGCCTCTTGGAGGACCCTGCTGAGCTCATGTATCCCCAGAGATCTATAGGGGTCTTCTACTTCAGGTTACTTACTGGGCATGATTTTCTCCAGAAACATCTATATCACATAGGGCTTGTGGATTCACCTGACTGCATTTTACATAGGGAACATGTTGACATGGATGGCGAGCATCTTTGGAAATGTTCTGGCTTCTAGGAAGCCTGCTTTTCTTCACATTTCAAGACGCTCTCCACTCCTTAAGATACTTCTTTTCTTTATTGGACCGCAAGGCTTATCATGCTCAAAGGAGCCAACATGAGGACATTAAAAAAACTTACTATATTGAAAGCAAAAATTAAAGATAATTATGATATGTACTTACTCAAGCAATATCAGCATCAGTAAAATATTCAGAAAAACATTGGACATGACTCCATGTTTTCAAATCATTAAACCTTATGAATTTATATAGAAAAATTATTGAGTCCCAGATGGTCAGATGATATAAGGAAACAGTTTTTATAAAAGATTTCATTTCGATACAAATTTATAAATTACAAGCGCGCGCGAATGGATGACTTTCATCAATATTTCATTTCTCTCCAAGTTAATCCTAATTTACCAGAAATGTAGAATTTTTTAATAATTAAAAATACCTTTAAATATTTCATTCAGTGATGTAATTAAATAATAGAACAGTAAATTAGTAAAAGTTCAAATTTTTAGATTAAAACATGAGGAAATGAGGTGAAGTGAAGAAAGCCAGGAGCTGAAAGAAAAAAAATATCAGCATACATCTTAGTTAGCAGCACATGAAGAGACCCCATTGCAATGAATACAAATAAATAGAAAATATACAGGATGCGACCAAAAAGAGCACATTAAATAAGATTTCTGTTGCCCTAAGCATAAGAATTTTATTCTTCATATTACTTATTGTAAGATAAAAAACAAAATATTAGTGTTAAACACTTTCACTGCAATTATAATTAATAATTTCTTTTAAATCACAAAGCATGACTAAGAATTTAAAAAAATACTTATCATAATAACAGTCAAAATTTCTATGACAAATACTTACTTTATTTTTTTATTATATTACAATAAGTTTGATTATTTTAGTATGGCATTTTAATAAGTTTAATATAATAAAGCGCGTCCCAAAAGTTTATAGACAGGTGTTTTTTTCAAGTGTAAGAGACCAATAAGCGAGTGCGAATGACGAAATAATTTATGCAAATACATAAAAGGTTAATTCAAGTAATAAAATTCTCAAACAACTGTGAAAGTTCATAAATTTATTTTTAAAAATTAAAAACGAAAAAATGATGTCCCAAAAGTTTATGGACAAAAGTTCTTTAGAGCTTTTTTTGGAAATAAAAATACAAATTTGCATATTCCACTATTTGTACACGTGACGTAATAGCTTCCTGAGATAAAAACTAGTGGGTGGTTCCTTTTTCAATTGATTGCAAAGATGCCTGCCAACGCAATTTACTTAAAAGCTGAAATTTTACAAATTTATCGTTTAAAAGCTCGTGGGTTGAGAGCTGTAGATATTGCTAGAAAAATTAAGCGCAGCAAAGCTGGAATTTATCAAATCCTAGCGAAAGGTAACAACTTGAACCAAAATCTCGTTCTGGAAGACCGAAAAAACAACAAAGAGGCAAGACAGAGAAATTGTGAGACTTGTTTCGATCAAAATTTGTCTGTACGATCTACAGCCAAAAAATTACAGCTTCAGTATCGAAATCTACAGTCCACCAAGGCTAAAAGTAAGTAAGTTTTAAAATATCATAAAATGCGACACACGCCAATGCTTACGAAACGCCATAAGGATGCTCGAGTTAAGTGGGCAAGAAACTACATGCATTATAAGGACAAATGGCTAAGTGTTGTTTTTAGCGAAAAAAAAGTTTAATTTAGATGGCCCGATGGGTGGAAGTACTATTGGCACGATCTTCGGAAGGAACCAAGGTCCTTTTTCAACAGGCAACAAGGAGGGGTTCAGTAATGGTGTGGGGAGCCTTCTCCTTCAACGGAACAACTGATATTGCTTTTTTGAACGGTCGACAATATTCTGATGATTATCAAGAAACTCTTGAAGCCCACTTACTTCCATTTGGGGAGTTGTTAGGGGGTAAAAATGGGAATACCAACAAGACAACTGTTCGATTCATGTGTCTAACTCCACTATGCAGTGGTTTAGACGCCACAATGTTAAAGTTATGGAGTGGCCAGCTTTAAGTCCTGACCTGAACCCCATGGAGAACCTCTGGGAATACTTTCAAGGGACGTTTACGCAAATGGGCGCCAATTTGCAACAGTTCAAGATCTGAAGATGCAAATCGAACAAAGTTGGTTTAATTTGAAGCCGAAATTCTCCAAACTCTTGTTTTAAGCATGCCTGATCGAGTTTTTCAAGTGATAAAGAAGAACGGTTTAAAAATTTGAACAACAGTGCAAAATTAAATGAAAAAAATCGACTTGTCTATAAACTTTTGGGACACCAAAATCGAACTTTTTTAATTTTCCACGAAATGTGTGATGTTTTTATTTTATTTGTATACAGTATTAGTATTGTATTGGTTTTTTTGATAATTAAAAATTAAAAAAAATTCTTGCAAAACGTTTCCTACTATAAAATTAAAAAAACACAGCAGTCCATAAACTTTTGGGACGCACTTTAGGGGGAAAAATCCTTCTAATTTAAATAGCTCTTTTATACTAGTAATACTTATTTTGAATAAAATTATTGACATCTGTATCTAATGCACATTAAATACCTACATAAAACACAATGAAAACAAATGCAGGTGGGGGGTAAGTGTAATTTTTAAGTTTTAAAGAAAATACTTTTCTAATTATTTTAGCCATAATTTGCATTTAATTTTTAATTTTAAATTATTGTTTCACTTTAGAAATTAAGATAAAATATTCATCATAATTACAGTCAGCATAATGAGGCTTTTGCAATTTAAATTAATAAACTTAGCAACCTAATTAATAATCATGATTAATCACAAATTAATACCATACATTAAACAAATAAGAAAATATTAGTGGCACAAGAAAAATTTTTTTTTCCTTCAACAAATATTGAAATCATGAGTTCCAATTCATTTTAATTTGGAACAATACAATTAGCTTCTATTTACTTAAGATAGGTATATAACATTTTTGTTGCTAAAAACGCGTATTACACCAGTTAACATATACCTGTTAAATTTATTTTATTTTCTTATAACAAAAATTAAAATTAAGGATAAATTCATTATTTTACTGGACATGCAAAAAAAAAACTTATTTTTTAACTAACGCATAACATTTGTATCACTGTTGTGGAGTGTTACCATCATCCCTTTCAGCATTAACATATTAATATACAATAAAGCTGTTCCAGTTCATTAATTTAATACATAAAAAGCATTGATGTATTTAACAGCGGATTAGTAGAACTTGAAAATTTTACAGCGCTTTTGATAGTGTGTCACTCAATGGTCATTTTTTGAAAATGAGGGCTAATTAGACCTGGATCTACAATGAAAGCTTCTGAAATTAACATTTTCCAAAATTTATAAATTTTTCAATAAGTCTTATCATATGCCATAGGCTATGGGTGTGACACATCCAAACATTATTATAATAGTAGCAATTATAATGTAAAATAATTTTAAATTTATATTGTACTTAAATATATTTGCCTAGAAAATTGAGTCATTTACTTTTTGACATATGCAACAGACCAATAGGTCTATTGCTGGGAATACTCTCACCATTTTCTACATGAAAAGAGAGAAGGAAGATTCGTTTAAGCATATTGAATGCTTTGATGATTCTACTCACCTTCGTAGCTCACTTCAAATGTGCCCACAGGGTATCAACAAATGAGTAGCAATCCTTGTTGTGGTGAAGGGTTAGTTTCCCAAGTGCCCACAGTTGTTACATAAAAAATATATATATACTTAGTACAGCAACTCTGAGGTATCTGTGGCATTTAAAGTTTTAGAACAATGCTATATATCACTAATTCATTATGATAAGCATTTTTATTGAAGCTCAATATAATAATAACATAAATAAGAATAAATATTCCAAGCACTGAATGTAAAAGATATTTTCAAGAATCCTTGAAGAAAATATACTATGTAAAATTTAAAATTTTCCAAAATTATGAACAATAAAATATGAAACTTACATGAAATGTCCCATTAAAATACTTGAAGATAGTAAATTCAATATGGATAGTACCAACCTCGTTGCCTGAGATAATAATAATAATAAAGGAATTTATTAATAATAATACTGTTGGGAAAAATTATACATAAAAATAAAATATATACATAAGACAAAACAGAAATATAAACTAAATTCTACGTACCAGTGCTGATGATAAAATGGGCCTAACTGGCTTATGTAAGAAAGTTTTCTTGCGTTTGATGTAATTTTAATTTTATGATGCAACATGATTGTGTACATTTGCGAACTTTGTTTTCATTTGATTGCAATTTAAGTTTTTGAATATTAGTATGTAGTGAATTTTTTAAATAAAATTGCTTATATAAAATTTATTTTGAAAGTTTATAACATTTTCATATTTTTTTGAATCATTATTTTCCATGCACTATATATATGACCATGTAATCATTTCGAGATTATTGTGACAATATTCTTGGATTCTGTAAAATTTTTCTATTGTCTGACCAGGGTTGATTCTGCAAGCATGATTGAGTTATTTTATGTATTTAATAGTGCAGTTGCATGCAATGTTTTATGTTGCATATTAGATATTGTTTATAAATATTTCATACATTTATACTTAGATTAATTCAGAATGGTAATGATGATTAATTAGAAAATCCAGTTTTTGTAAAAACATGTTCTTTATGTTACACATTTAGCTTTATTGCTTAGTTTAAATCAGGGATTCATTACAGTAAACTGAATTTTTTTTATTTAAAGATGGGCAACACGTTTTAGTTAACTAAAATTTGATTTTTTATAAAAATAAATTTTATTTCATTTTATTGAAGTTATGGATTTAGCTTTATTGACTGCTTGTCACCCGCTGTAGATTGTGTGATACTTAATTTATATTTGTTTTTTTCATTATGTAACCTTTGTAAAATTAATTTCTAGTTAGCAGTTTTTTATTACTTCGATAGTAAATAATTATAACGAAATATTATAAAACAACAAGTGCTCAATTGCAAAGTTGAACTTTGAGCTTGGTTGGCGTTTGGTAACAGAATATGAGATGTAGTAGCAATTTCATTCAGAGCTTTTAAGCTCTCAGCAATATATTCAGAGCTTTTAAGTTTTAGTTTGGTACAGTTCTATTTAATTTTTCTTATCACCATATATAATATTTATCATTCATTTTAAAATAGTTGTGCGTTATTTTCAACTTTATATTTTCTGCTGTGCCTTAATGGAATACTACTACACCATTTATTACTCGCATACTTAAAATTTTACATTGCCGATATGGCATTTCTACATTCATAGTCGAATTATTAACTTACTGCATATGCATGCCAGTTCGTCAAAGGGGTGTTTCCCAGGTGTCTTAAATTCAGAAAATCAAATTCTGGTGTCCGATAGTTTGAATAAAACTGTTATTGTCATTGGGTATTATAATTTACTTAATCTATTCGCAAATGTTAAACTTAATATATGTTATGTAATTAATTTATGTTTAATATAAATAAATTAAACTTACTATTTTTATGCAAGCATAATTATGGGCATGTCATTAGTTTCTTATTTATTAAAGTTTCTATTAATGCTTTATAGGTATTTAAAGCAATAGCTAGCTTTTCTTTAGCTGCATTAAAATTTAATATTTGCAGCTCTACTTATTGCAGTAATTATTTTGGCAATTAGCCTAATGGTAGGTATTTGTAAAATGACATGTTCCTACAGATACTTAAAAAGTCGCACAGACTGACACAAACTCGCACATACGCCTATGATTTTATCGAAATATACCTTGCTTGGAATCAAGTATATAAATATGTAATCTTTATACATTAAGCATTTCTAGAAAAATAGAAATCCTCTCATAGTCAATAATTGCATTTAAAAAATACCTAAATGATCTTCTAACAGGTCTATATCCATTAAAATGGGGTCTGCTAGGCTTATGAAATCTCCCTCGTGGTGGCCGATTTGTCGAACTGATTCCAGGACGATTAGTACGTTTAGGTAATACCTACATACATGAAAAGAAAATGCATAAGGACATTAAGAAAATACATAAATTTTTTATAGACATTCTATTAGATAACCATTATTGATTGTAGAACCTTATAACAGAACCAGAAATACATAAAAATAATACAGTGTACTAACCTTAATTTGTCTACCTCGAAACAAAGATTCATCAAGAGCAATTGAAGCAGAGACAGAATCTTTATTTGCAAATTCAATATATGCAAATCTAGAGGAAAAAACATGTTATCAATAACGAGCACAAAATAGAATAAAAAATTCTGTCTTCTCAAATAGAGCTTAAAGGAATTTAAATTTAGACTATTATCAGGGTTTGTACAGATTTCCAAGAATCAAATTACAGGAGTCAAATCAAAAATTTGCAGGAGGAATCGACAATCATGTTAAATAATCACGTTTTTTAATTTTATTTTAAAAATTCTTCTTAACTAAATATGCATATAATTATGTAAAGCTGAACTGAAATGAAACTATTATCAAACTGAAAAGATTGGTTTATCAGTTTGATAAAGTGTCAGAAAAGGTTCTACTTTCCGAAAATGTATGTTATGTACGTTTCAGAGCATATGACATATGTTTTAAGATATGATAACATTTCATGCAATCTGTTGAAAGAACTTATATTTTCTAACCATCGATGTTAGCTAAACTTTAAAAGAAATTTTATGACTTGGCCAAGGCCATCAAAGTCATTCCTACAAGCAGGTGAGTCCCTAAATAAACTGCAGTTGCTGTACCCTAGTACATCTGGAAATGAAGTTATTACTTCTGGAAATGAAGAACATCCATGGCATAAGTGTTGCGTGGAGTGTGCAGGCAGAAGCTTTCAACATTTAAAATATTTCAGTTATATTCACTTTTTAAAAAATGAGCTAATTTATTCCAAACAAACCAGTTCACATTTGGACCAACCATTGACAAGTGACACTTGTTCCTATTTCTAAACACTTCTCATTCACTTTTTCAAACAAGATACCTCCAGTTAGTTAAAAATAGGATGAGTAATAACGTGTTTTTATTGTATCATCATCCCAAAATTTTACATGGCAGTCCAATTGTTTTGCCTGTAGATGATCATTTAAGCTTTCATCAAACAGAAACATATAAAATTAGAAACATTCTTAATTTTTTTCTTCAATAAGTTGGAAAATTGAAGTGCAATTCAAAAAACTGTTAAATAAGCCAACTTTACTTCAGCACAGCAGAATTGCTTTGCAATAGCACTGTCTAGAAACATTGTTTGAAAGAGGCAATTTACATTGTTACAAGAACTGTAGCTGAATCCACTATTTAAAACTTTAAAGGCCCATAGAATTTCAGACTTTAAAACTTCTTTTGAAGAAACAAATGAATCAAAAATCAGAGCATTATTTCGGTTCACATTCTTTAACAAGATCAGAAGAAGTTAAAAAATCTTATAAATGAGTATACCTTTTAGCAGATATAGCTTGTCCTAATAAATATATATGGTTTTTCACTTTTATATAGGATTTAATTGCCAATTCACCTATATCTGAAATACAGAAGGCTTTCTTGCAAAACAGACACAATGGGCATGTGTTTTTCTGAACTGCACAAAAGCCAATCTTTGTATGGCTTTTCCAGAGTCCACTGGTCATTGAAAAAGACACAATCCACCAAGCATATTAAATAATTTTTACTTTGATCATTATTTACTTAATAAACAAATTTATCTTGATACAATTAAATTATAAACAATTTTCATTGAGAAAAACATGGAAAGCATGACTTAACCCATAAATTTTATATTTAAATATTAATATTCAAAGAATTTTATGCAAAATAAGGAAAACAGCAGCAAATAGAAAAATAAATTAAAATTGCCCGTTATAATTGCATAAAATATTGATTTTGTTTAGTGATTGCTTCACATTACATAAATCTAAATACTAAACCGCATTATCATGAAATTATTGTAGCTGATAAAAAAATTTTGAAACTGTTAATACAACTCAATAATTAAAAATAAAAAATGTAAATATAGATAATGCCGTCATCTAGTGGCAATATTAAAAACTAATACTGAATGAAGTTTTCCAACAATTTTACTTTAAATTTTAAAACATTAAAACAATATCAAAAAATTATAAGAATTTCTAGAAAAAAATAAAGGCATTAAGGTAAGAAAAAATTCCAGGAGTAGTTCACAATTTTTAAGGAGTAAGTCAAAATTCCAGGAGCTTCAAGGGCGCTTAAAAACATTTTTGGAATTTAAGGATTTTTAAACATTTACACAGTATTTAGAATTTTAATAACTATTTCATGCAAAGAATTAAGTGGAAACTGGTTCTATTAATATAACCTATATTCATTATAAAAACATGACAAACACAATGGATAAAAAGGAATAAGAAAGTAGGGAGAGATGCATAAACTTCTAAATTGTTATCAAAAGTCTAACCTTGCAACTGCTAAGTTGAATCAAGTTCTACAATTGGAAATTGTTTCCAAATTACAAATAGCGGAACTAGTTCAGTATCTCCATATATTGGAGAACGCGGCGAATTTTTTGTCACCAAAGTAAGCGCGCCAAGCTAACACGGGAAATTTTCCGAAGTTCGATCGAAAAATAAGCATTTTAGAAAATTAAAAAAGGGAAATAAATATAAATGATGGATTTACTTGATATGAAGTTTAGTTGATATTCCGATTTGTATTTTATTTCGACATTTTTTTCGTTGTCACCAGTGTCACATTTCAGTTTTTTTTTTTTTAAAGGCATACAAAAAATATTATTTTAAATACAAATTACTTTATAAAATTGAAAAAAAAGCAGTCAAAAATATTTTCTAAATATATACAGTTTTAAAGTAAATAAAGATAAAACACTAATACAATAAAAAAATACATTCAGAATTTAAATAAAATAATAACACTTTCTGCGAAATTTGGTACCCATCCCAATTAATTCCGGAAATGATTTCAACAAATTTATTAAAACAATTTTCCTTTGCAAGCTTTATGAAACATATACATTGCAAAATAAAATTTAAAATCTGTATTTATTGTATTAAACAAAAATGTAAAAATAACAAATTAAATTGATAAAATAAATATACATAATAAATAAACGAAATAAAATGAAATAATGTAAAGGAAATTGTAAAAAAGAAGAATTTACGATGATTAGACACTGGTGACACCAAAGTTCAACTGAGGGAAAATCCCTTTCAATTACAATAGAAACGTGGAACAAAGAATGTTCTAGAACAATGAAAGTCGAAGTAAAATTTAAATAGCTCTAAAATTTATGCAAAACACAAGAAAAATGAATAGTGGCAAAAAAAAAAAGAAAAGAAAAAGTAACTAAAACTGAATTTGGCAACACTACAATAAAAACAAAAGCTGAAATCAGCAACACTATGAAGTAAACAAAGAACGCCAGATTTGGCGAGAAATCATATATGGGGATACTGAACTTGTACCCAAATAGCAATGTAAAAGATGGAAATGAGCCCCAAAACAGTTGAACTGAAAGTCAGAGCATTATCTATTATGCAAGAGATCAGATAAAATATTCTACAAATGTTATTCTCGCCCAAAAGACATTAGCAAATTTTTTATTACTTTAATCATACCAGAACTAGATCCTTTAAAGACTTGGAAGCTAATATTTCATATTCATAAGAGCCATTCCATAGCAGTAAAGTTCAAATAATGTTTATAATGTTAGAATATCAATAAATACACATTAGATACATGATGAAAAGATTAAGGTCTGTCACTCAACGGTCATTTTTTTGTACATGCCGGGTAATTAGACCTGATGAAATGACCTTAGTATATAAAGGAATAAACTGAATATACTAAAATAAATGGGTAAAAAAAGCAAGGAAAAGAAATCAAATTCTTAAAATATTTTTCTATCTAAAAGTTTTAATCTGAAATCACTTACCCTTTAGGGTGACCCGAAAATTTGTCACGCTGTATTGTCACTCTGTTGATTGAGCCACATCCATGAAAATGAGCTTCAAGTTCCTCAGCAGTTGCTTTATAATCCACCTTAGAAAAATAATTGGTTAATAATTAAGGCCATTATTATATCCTATTTAAACCGATATAAAACAAAAAAATTAGCACTTTCTTACATTTCCAACATAAATTGACCTTGCATCTATCTCCATCTTTTTGTCAATACTTAGTGATACGTGTGCTGCAATGTGAAAAAAAACTGGTATGAAATTCCAAATAAATAAGTTAATATGAATTTGGTACAGTGACACTTGCAACATTCAAAATTTTAAAGCCACAAACTTAATTATATGCACTGAAGTTTAGCAAGGATGACTCAAATAATCAATATGAAGAAATAAGACTTTTAAAACTATTTAAAATTTCATTTGTTAAACTTCTTAAAACACATATTATATCAAGTGAATGTATTTCTAACAAAACAATGACCATCTTCAATAAAAAAAATTATATTTAACCAAACATAATATAAATAATAGTTTTAATTCAGCATACATTAAGTTTCTCATAAACAATTATGAAAACTGGGATTTCAAAAAAAAAAAAAAAAAAAAAATGTCAGCTTCTTTTTAAATATATTATTCAATATAAACAATTTAATATGCATATTAAAACTATTCAATTAGCCTTAAAAACAGAAAATAGCATGAATACTAACTACTTCTTGGGTTTTTAAAAACATAAAACTTCAGCATTTGAAGAAAATTATCAGTTTGGGAAAGATTTAAATCCAACACTTACAAATTTAGGAATAAAATAACTCTTTGGGTATTTCTAGATACACCCAAAGAAGCTTCCTTTAAACAATATAAAAGAGGCACTAAATTTTATATCTTCAACTTTCATATACATATAATTAGGTTTATTTTGATTTCATAGATAATTTTATTATTCTTAATCTGATTAAAAATATTCTAATTTATTTAGTATCATAAATCTAAATTGCTAAAACATTTGGGGGAAAAAACTTTGTCCCAAATAGATTTGTGAAAAGAAATATGTAAAAAGCAAATAATTTTAAAATTATAACTATTTTATATTTATAAGGGGATTTAATTTCAAATTTATATAAGTGTCACCCTTAAAGCTCTTTATTTCAAATTATCATAATATCCGAAATTACAATTTTTTTAAAAGATAATTAATTGAAATCAAATGAATGAAACTTTAATCAAAAGAATATAAAGTATGTGAATCAAACATACTGCTTTTCATTTGAGTGTCAAGTTCAAGGCATACAGTCAAATGAAATTGCATTGAAATTTAATGTGTGAATATTGTATATTAACCTACCCCCCCCCCCCAAATGTTTGAATATATAAGAAACTTTTATATGAAATATTTCAATTTCTCAAAAACTTTTTTTAGATGCACAAAAATTTTATTTGCAAACAAATAGGGAACTTACAGTCCTTAGAATATTAAGAATTCAATAGTACTGATAGCACTGCTTTACATTTCTAAATAAAAATAATAATTCTTTTTTTACTAACGCAGTATTTATACATATTGTTCATAACCAGATTTGTGATGTCAGATTAACCAAAGAGCATAGTTGCACACTTACAAAATTAAAGCATTTAATGAAGGTATAACAATGAGGGACATTTCTCAACATTTATATTTAGATTCTATTTGACCAG
Organism: Latrodectus elegans; assembly: GCA_030067965.1. NCBI lineage: Eukaryota > Metazoa > Arthropoda > Arachnida > Araneae > Theridiidae > Latrodectus > Latrodectus elegans. The sequence continues at coordinate 77,547,222 of CM057812.1, read as the reverse complement.
ACCTATAATTTAAATTAATCTATTACAATTATCCATTCTACAGGTAAGACTGGAACTCAAACTGTTGAATCAAAGACTAAAGTATTAACCATTCAGTTATCAGTTTGGCTCAAAATAATTTATAATATTTAGGAGAATAAATATGCATAAAAAATATAATTCTTTCTTCCTCTATACTTAATTGAAAAATTCATAATTACAAGCTGCAAATTAAATGAAAATAATGAATACTTTTGAAGCAATTTATCTTTAATCTATTATTATCAGCTTATGGAAATTTTAAGCTATCTTTTGTTAGATTTATTAAAAGTAAAATCAAATTGAAAAATGCACTAATACATTTACATTTTACACTCCATAACTTATAAATTCAAAATATAAAATGAACTATATTTAAAACAGAACTAATCTTGCAAAAAAAATTTTAGTTGCAAATTTACACAAGATTTTCTAATAGTTAATTTTTATGGAACATGTAAGTAAATTACTGAAAATCAGAAGTAAAATCACATTTCTACAGTAATTACTTTAATTTCTAAAATGTATCTAATACAGCTTGAGATTCAACTCAAAGTAATAAAGATTAAAGATAAATATTTTGTTTCTTTTTTGACATTTACAAGAAAACATTTTATTAGACAATAAAAAGCTCTAAATCTACAAAAATAGGAATTACCTTAAAAATGATTATCATTTTAAAATTCTTATTTAATATTCTTGGAATTCTCCCTCTCTGTGTATATATATACATATATATTATTTATTCAGAGTGGTAGCGTTGATTGATTAGAAGCTCTAGTTTTTATAAAAATGTGTGTTTACATAAGTAAATACATCTTTAAGTAAGCTTTGTTGCATGTTTCAATTTAGTGTTAGGTTATGCCACACTGAAATTTTTTTTAAGGCAGGTGTCACTGGCCAGTAAATTAAAATTATAATTTTAATAAAAAATGCAAATTGCATATGTTAGAAATTTAGTTTTATTGCCTGGTTGTCACTGCAGTAGATAGCAATACACTAAATTTTTTTTTTTTTTTTTTTTTTTTTTTTTTTTTAAGGTGGGTGCCTTTGCCTAGTTAATTAAAATTAAATTTTTAATATAAAAAAGAAATTTAATTGCGATAGAGATTTAGCTTTATTGCACAGATAAACTTTATGACACTTAATTTACTGTTATTAATATTATCTTTGAAAATATAGTATAGAGTTATTAGCATTTTAATACTTTTATAGGAAATAATCATAAGGAAATATTCGAAATTTAATATAAAGCAGGTTGGTTGGTTTGTCGCTCATTGTTGATTTTTTACGTACGAGGGCTAATTAGACCGGTACCTACGGCTTAAAGTGGATTCCGAACCACTATAAACATCCATGCCAAAGGTAAGATTTGAACCCAGGAACTGTTGAACCAAAGCAAGAGCTAACCATTTGGCTGCCAGCTCAGCTAATATAGAGCAGGACTGGGAAGTTTAAACTCAAATGTGATTAGTATCTGGTATCCGGATATTGGGCGTAGTGACGTAGTTTAAGTTAGTGAGACTGCTGTGCAGTGCTTGGCACTAAGATTGGAAATTGCACAATTTCTGCCTGCACAGTTCATTAGTCTCTTACCCATTTTTCTGATAATACATTTTTACAAATTACTAAATAATATTTTCTTAATACAATTATAAATGTTATAATAACATAAAATGATTGTGTTTCAAGTAATTCCATGGATCAAATAAAATACAAAATCAGTAAAATTATCGAAATCAGAAATAAAAACCATAAAATTTAACAAGGAAATAAAGGCAGGTTGATTAACTTATTTATCTGCATTACAAAATATAACATTTTAGTACGGAATGAAATAGAACTATATTGGAAATTACAAGTTTAGAATAAAATTAAAAGTTATATTTAAGTATACATAATAAATATTACCTGGTACATAGTATTCCATTATATCTACCTGATTTTGTAATTGTTTGATTTTTTTTAGCTCTTCTTCTAATTCCTTTTCACGGGCTTTATTCATTTCTTGTTCCTTATAGAAAAAATGCACAACATTTATGCAATTTCATTCAAATGTGTGCAAAAAAATTAAATGAAACTATTTCACAATAAAATTATAACTAAAGAATAATTATCACAGAAAGTCACTAACGAATAACAACTGTTTGCATGAGAACTTTTAACAAAAAAAAAAAAAAAATGCATTCTTTAAAAAAAAACTGAATTAAAACACTAACAGCTTTTTTAAATAATGCACTAGTAAACTATCCACAGGAAATGGAGAATAAAAGAGAAGTAAATCTACTACATATAAAGCATATTTCAAAACATAGAACAGAAGGTTGTTAGGCTCAGGTACTTTTAGATACATGGTAGTTTATATTCCACTTTCAATTACAATTTCAGTTAGTTCCTAATCACTTGAACTGTTGTTAAATTTGCTACTCAAGGGTTATTTTATTTATACACAAGGGCTAATTTAAAAGGGAACTACAGTTTAATGTAGATTCAAACTGCAAATTAAGTGCAATAAGTTAAATTGGTTTGTAATGCACAATATGGAAACGTGATAAATTTATTCCATAAAAAGAATAAGGAAATTTTATACATAAGCAAAAATTTAAAATTTTCACAAGTGAAATAAATAACCTTGCTCTCCAAATAAAAATATCAAAGGAAACTATTTGCAATAATTCTCAGCCCTTCAAAAATACACTTACAATATTTTAATAGAATTTTCTATTGATTTTTTTACTATTTACTGAAACCTAAATATGGATTTAATCAATTCATTAACTTCCAATGCTCACACCATTTAATGAAATAAAAACAAATTACTAATCCAATGTTTTAAGGGTTACTAGCAGGCAAAAAAAATTTTATGCATGTACACGATCACGTTATTTTATACAAACCCATTCTGACGCATTAAGCTTGTTTGTCGCATTCTACCATCCTGTGTAAGCAGTAGTCTACAGCCATTGATTTTTTCTATACAATATTAATTTATTAAGGTACAAAATATTCATTTAAAATTAAATTTTTAAAGAAGTTTTACTTAAGAAATTAATTTTTCTTATATATAAAATATGAAGTTAAAAAATTACAGGATCATCAATTTCATCCGACTGATTGTTGATATTCAATAAATCACCATTTCCCAAATTTTCAGAAGCAGCAGTTAACTCCCTGTTTTCCATACTTTCATCTGCCATATCTTCAAGTCCACCTAAATTTCAACTACAACAATAAAACTTTACAAAACATCAGGTTAATCTTAGTTCCTTAATTTATAACAAAGAATAAAATTTCCAAATTATATTTGATAAAAAATTAATAAAAAATTAAGAAAGTTATAAATAACTATCAAGAATGATTAAATAATTTAAGTATTGTCATTTCACATTGCCTACAATTTCACTATGTCTGTCAGCATATTTATATATTGAAATACTTTTAATATTGAAATACTTCTTTGGCAATTTATTCAAATTATTTCATTAAGCAGAATCTAACATGCATAACGATAAAAAAGCATACTATATGTGCATTTTTCAAGATCCAACTTTTCATGATAAAATTTAGCTATTATCTTTAATTGTGGAGACACTATTATAACTTTTAAATGAGGGGAAAATGAATAATAAAATCATATTAAGAATAGTTCGTTGAGTTTCAGTAAAATGTTCATGAATTAAAATGCCACAAAATTGAAAATATGCATTTGGAATAATCTCACTTTCACTAACACTTTACGTTTGCAAGTAACAATTAAAATATAATTTAACTTAAAATTCACAGCGTATATCAACCGAATTTTATACGATTAAACTATTTTACTGATATAAAAATAGCGAAACACCATTTTCCTTATTGTCAAAGGTTAGAATAATACACACAAACCTCAAAGTTGCAATGGATATAAATTCACAGTAGTTTTAAGGACAATTTAATAGTTGAATTAAAATTATATTTTAAGGAATTAATTATAATTGTTAAAAATGCTTGTTGTACAAAATATTTTTAAAAACAACTATTTTGATCGTACAAAACTAATTAAACGTTCACAAAATTTGCAAATTACTAGCAATTATGTCTATGAAATAAAATAAAAAACCAAGCAAATCCAACAATAAGACACAATAAAACACGTTGACACAGAAATGACTCAAGTCACATTCAAAACAAACCGCACATGTAAATTACCACTGTTGCCAACATGTAATATGTACTCTAAAATAAAAATAATATAAGGAAATCATAGAGACTATGATGATATAATAAAAATCATCAAATTCATAGCTATAATAAAAATCATCAAATTCAGTGTTATTGCACTTAATTTACAGTTTGAATCTACATTAAACTGTAGTTCCCTTTTAAATTAGCCCTTATGTATAAATAAAATTACCCTTGAGTAACAAATTTAACAACAGTTCAAGTGATTAGGAACTATCTGAAATTGTAATTGAAAGTGGAATATAAACTACCATGTATCTAAAAGTGTCTGAGCCTAAAAACCTTCTATTCTATGTTTTGAAATATGCTTTATATGTAGTACAGTTACTTCTCTTTTATCCTCCATTTCCTGTGGATAGTTTACTAGTGCATTATTTAAAAAAGCTGTCAGTGTTTTAATTCAGTTTTTTTTAAAGAATGCATTTTTAACTGTAACCATACTTGATGTATTTTGATGAATCACGTTAAGGCTGGGTGCAAATTTGGAAGAACAAGTGACATTCTGAGAGACCTTTAAAGTTTTCCAGGAGTTAGAAGTATCTGGCAGGGCACCTGCGGCACCGCGAATTTCATTTGTGTTTTTACCTCCTACCTGTAAAATGGCAGATTGTTGTAAATTGCGAAATACGTAAATTTTGTACACTGATTATTTTATCATTATTTAGTGTTTTCTTTGGAACTTTTTCTCCTTTTTCGTGTTGAAATTATCGTTTAACTTTGGCTTAGTTTTGGATTGACTAAGCTTGAGTATTTTTGTTCTTTTATTTTTATTATTTAAATTATTAATTTATTCTTTTTTTTTATTGTGGATTTAAAATGACAGAAGCAGAGACTGAAATGATTAACACGGATTGTGATTTGCGCGTTCCAAAAATAAACACTGCAAGATTATTCATTTTCAAAGTTTCTATTTCATAACTTATCTAGTTAGCTACAGAAAATGGTATTACTAAGTTCTTCTTCTTCCTGTCTCCCACTGATGGTACTGCATTTATTCCAAAGAAACGCTACAATTTAATGCAAGAAATAATTTAACTTGTCAATCACAAGAAAATTATACAAATTCACTACACCCGTCAAGGTAAGCTTTTATTCGAAACTAATTGCACAGATACTTCTGTAGAAATAAGCAAGATAAATAACATTCTTGGAGTACCTATTAACTCCATGTTTCAACCTGAATACATTTCTTCAAGATTTCTTATAAAAGAAATAAATGTAGATTTACCTTTATATCTTGTTGCTGAAGACATTGCGCAAAATGGCTTAACGGTATTAAGCTTACAAAGATTTACAAAAAAGAATTCTGAAGAACTCAGCGAAAATATTTTAGTGAGCGTCATTGTACTTCATCTACCTCAAACTATTAACTTATTCTATTCCAATATTCAAATTTCTCCTTTTATTGATAAGGTTCGCCAATGAGGAAAATGCTATAAATACACTCACTCTACGAAAAAATGTAAACAATAAGTCTTCCTATGTAAAAACTGTGGAACATTTCATCAAGATTCTCCCTGTGCCAATGAAACACCTAAATGTATTAACTGTCAGGGAAATCAGGAAGTGTCTGGAAGAATAAGTGACGTCTGAAAATGTTTCCTTCATTGTTGTCATCTATAAGCAAAACCTGTTCACATTTATTTTTACAGTTAATCCTAATAGGAATTATAACACCAAGGTTGATCCTATCATGGTGGCAATGTTTTCCTCAATCTACTATGACAGGCTATTATTAGCCCCAGAAAGTTAGCCAAGTTATTTTTAATCTTGGGCGTGCCAAGATGTATCATATACAGAGTTCAATCCATCTAAGTATGCCAGAAACATCATCGAATTCTTTCTTAAAAACTTGAATGCTTTAATTTTTTTAATTTTAACCCTAAAATATCACTTAAGAAATAAAATTTTAAATTCTTATTTTATAATGATTTTTGCCTATATTTTTCACAATATAGGAAAAAAATCATTGTAAAATAAGAATTTAAATTTTTATGTTTTTTAATTATCAAAAGTAGTGCAAACTTACAATATAAAAATGATTCCTTTTTTTAATAATGTAAAATATTTCTGATGCAGCTTGAATATCAATATCTCTTTAAACATACATTAATATATTTATTAAGAAATTAGGGATTTATTAAAACTGTTTGCATTTGGTAGACTAACCCTTCACCACAACAAGGCCGGAAACTGCTACTCATTTGTCGGTATCAAGTGGGCACCTGTTAACCGAGTCACGAAGGTGAATAACTTTACCGATATAATATAACAAAAAGTATCCTATTTAATTTTCCTACGTGAAAACTGCAAAAGTGTTTATTTTGATTCATGTTAATGTCACATGAAATGAACTCCGGTTTTGAGCTGTAGAATGTAATTTATAAATACATCATTTTCACATTTATATACCAATTATTAACCCAATTAAATTAAACTATATAAAATCTATCTGACATTCCTATTGGATATTAATTAGGAACTGTTTCCAGAACGGAGAAAAGTAACCTTACATTTGTAATTCCAAGGTGAGTCGCATAACTTTCAGTTTATTTCCATCTTGTACTGACAGAACCTTGATTTCTACAATGCTTTTATATCATAAATAATAATCAATTAATGAAACTTATTTATTATTCAAACTGTTACTAATTTTAATATTGCTGTAGAAGTTTTAGTCTCTGTGTGTGTGTGTGTGTGTGTGTGATTTATAAATTACTCAAAAATATTCAAAATAACTACCAAATATTTGAAACTATATTTATCAGCAACTTTTATGAACAACAATTATCTGCTACTTGTATTTATTAATAAACAGCTTTAAATTTACAACTTGTTTCATTATGTAGGGAAATTAAATAAATTTATTCAAATCAAATGTAAGTATCAAAGAATGTATTTAATAATTAGCTTACTAAATTTTATCTATATACTGTACTAAAAATCTGAATGGTAAGCATGATGTTAAAATACAATTTTAACTCATTTGTGTTGTCAGTGAGATATAGACCATTTTTGCTTTTTAAACTGTTGATCGTGTTTTTTCAATACTTAAGTATTATCTATTAAGAGTTAAATGTAAAAGATTATTCAACATATTTACATTAACTATGAAGTTGCTCTTAAATTCACTATTAAACATTCATTAACTTATTTACTGTTTGAAAAAAATTATGATGGAAATTAACCTACAATCTTATTTGTCTCAGACTTAACAAATTTCACTGAATTTTAGAATGGATGAAATTTAAAAAATTGACCGCAGTCTTTTCTCAATCGTCAGGATGTATCGCTACTTCTCAGTAACCAGTCTTGAGATCCAGAGTCGGAAGCCATTAATTTCCAGATAATGTGTCAAGTGTATCGTCAATCCTAAGAAGAGGGTAACAATCTTTCCTAGTGACGTCATTCAACCGGCGATAGTAAACGCAGAATCGTGTGGAACCATCTTTCTTCCGGACTAGGAAGATAGGCGAAGCACAAGGGCAATTTGATAACTCAATGGAGTCGTTCTGCTGTATTTCTGTCAGAAGATTAATCACCTCTTTCTGATTTACAAATGGCAGTCATTTTGGATGTTGTTTGATGAGACGACGATTTCCTGTATCAGTTCGGTGCTGCGTCACTTTAGTTCACCCAATATCATTTAGTTTTCAGGAATAGAGCTTTTTGAATTCTAGTAACAGCTTTCCTGCAGCACACCTCTGTTTATCATTTAACTCCACACTCTGAAGGAGTTCACTAAATAGAGTATAAGAAAACTAGATAGTGTCGCTTGACAATTTCGGTAAACACAGGTGTCAACGAGCGTTAAAGACACCAACAATCCTCTAATGCCGTTGTCAGTATATTTGTATATTCAATCAATCTGCAATGGAAATTATTGTCTTCTGCAAGAGCTTCGGAAACTATAGTCGCAGCTCTTGGTGGTACTGTAGCTTTACTGTTTGCAACTATATGATGGACTGGCTCAGTCTCTGAATATTTTGTCTTAAACACCGCTATGTCCTCTGAACTTGTGTGCAATTCATTATTCTTAAAATCTGTCTTTAACTGGTTTCCTTTGAGGAAATGCAATCCGAGAATAATTTGTCATTTATATCAGCCACATATGTCATGTGACGTATGTGGCTGTGACACATGACATCTCCAAATATGATGTTAAGGTAAACTTTTCCATGAACATTAATTTTATCACTTGTCAGTCTGGAGAGTAATGCAAGGTGGCTTCCAGATGCATTTTCTCCTAGTCTGTGATTCAAATCTGTTCTAATGATGGTTACGTTGGCTCATCATTAGAACGTTGGTTCAATTGTCAGAAGCCCCTAGAACTGGGGCTTCTGACATTCTGGACAACTTCGTCTCGCGGGATGGTCACATACTAGTTTTCGTGTAGTGAAAGATTGCTATTTCTACCATCTCAAGACGTCGGCTAATTTCTGCGTACGTTTTCAACACACGTCCAACACTGCATTTTCTGCACCACATGTCCAACACAGATTTTCAGTATTTCTGCCACCTTTAAGCTCTTCACAAGTAGAAATGTAAAATTTCCGGTAATTTTGAACCCCGGGAGTTAAGTCGGGAATTTCGGAAATAAACCAGGAATATTTGGGAATATTGTGAATTTTGAAGAAATAAACTCGACCAATAATCTTTCGTTTAATGTTCTGCTTTGTCTTATATAAATGAAGAGAAAACTACGAAAATATCCAAAAAAAGGACCATTTGGTCTTCTAGTAAAGAATTTAACTAATTTCGTAATGAGAAAAAATATTAAAGTCATAAAAATAATGAATTGATATTTAAATAAAAAAAATATCAAGATATATTTTTCTGAACTGTCCGAATAAATACCGATATTTCCATGTTCCTGTCATTATAAACTCTTAAATTCATACAGAGAAAAGAAAGAAAAAACTATTATCTTAACACTAATTTTTAAAGTTATTCTAAATTGGTCATTTACGCAAAATTAATTAATTTTCTTATAAAACTCTTTATTAATGTAATTAGCATTAGAAGTCATATAAGTACACTATAATATAATCGTATAATATATATACACTTTTATTTATTTGAAGAAATATCCTATAAAAAAACTTCACTAATTTCTAAATCAGCTGAAAAAAGCAACTCTCGAGTTCCTACAAAATACCCGGGAATTTTTAAAATTCCCAAAAGCATAAACCAAGCTTATTTCCGAAAATAAATCCGGTTTTTTACCCCCTTTACAACACTAGTCGCAAGTTTTCAAATTGCTTCACGAAGTCAATGCCCGAATTTGTAGCGGAGATTGCTCTGATTGAATGTTAGTCCTTATGTACAGCCTGCTGGGAAGCCTCTGTCTAATGGGCGCAGAGAAAAGCAGATCCGATATCCCTAATATCTGCGAGTCTAAGTGCTTTTTGTGTCTCTGCATCTCGCACACTATCGATGACCATTAAGGTCATCGATAGTGTGCTTGGCGTGTTTCACTCGGGAAGTTCGAAAATGCTAGATGGGAAAGTCGCTGAATATCAGCAGCCAATATTTGTAGGCTTTCACCCGCCTTTTGATTGCGGGAATTTAATTACAGTCGGCTGTATTTTTTACTGCACTTCTCTCCAAACCACAGCTTCAGTGTACTTGATAGGGTTTGGTAATCATGTATTTGCTTTTCCAGAAGCGTCTCTAGATTCTCGACCGCATCTTCTCTTAACGAAGCTGCCAGGTGAAAATCTTTGGTTCGAGGATTTCATCCATTACCTTCCACTATCAGCGTTAACTGTGTTTTGTATACTTGCAAGGATGCTTTTTTGTTGAATATTGAAAGTTTAATCTTGCTTAGGGAAGGCGTAAATATCATTTTGGTTTTTTTATGTCCATTTGAAGTCTGCTTCGTCAGTTATTCAGTCTCCCTAGTTTTATTTTCAAAAGCGTCTTTACATTTTTCATCTATTCTTTAGCCTTTACATTGTAAAAATGATCTTTTATTTCCTTCCGAATGTGTCCATGCTAGTTCCGTTCCGATTAGATTGTTGCAAGGGACTGGTTCCCACCATTTGCTTACTATTTCCCAAAAATCAACCGTGCAAGTCTTGTAATCGACCACATTCGGAAAGGGATTTGTTTTTGGCTTCGGAAAGACCGTTCACCAAGATGTATGAAGAATATTGAAACAAAGAACTAAAAAATCACTGGCGTACCACAATGGCTTGGGACTTGTAAAAACATTTTGTCAATTAGTAAATAAAATTTCGGGTCTTCTTTTGCGATATTCAACAAAAGAGGGTGGAAAAAGAAAAGCTCCTCTTCAACGGGCTATTCTTCCTTTTTTGCACCATTTTATTCACCAAGATTGGAATATCAGAAGATATGAGACTTTATTCTTTCATCACATGAGCTTTTTAATTAGTAAAATCATTTGAGTCTTTTTTATATATATAAATTTGATAAAATATATTACGAGGGTTACTTTGAAATTTTTGAGATACGTGCTGTCGAGAATTTAAAAAATAAAGATAACGATTTAATTTTAAAATACAAAGTATTTTAACACAGAAGACGATTTTTCACTGACTTACTTCAACTTGCTTAGCGTAGAACAAATTTTAAACAGAAGAGAAAATGGAGTTGACGCGAGAACATTTTCGCGCTATGAATTTCCACGATTTTAGAGCAGGATTAAATCAAGAAGAATGCGTTCAACGGTTGCAATTAGCATTTGGTGATAAATCTACAGCTCGTGCTACTGTACTCAGATGGTTTAGAAAATTTAGAAGAGGTCGCAATTTTTTTCAGGATGAAGAACACACAGGAAGGCCACCGCCGTCAGTAATACCGGATAATATGTCTGCCATACGAAAAATGTTAATGGATGATAACCGCTGTACCTATCAAACGATACAGAAGGAACTTAACATTGGATCCGCAGCCATACACAAAATCATTCATGAAGAATTACATATGAAAAAAGTAGTTTGCCGTTGGGTTCCCCATAATCTAACTGAACACCAAAAAGAGGAGCGTGTCAGAATCAGTAAAGAAACTCTTAAATTGCTAAATGATGGTGGCCACCGCATCATTTCTAAAACTGTAACAGGTGATGAAACTTACATACCGTTTTTTGACGTTCCAACACGTCAAGAAAGCAAAGTATGGGTCTTTGAAGATGATCCCACACCGACAATGATGAAAAAACAACGCGCACTGAAAAATATGATGTAAGCCGTTTTCTTCAGAAGTACGGGATTGTTCAAAGCCAGCAAGCTGGAAGGACAGAAGACAGTAACTGCAAACTGGAATACCACTAAATGTCTTCCAGAAATTCTACAAGAACTGAATGTTAGGGGACTAATGCTTCACAATGACAATGCATCTTCACATACAGTCGGATTAACAATTGAATTTCTTAAAAACAAATTAAAGTGATCGAACATCCGCCGTATTTACCTGATTTAGCTATGTGCGACTTTTGGTTATTCTTTAATCTAAAAAAGAACTTACGTGGATGTCGTTTTCATTCAGAAAAAAAGATTGATTTGTCTATAAATGCATTTTTTTCATCTATTCCAAGAAATGAATGGCTTGAGGCATTTAATCTGTGGAAAATTCGTCTACAAAAGTGCATTGATCCTGGAGGAGACTACTTTGAGCACACCTAAAATTTTGTAGGTATAACTTTAAAAACCTAGTTGTATCTCAAATATTTCAGAGTTACCCTCGTGTAATAGTTGGTATATGATAATTGTTGTATTCACAATTTCGAAATTTTAACTTCACACTTTAATTCAAACTTTTTTCTTGATTAATTTCTTTTTTCGAGATTTCAAAGGAAAAAAGTTTTTGATTATTACACTTCTCTTGATTCCAAGAACAGGAATTTTCACGCACACAATTCTGAAACAGTAGACTTGGACAGGGTGAATTTGAAAATCAGTAGTAGAGCAATATTTCTTCGATTATCAATGCAAGATTTCGGCTGGAATTAAATCACAAAGAGTAGGCTATTTTCTTTGTTTCAAGGTGTGGAATACAAACCGCATATTTCTATTCTACAGGTCGGAATTAAGTATAACAGGAAACACTCTTTACATCAAAATAACAGGGTGCTACGGATTGTATTAAAACTTCAAGCTGGGTGCTTCTTTTTCCAAGGGTTAAACTAACAATATTTTTATGTATTCCATTGATAAATATTTAACTTGAATACTTTTTAAACTCCATGATCGATATTGAATACAATTTCTATTTAGATTAATTTATTGATGAGGATAAATTTTATATATACTTCATTTTTACTATTTACATAAATTCTAATACAACTTTCAGCTTAACAGGGAAAACAGGGAAATGTCATTGGCGGACACCACCACAAGCACACATCCAATGTGCTGTCTCCCTGAGAACTCTCCAAATATAAATAAATAAACATAATCGGAAGGGAGTAGGGCAGCAGAATCCAGCGTGCATGCGCTATGCTGATCCTTACCTTATAGCTCGTAACAAGACGTAATTTATACGCCAATGATAGATATAATTTGGATGTCATCTAGATATATATTAATAGTAGGTAATTAACTGCAACTGTAACTTTTTTGCTCATTGCTTCCATAATTTTATATTTCTGTTTGCTTCATAGACAATTTAGCGACAAATTAGACACAAACAATTTAACAACAAAGTAATCAGTTCTAGATAAGTCAGGAGCTAAGGTTAGAGCAGTTTTGACGTCTCACCTTTTCACAAACTGCTTAATCCTTTCCCAGTCTGACAAATCTATCGTCCTCTCTGATTCCAACCAAACATGTGCAACACATTATTGAGACTGAAGGTCCTGCTGTATTTGTAAAAACCACGGAGACTTCCATCTGAAAACTTACAGGCTGCCAAACAAGATTTTCTATTCAGTTTCTGCAGACCATTTAACAGTTGTTGGGCGAGCCGGGGCACTAGCCTCTCGAGACCGAGCCCGGAGCCTCGGCTCCCAGAAGATTTTGGCGATGATTCAGTGACTTGGCAATGTAAAGAAAGCCATAAATTTGTCTGGCTAGGAAGTTTATCTCATTGTTAAACATGGCGGATTTCACAACTACTAATTTTGTTTTTCTTTAGAAAATGCGCTAAATAGTAGAGAAGCGTATAGAGGGTAAAATGCGCCAAGAATGCAATAAAGTGTGCCAGACTGGTTTACCAGTTTGGATCACGTAAGTATAACGTGTTTTTCGTTTTACATGCGTGTTTTGTATGTACCCCTTGAAACTATTATAGAATAATCTTGAAGCATTGAGTTTTGATATTCGATTTTTGGAGTTTTTGTGTTGCATGTAAAAATTAATTGGATATAGTGACTTTCGTTTTCGCGGAGTACGTATGGAGAAAGAATCATCAGGAAAACATAATGGAAGATTTTTTAGAAGCGACAAAAACAGTATATTTGCCGAAAAGTAACGATTCTGAGATCGATGAAAATTAGGTGAGTTATTTTGTTTTTCGTTACAACAATTTTATTCATATTTAAAAATTAAAGTTTTTATAAAAATGTATATTTCCATAAGTAAATGAATGTTTAAGTTGCGTGTATTGCGTTTTTCATGTTAGTGTTAGAATGTGCCGCATACTTAAATTTCTTTAATGTGGGCGTAACTGCTCGTTATATTAAAATTCGAGTTTAAGCAAAAAATGAAATTTGTTAAAGTTATGTTACAATATATATATATTTGTTACAATATATATATTAGCTACTTTAGTGAAAATTATTTATAGAATATAAATGGGGAAACTCTTGTGGGATTATTTTTTAAGGTTGTGTGCTATTGTTTTGAATGAGAATCATGTTAATTTTGATAGCAGTTTACTTTTTATTAACTCTCATTAGTATTTTACTTAGTTTCTATTTTGAGAAATATAAATAATTTTATTTTAAAATAAATTTTTTAACTTTAAGTATTTAAAAAGTGGCATTCGAACAAAACATTGCTTAAGTTTTAAATCTAAATTTTTTGTGTAAGCTTGCTTTGAATAATTTGTCGTGATCAATATTGTTATAAATAATTTAATTGTTTAACTATAATTGAACATGTTACGTGAAACTTAAAAAATTCTTCTGAATTTTGTTAAACATTGGTTTATAATTTTTTAATCTTATTGAACCATAACCTTAAGTTCATTGATCAAATATTTGTTCTCTAAATGTTAAAAGTCAAGTATTTTTCTATAAATGTAATATCCCTATAAAACTTTTCACTATATTTTGTGAACAAATTAAAAACTTATGTTTTAAATATTTATTTTAGTGTTCTTCAGTACACCAAAGATATTTTGTTTTTAATTTCAGATGAATATGGGACAGAAATGCTGTGTGCCTTCAAATGTTCAAATTATGAAGCTGAAGGTTCTTATACAACAGTTTTCAAGTTTCCTTCAGATCCCAACAGGAGGGAGAAGTGGATTAAAAACATAAACCGTGTAGATTATGAACCAAGCTCTTCTGCTGTGGTATGTATCAAACATTTTGAAGAGAGGTTTATAATTCGGTTAGTCTCTGCTGTTCGCGTGATGATGGTACAATTTTAATAGTGCAACGAAAAAAACTTGCACTTACTGGTGATGCATTGCCTACAAAATTTGAAAACCAGCCTTCCTATTTATCGAAAAAGCTGCCTAATGAGAGGAAATCACCATCATCAAGACGACAAAAAATGAAAAAATGTGACGAAGGAAAATTTTCCCAGTGGTGTAAAGATGATGAAATTCCATCATTTTCAAATTTTTTAAGTAATTGCGACAGCAAGATCAATGAAAAATGGATAGTGTCAAAGAAAAGTAATTTTGTTGGATTTTATTTAATTGAAGATAGAGATAATCCAAAAATTATTGTGGCCTTTAAAATATTAGCAGATCTTTCTGTTAAAATATGTTATAACAATACAGTTATTAACATGCAAGCATTTGAATGCCTTTTAGGTTCCGAACATAAATGTGACAGGTGAACAAAATTTGATTCACTTGTTAGTCTCTTATCCTCATATGAAAAATGTTCAACCTTTGAAATAAATTTAGCTTGTGCATTTTATTTTTTAGAAATTTCTTTAAAGTTCTTCAGTGAAGAAATAATCAAAATGAAGATAAAATTCATAATGGAACAAATTTTATTAATAACACAGAAACAGATAAGATATTCCACATTTATTATTTTATGGTCTGCTAAAATATATTATACTTATCCAGCAGGACATTGTTTACTTAGGAGTTCACTGCCTCATCCATGTCATCTTAAAAAATTACCATTAGTCTCTGTTTCGAATTATACATTAAACTGCAATAATGAGTATCTTTAGAAGAAATCAAACTTGTTAGAAGACCATGAAAAAACAGTAAACTTACTAATAGATGAAATTTATGTGAATCCAAGGATGTCATATAAATCTGGAAAACTTATTGGTGCTTCAAATAACTCTGATTCTGAATCAACAACTGTTTTAGCTTTAATGCTGTTTTCAGTTTTGTCAAAAAACAAAGATGTTGTAATTCTTTTTCCAGTGCGGAATCTCACTGCTGAAAATTTGCTAAAATATACACACCAAGTGTTGGCATGTATTCACAAATTTGATTTTACGGTCTTAGCTGTAATTTCTGATTACAACCGTATAAATCGAAATATGTTTACACAGTTCTGCAGAGGTGAATTAAAATCATCCATTTCGTTCTGAGAAAATACTTTTTTTCATGTTTGACAGTGTACACATAACAAAAGCAGTTAACTGGAAATAACTGGCTAAATCAAAGTCTCACAAAACAAGTTATATTTTTTCCAAGCCCTACAGAGGAAAAGTTGTGTCGTGGAAATTTAGCAGACTTGAAGGAACTGCACGAGTTAGAAAAGAATTCTTTTGTTAAAAAAGATCCAAAATTATCGCATTAAATACTATATCCTAGTAATATAGAAAGACAAAATCCTTTAAATCTGTTTCATGAAACAAACTGTGTTGCGTTAACCTTAAATAAGGAAAAGTTGAGCCGAGATGCAATGGACACTAAACTGTTTATTCAACATATTTCTACATGGTGGGAAATTAAGAATGCAAAACATCCTTTCAGCAGTCACCGTTATTTGCATGATATAGCAGCACCAATCAAAAATGTAAATGATAAAAAATTTTATTTTTAAAGGAATTTAACATTTGGTTGACAAAAATGCATTGAACTTAGCTCTTTAAATGCAGAAGATAAAAAAGCTCTTGGTATTCTGGGCAAAGGAGGTAGGTTGTCAAAAGAAACATTTTGTGCTTTTAAATTTACAATACAAACTGTAATTGAAATTGTTCATTATGCACTTGAAACGCCTAGTCTTTCTTACGTTTTACTTGGAAAATTTCAAACTGATAATTTAGAAGTTCGTTTTGGTTAGCACCGTCAAATGAGTGGCGGGAATTATATTGTATTTTGAATGCAGATTTTTGAATATGAAAAAAAAATAAATAAAATAAAATAAAAATAAATAAAAAATAAAAGTGCTTAACCTGATTACTTTATATTCCCAAAAAGACGGTATGTTTCAGTTAAAAGATTTAAATTTTGTATGCCAAGATTTAGAAAATTGTGACCTGAGCTATTCTATGATGCTTTAAATACTTCAGATTCTAATATCACAGAAATAATGCCAGTTCTCATTTATATTGCAGGCTATGTTGCTTATAAGATATGTCACAAATTAAGTTGTACAGCATGCATTTCAAAACATGTAATAGATAAAACATTAATTCTTGAATGTTCAAATGAGATTATTAAATATTTAAGCTTAATTGACAAGAGTGCTCTTAAATAGCCCCAAGAATATTTATAACTATTAATGCCTTTCAAATATTTCAAAATTTAATAGATGAAAATTCTTTGGTTAATCCTAATCAAAAAGCATTATTTATTTAACTTGTTTTAGAAGAACTAGAATTAATTGGTGTTCCACTAAAAAATGCATTTGTGGAATTGAGCAAATATTGTAAAAAGTGCTTATCTGGTTTAGCTAATATTTTTCACAATAATTATGCTAAGTTAAGGAATGATAATCGTACCACTAAAAGTCTAAAACGAAAAATTTCTACATTAACAAATAGTTGATCAAAAAATAAATATAAAAAGATTTTTAATATCGATAATTTTTAATTTTGCTGTTTTTCTTCTAGTATTTCATTGAAAAATAAATTTGATTATTTAAAAAAAAAAATTTCATAGGGATATTTGATGTATTACTCCTGCAAAACTAATGGTTCATATTTTATCAATATTTAATTTTATTTATTGTTATGAAATGTAATTACATTACAAGTTGTATCAATTGACTATTCCAAGTGTTATTTTAAGTGAATAAAATTAAAGAATCAATTTCGATATATATTTTGAATTCAAAATATTTTATATCTTTTGCAAAATGTGTATTAAATTTATGAAATATATTGTAAATACATACAACTGCAAATTTTAATTTTGCAGTTAACAGAATTCTTCTGATAAATTTAAAATACTTCTTTGTTTAGAATTGCATTTTAACTTATTTAATTTGTTAAAAGGGTCCGAATTATATAAATTGTATGATTAAAAATTTGTAAGGATATATTAAGTTTTATATCTCACATCTGTGTTCTAGTATTAGATATGTATAATTATAATATGAAACATGCAAGATAAATTTTCTAAAAAATGATCAATTACTTTTTAAATTTATATCTCGTGAGAATTTGTTTTAGATTTTTAATTTTATAAAATTTTACATATTTGTTTTTGTATGTGTATTACATTACTTATCACCAATTTTTTTTTTTTTTTTTTTTTTTAAATAAAAATTCATTTTGAAAGTTTGGATGTACATATTTGTTACAAACTTATAAATAACTATTGTATATGTCTTAAAATATCTGAGTGACCTGAAGCATTTTCAATCCCTGATCAAGAAGCGACTACAGTAGCCGAGGTTCTAGTGCAGCAATGGGTTTCCAAATTCAGCGCACCCTTACAAATTCATTCAGATCAAGGGACAAATTTCACTTCTGTGTTTAAAGGAATGTGTCAAATTCTCGGAATAGACAAGACGCAGACCACACCCTTACACTCGGAATCGGGCGGCATGGTAGAGAGGTTTAACCGAACCATTTTTAATAATCTTTCACTTATGGTTTCCAGAAATCAGCAAGATTGGGATTTGAACTACCTCTGTTTCTGCTTACATATCGCAGTGCTGTCCATGAGACTACCGGATATACTCCATCACAAATGCTCTTTGGGCGCGAACTTCGTCTCCCTTGTGATCTTCAGTTTGGTCGTCCACCGGACACATCTTCATCGCCAGAGGAATACCTTCGAGACCTTCAGGCACGTCTTGAAGATGTCCATAACTCTGCTCGAGACCGAATCAACCTGACGACTGAAAGAATGAAGACAAGGTATGACACAAGAGCGACAGGACATGAATTTCAAGAAGGTGAAAAAGTTTGGTTGTGGAACCTGATTCGACGTAAAGGACTTTCTCCAAAGTTGCAAGCGAACTGGGAAAGTCCCTACACAGTCCTAAAAAGACTGAATGACATCGTGGTTCGTATAAGGAAATCATCTTCTTCAAAACCAAAGATAGTACATTATGATATATTAGCTCCTTATCGTAATGTAAAGTAAAAATTAATATACCATAGTCTCTTTGTAAATATTATAGATAATTTTAATATTTTCTATTTTTCTGTATTTGTATTTTTAATTGTTTGCGTATGTAATGTGTTCTGTATCCTCTTAAAATGTAAATTCTTTTATATTAAATTTGGCCTCCTATCAGTGGATTGTACTACCCGGGACGTGCAGTCCTAGAGAGGGGGCAATGTTACAAATTTGTAAATAACTATTGTATATATCTTAAAATATCTTAGACAGATCGGAAATACTCGCATTTTGGGCAAAAATTGCGCTATATAGACGTGTTATACATTAAAAGCGGGTTTTCTAACGATTTAGTGACTTGGCGATGTTTTGGCGACATTGTTGGTGGCTTAGCGAGAAATGGATATTTCTGGAAACATCCATCACCTAAGCTCTAGGACCAATATTTAGCGAGATAGCCTAGAATCTTCCAGAACTTTGGCGAAATTAGTAGATTTCTCCACCAAGTCGGGTATAAATACCGCAGCCCAACATAGTTAGGAGGTTTTTGTACAGACAGTTTTGTGAAGATAGTAAGTGAAGACGATTATTCGTGATTGCTAGTTTAGAGAAGCTTTTCTCTGCCTGAGGTATTTGAGACCTGTGATTGGAAGCTGTCACTTAATCGTATCTGACGAATTGTAGCTGTATAATTGTGATTATTACAGCTGGTATTTCTAGTGGAATTTTTACGAATAAAAGTCTTTGTTCATCGAGTAGTTGCTTTCTTCAACTCTCAACCCACACGAACCCCGAAGCTCGGTACAATATAAAAAGGATCATTAGATATAAATATAGAAAATGTTACAAGATTTCAGAGAAAATATGACAAAATTATTTTATAAAATATTTTTGTACCAATTGTATTTATATAAGTAAAATCATGGCTTTTCTTTCACTGTGTATGCTTATTAAAATGAAAAATAATTACTTTTCAATTTTTTGAATAATCACCTTTTATAATTTCCACAATAAAAATAAAGTATTTTTTGTATAATAATTGCTTTTATAAAATTAATAATACTTTTACTCAATATTTACAATAAATGTTCTGATAATTATTTTATGAATCATTTAATTAATTTTCTTAAGTATAATTTTGCATTAAAATAATGGTCATGAATAAGAGAAATGTTTTTTTGATATTTGTTAAATAATAAACACATCATAGACAATTATAAAGTGTGCGGCAGATATTATAGGATAATTTTGTTGAGTTTTAACTGGCTTAAAAATGTTAATAGTTTTAATGAGTTAAATAATGTGTTATATATATATTTCGAAAATAATTCTATCATCTGACAAATATTTTGCACGAAATTCTTGATTATTGTTTATTTATACACTGTTAAAATATCATTACAAAATCATAGAAATGACATCGCTTATGTTCAATGATTAAGTTCAATGATTATTTTTTTTTTTATTTTTAACAGTTATAAGGTTAATAATTGTCTTACAATCTCATTTTAAATGACAAACGGGCATAAAAATCATAAATTAAGCAATAGTTTGAAAATAAGTCGAAACGAAACTTTCGATTGATGAGCTCTCGTCTGTGACGTCACAGAAGCCTGCATCAGGCCAACACCCCCTAGAATACATGTGTAGATGTATCTAGGGGGTGTTGATCAGGCCCCGTGAGAGAAACAAGTTAACGAAAGGCGGGCGAGCCCACTCCACATGGTGCCCAAATCTAATGGGGATTGGCGTCTGTGTTGCGACTTCAGCAGATTGAATTCGGTCACTCTTCCTGACCTCTATCCCGTTCCACACATTCAGGATTGTACGAGGGTACAGTGTAGAAAAAATATTTTCTACACTAGATCTTGTGGGAGCTTGTAGTCACCATATTGATAGTCACCAGATGGCTGAGAAATAATTTTATTAGGCTGAAAACTTTTACTTTTAACATCACATTTAATATCTTACAAGTTGTGTTTTTTACAACTTAAAACATGCTTTATAATTACCACTTGGTACAAAAGACATTTTTTGTTTTTACCTAACTCTTTCTACTGTTGCCAATTCACATTTTGATAGAAAATGAAAACAATATTTTTGTTGAGTTTGAAATTTTAATGGAATAATTAATTTTATGGTTATTTCATAAAATTTATTTCAAAATTTAAAAAATTATCGTTGATTAATTTATCATTTATATATTTAAATTAAATGAAAGTAATAGAATAATAAAGGAAATAGTTAAGGAATAAATTGAGAGAAATAATATTTACATAAGAACAAGTAAATGCATTTACAAGAATTTATACACGCTATAACATTTACAAGGTATAAATTGGTCTGTAGTACAATATATTTATCTTTCTTTTTTTTACATTTTATGTATTTACATACACATGTATATTTAAAAAAAAAAATGTTTATATACATTTAGTATGCACACTTATATATGCATTTTTCCTCATCATTTTTATTTTAAATAGTGTTTTTTTCCACTTATAGAATGAGATGTAACAAACAAAAAAATAAATAAATAATCCTTTTATCTTTTTAGTTGTCTCTTTTTTCCATACAAAGTAGTTATCAAAAATAATTTTTTTTCTATTTACAGTTTATTTCATGGTGGTCGGTGAGGAAACTTCGGGTAATATCTGAGCAATGAGCGAGGACGCAATCTATGATGGGTACTTAGGTCATTATAGAACGGAAGGCTATTGTTTCGTTATTAGTTTTATCAATATTTTTAATCACGTTATACATTATTTTCGCGAAGAATTCTCTCAGGGTAGGGATTTTTAATTCTTGTCTGATTTTTTTGGTTTCTAATGAATCAGGGGGCCTTAACTGCCCATCTCAGGGCTTTGTTTTGGAGATTTTCCAGTTTTTTAACTTTACTATCATAGGTGTAACCCCAGATAGGGCAGGCATAGGAAATAAGTGGTCGAAGATATGCTTTATAAATGAGCACTTTATTTTCCATGGAAAGTTTTGAATTCCAGTTGAAAAGTGGGTATAATGCAGCTGTTTGCCGTTTGAATTTGTTAATACTTTGGATCAGATGGGGGTGCCATGTTAATTTTCTGTCGAAGGTTACTCCCAAGTATTTACAGGTTTGTGACCATGGTATAATTTCGTTATTGATCTTAATTACACTGGGTGGAAGTAGTCTATTTTTGTTAAAAATTACTGATACACTTTTATTTACATTAATAAGAATTTTCCATTTAACGAACCAAAGCTCAATCTGTTCTAAATGTTTGTCAAGCGATTCTGTGATATATGATGTTTTCCTACTTTGTGCTAGTATAAATGTGTCGTCTGCAAAAAGGTGCAGGGAAGTTAGTGTTGAAGTTGGAATGTCGTTCACATAGATAAGAGTCTTGGTTCCAATTTGGACCCTTGTGGCACGCCAGCTAAGATTTGTCTATGAGTTGAGAAGTTAATTTAATGTCGTAAATTTAAATTATAATTTTATATTATCGTTATTAGATAAAATCGTTAATATCTTAATAATATTAAACACATTTTGACTCGTACAAGTTCACAATCAAATTTCCGCACGTTCTGAAAACGTACCAAAGACTGCTATAGCAACTCGACATTCGGGTTATTTGAATTTCTTTACACGCCGTTTAGTTTAGATAACGTTGCGACAACTTCCCAGCGATATATACACAAAAGTTTTGCATAGTTGTGACTTTTGCATTCCGTACTTCGACGATGGTATAATACTGACACTTTGTATTCGGCGTGATGACACATTTTACATTATAGTTAGTTCACTACTGTTTGTAAATTAATAGTAATTATACATCAAATGTTATTTCATAATGGTTAAATACGAATATATATAGATTCATTACGGAAAATAGAAATTTATCTTCCAATTAAGTTGTTTTCAACTATCAGCCACTTGTGTGTGTGCACACTTAAAAGAATATATTTACTCTAAATAATCCTTTACTAACCTATATCAATTGTTTAATAATCATCATAGCTTGAATAAATTAAAACTGGATAGAAATGAACTTTAAAATCACAGAAATTGGTATCACATTTTTTAAGTTTAAACATAAATTTAATAAGAAATAAAGCATAATATAACCATATATTAGATAGCAATTTCTGTTCAATGTTTTTATAATACGTTAATCTCGTTCATATTTAGAAAGGATAAGTCATTTCTTTAAGGTTCGATTAAATAGAAAATGTAGGAATTTCGTTAACCTGCACGAAATTCTTGTAGAAGACTCTTCTGAAGATTTTCCCATAAGATGTGCTAGGCCTCATTCGTTTATTGAAGAATTAAATCAACATTTTATTCCAAGGGTTGGGAATCCCCCCATTCCATTTGATTTTTTTGAGAAACTCCTATTAATACTTACGTCTACCAAAATAAAAAATTTCAATTTCCAGGAGTTGAGCGAACCCTGTGATACAAAACCATATAAAATATATGTTTTAATGGAATCTATTTATTATTTCTTTAATTTTATTTTTTCAATCCTAAATATCGTTTTTTATTCAGCTATGAATAGATGGGTAAAACCATCACACATTAGGCAGCATTGGATTTTTATCTATCCTATGCACTGTAATACTTTGGACGTGCCATCACTAAATTATGTATTTTATGACTTACTGTAGTGCTTAAATCAACCAAATCTTGTTCAAAGATTTTCTACACGCAAGAGCTGATTTGCCAAAGACTTTCAGTTATTCTCAATCATTGATGCTCGAAGTAAAGTTAAAGAATTTACAAACTATTGAAGTTCATTTTTTATATAACATTTACTACAAGAATCTCTGCAGTATAAAAGCATTGGGAATACATATATTTTCTACCAACAAATAAAAATCAAACTTAAAAATTACAGTACTAAGAAATTTTTTAAAAAATTTTTGAGGTTGTATCAGTGTATATTTTAAATTCACGATTTATCATCAAATTATGATTTATAGTATCGACAGCATGACTTCATATGATTGAAGGCTTTGTTTAAAAATATTGACTTTTTCTTTTATTACGATAAATGAATATTCAAATTGTCACATTTAAAAATTTTATTTACCTCAAAACTATGTGCAATCGAAATTAATTTCTCTCAAAATAGCACTTTTATTAGATAAATATTATAAAACTCACCATTTTGTTTGAATTACCCAAAGAAAAACTATACAGTTCTAAAAAAATTACAATAAAGAAACAATTATTTAAATTCTTTTATTTTCATATTTTTACAATTTTTTTTTTATTTCTTCTTTTTTTCTCTATTTTTTAAAATGATGTACATCACACACAACTTCACCTGCTCCAATGATAGCTGTAGGAAGAAACATGGATGGTTATTTCTTAAAAAGGTTAATTTGAATGCACGTCGGAATACAAAAAGTAAATTTCATATAAATAATATACTTTTATTCATGTTATTTGATTTTCATGAATATACAATGGATTTTTAATAAAAAAATTAAAAAAAAAAACATATCTTAATGTCAAAACACTGAATTTAATTGATAAATCAAGAAGTTATCACAGATAAAAATACTAAAATTATATTAGCTTCATTTTTTCCTGTATTAAGTAAAATAATAACATTCAGAGAAATTGTTGTATTTATTAAAAATGATTAACTAAGTGGAAAATCAAACATTTGTCAAAAAGCATTTGCGAAAATTGTTTTAATAGATATTTTTAAAACTGCTTGGTACCTAGTTGTATAATGCACTAACTTCTGCATTCTCTCTTACTATATCCAAACAAAACTTAAAGATAATTAGGATATGTACTTACTTAAGCAATATTATCCATAAGTAAAATCTACATAAAACATTGGGCATGACTTCATGTTTGTGAAGTCATTTGAATTATTAAAGCTCATAAATTTTAAATTATATAGAAAAATCTTTGATTCCCAGATGCTTAGATATAAAGAAACAGCTTTTATAAAAATTTTCATTTCCATATCAAATTTCTAAATTACAAAAAAAAAATGAATAACTTTCATCAGTATTTCATTTCTCTCCAAGTTAATCCTAATTTACCAGAAATGTAGCTTTTTAATGATTAAAATTATCTATAAATATTTCATTCAATATTGTGATTAAATAGAATAGAAAATTAGTAGAAGTATTTCTCTACTTTAAGTTCTGAACAAATGATTAACTAAAGAAATAAAAAGTTCAAATGTTTAGTTTAAAAACATGAGGAAATGAAGTGAAGAAAACCAGGAGCTGAAAGAAAAAAATAGCAGCATAAATCTTAGTTAGCAGAACATGAAGAGACCCCATTGAAATGAATACAAATAAATATAAAATACACAAGATGGGACCAAAAAGTACATATAGTAAATAAGATTTCTGTTGCTCTAAGCACAAGAATTTTATTCATATTACTTATTGTAAGATAAAAACAAAATATTAGTGTTAAAAACTTTCACTGCAATTATAATTAACAATTTCTTTTAAATCACAAAGCATGACTTTGTGAATTTAAAAAATACTTATCATAATAACAGTCAAAATTTCTAAGACAAATAGTTATTTTTTTTTATTATATTACAATAAGTTTGATTATTTTAGTAAGACATTCTAATAAGTTTAATATAATAGGGGAAAAAAAAAACAATAATCCTTCTAATTTAAATAGCTCTTTTATACTAGTAATATTTATTTTGAATAAAATTATTGACATCTGTATCTAATGCACATTAAATACCTACATAAATCACAATGAAAACAAATGCGGGAGGGGGGTAAGTGTAATTTTTAAGTTTTAAAGAAAATACTTTTCTAATTATTTTAGCCCTAATTTGCATTTAATTTTTAATTTTAAATTATTGTTTCACTTTAGAAATTAAGATAAAATATTCATCATAATTACAGTCAGCATAATGAGGCTTTTGCAATTTAAATTAATAAACTTAGCAACCTAATTAATAATCATGATTAATCACAAATTAATACCATACATTAAACAAATGAGAAAATATTAGGGGCACAAGAAAAATTTTTCCTTCAACAAATATTGAAATTATGAGTTCCAATTCATTTTAATTTGGAACAATACAATTAGCTTCTATTTACTTAAGACAGGTATATAACCTTTTTGTTGCTAGAAATGTGTATGACACCAGTCAACATATACCTGTTAAATTTATTTTATTTTCTTATAACAAAAATTAAAATTAAGGATAAATTCATTATTTTACTGGACATGCAAAAAAAAAACTTATTTTTTAATTAACGCATAACATTTGTATCACTGTTGTGGAGTGTTACCATCATCCCTTTCAGCATTAACATATTAATATACAATAAAGCTGTTCCAGTTCATTAATTTAATACATAAAAAGCATTGATGTATTTAACAGCAGATTAGTAGAATTTAAAATTTTTACAGTGCTTTTGATAGTGTGTCACTCAATGGTCATTTTTTAAAAATGAGGGCTAATTAGACCTGGATCTACAATAAAAGATTCTGAAAATAACATTTTTCAAATTTTAAAAATTTTTCAATAAATTTTCATATATGCTACACAGGCTATGTGTTAACCATCCACATATTAATGTAATAGTAGTAATTATAATGTAAAATAATTTTAAAATTATATTTTACTCAAATATATGTGCCTTGAAAATTCAGTCACTTATTTATTCAAAAAATAATTATAAACAGAACTGTCAAATATATTTAAAACTAAAGCAAAGAAATTACAAAAATTAAATATTTTCGGGAATTATGCTCAGAAATACAAAATTAAAGGCTCATACACATTACAAAAATTGTTTTCAATGTAGTCAAATCTTTATGGAGAATACTGTTGGTTAAGCATAAGAATAGACCCTTTAAATTTGTCTGTTCTGGGAATACACATTACATACACATACATTTTCAACAGAAAAAGATAGAAGGAAGATTTATTTTAGCGTACTGAATGCTTTGATGATTCTTTTCAACTATTTTTGGAAGAAAACAATTTTATATACTATTTAAATTTTTGAAATTAAATTTAAAATGATTTAATGTAAAAAAACAAAATAAAATACAATTTTTTTCATAATTTTTCATCATTAATAAATAAATTAATATAATGGCCAAATTTCAATTATTAAAAAAATATATAAATTTTCAATGAATTTGTAAGAAGGAAAACTAAGTGGAAACAAAATTTTAAATCAATAATAAGATAACTGTGACTAAGATTAAAAGTCACATACAATATTTAGTATTGCAAATCTGAGAATTTGAGGTATTGGCTGTGTTTGAAATTTCAGAACAATGCTAAATATCACTAATTTTTTAACTTTTCTCTTATTTCAAAAGGACAGCTCTTATTATAGCAAGTGCGAGCAATTAAGACTACTTGGTGAAAGCTATTCATATGCCAGACAGATTGTAAACCAAGAAAATTTTTCAGGTTTAAAGTTGGCATGATATAAATCAGGTTCTCTAAAAACATTCATAATATTTTCCACTTACATTATTCCAAGTAGATCTCTAAATTTTTATGAGTACTGTACAAGTTTCCTATTTTTGATAGGTAGGAATAAGAATTGACACAGAAAATAAGGAATTAACAATTTCCAATTAATTAAATTACACACTGAAGAAATAGAAATTAAAATACAATCAAGTTTTTTTATGTCAATTTTATACTTATTAAAATACTTAAGGAAATCAGGAAAGAGAAAAAATTTTTTTTATCCAATTTATTTAGTATACCTTAATTATCAATGTCACTTTAATTAAGAAAATCAACAAAGGAGAAAATTTCAGGATGACGGTTTAATGGGTACAAAGATTTGTTTTTGAACTCAAGAGAGAGAGTATACGTAAATTAAAAAATATTATTTTCCTAAGTCATTATATTACATCTATTCCAAAGTCAAAAAAAGTAGCAACGGTCATAAATTTGTTCATTCATATATAAAGTTAAAAATATTTGCAACATAATATACAATACAATTCATATGCAACAAAATAGTAGTTGAGAAAAATAAGTCATGATTTATTTAGTACTGACTACATTTATAGATTAGAAAAGGTTTTATAAAATCAGACTACAAATAACTTTAATACAATTCTTTTTTCTTTTTTAATGTCCCCCCTCCCCCATTTTTGTGCATCTTTGTTTATAATGATGTCGGTAGGCTGATTGAAGAATATGTGAAAATATTTCTTTTAAATATGAAAAGAAATATTTTCATATACACTTCAATCAGTCTACCAACATCATTATATACAAAGACGCACAAAAATGGGGGGGAAGAACATTAAGAATTACAAATGAGAAAGGAGAGTATGATTTTCAAAACAAAAGAAACTCTACATGACCTATTAATTTCATTTTTTACTTAGCCAATGAACTTAAGGCAATGAAAATTTAATTTATGAAGAGCATCTGTATTGAAGCTTAATATAAGTACATAAATAAGAATAAATATTCCAAAAACTGAAAAAGAAATTTTCAGGAATCAATGAAGAAAATATACTACGTAAAATTTAAAATATCAGAAAATTATTCACAATAAAGTATGAAAAATAACATTCTACACATGGATAATATCTTAAAATTAAAAATGTGAAACTCACATGAAATGTCCCATTAAAATACTTGAAGATAGTAAATTCAATATGGAAAGTACCAACTTCGACGCCTGAAATAAAAAAATAAGGAATTTAATAATACTACTTTTACGAAAAATTATACATAAAAATGAAATATGTAAGAAAATAGAAATATAGACTAAATTCAATCTATATTTCTATTTTCTTACATGGTACCAGTGCAGGTAATAAAATGAGCCAAACTAGCTTTTATCAGAAAGTTTTCTTGCGTTAGTATGATGTAATTTTAATTTTATGATGTAACATGATTGCATACATGTGCAAACTTTGTTTTCATTTGATTGCAATTTAAATTTTTGAGGTAAATTATTTAAAAATTTTTGAATATTAGTTTGCAGTGAAATTTTTTTTATATAAAGTTGCTTATATAAAATTTATTTTGAAAGTTTATAACATTATTTTCATATTATTTTGAATCATTATTTTCCGTGCGCTGTATATATGACCACGTAATCATTCCAAGATTGTGACAATATTCTTGGATTCTTTACAATTTGTCTATTGTCTAACCGGGTTAATGATTTAGCAAGCAAAGATTAAATAAGTTATTTTATGTATTTAATTAATAGTGCAGTTGCATGCAATTGCTTTATGTTACATATTAAGTATTATTTATAAATATTTCATACATTTATACTTAGATTTATTCAAAATGGTAATGATGATTAATTAGAAAATCCAGTTTTTGTAAAAACGTGTTCTTTACATATTTAGCTTTATTGCTCAGTTTAAATTGTGGCTAGATTACAGTACACTGAATTTTTTTTTTTTATTTAAAGATGGGCAACACTTTTTAGTTAACTAAAATTTGATTTTTCATAAAAATAAATTTTATTTCATTTTATTGAAGTTATGGATTTAGCTTTATTGCCTGCTTGTCACCCGCTGTAGACTGTGATACTTAGTTTATATTTGTTTTTTTTTCGTTATGTAACCTTTGTAAAATTAATTTCTAGTTAGCAGTTTTTTATTACTTCTATAGTAAATAATTATAATGAAATATTTGAAAACAACAAGTGCTCAATTGCAAAGTTGAAGTTTGAGCATGACTGACATTTGATACCAGAATATGAAGTGTAGAAACATAATTTAAAATGGCGAGATAATTGTGTGCAGCTTTTGGAAATTGTGTCAAATTCACAAATGAAATTATGATTTAACTGAAATATAGCTTTTTTGTGTGGTATCAAGTATATAAATATATAATCTTTATACATTTCTCTTAATTCAAATTCTTTCAATGCCAACAATTGCATTTAAAAAGAAAAATTTACCTAAATGATCTTCTGACAGGTCTATATCCACTAAAATAGGGTCTGCTAGGTCTACGAAATCTACCTCGTGGTGGTCGATTTGTTGAACTGATTCCAGGACGATTAGTACGTTTAGGTAATACCTACATACATAGAGACATTAAAAAAATACATAAATCATAGAAAATAAACAAATTTTTTTATAGAAATTTTATTAGATACACAATTATTTCTATTGATAGAAGAACCTTATAAAAGAACTAGAATTACATAAGAATAATATACTGTACCAACCTTAATTTGTCTACCTCGAAACAAGGACTCATCAAGAGCAGTTGAAGTAGAGACAGAATCTTTATCAGCAAATTCAATATATGCAAATCTAGAGGAAAAACATGTAATCAATAAAGATCCTTATATAGAATAAAAAACTCTTCTATAAAAGAGTTTAAAGGACTTCAAATTTAGATTAATATATACCTATTATATTGCAAATTAGGATAATTTCATGGTACACAAAATTAGGTTTTAATTTTTTTTATACATTTACACAGTTTAGAATTTTAATATAAATTTGATAAAAAGTATTAAATGGAAACTGGTTCTTTAAATATTACCTAGATTCATCATAAAAACATGACTTACACAATGGATAAAAAGGAAAAAGAAACTAGGGAGAGATACATAAACTTCTAAATTATCAAAAGTCTAACCACGCAAATGCTAATTCAAATTAAAATAAGAGCTACAACTTAGAACAATAATTTTTGAACGCAAGGGCTAAGTTAAACCAAGTTCTACAATAGAAAAAATTGTTTCCAAATTACAAAAATAACACGGCCAAGATCAGAAATGAGCCCTTAAGCAGTTGAACTGAAAGTCAGAGCACTATTATGCAAAAGATCAGATAAAATATTCTATAAATGTTATTCTTGCCCAAAAGACATTAACAAATAAGTTTTTTATAACTTCAATTGTAACAGAACTGGACCATTTAAAGACTTCATGTAAGCTAATATTCCATATTCATAAGAGTTATTCAATAGCAGCAAAATTGAAATAATGTTTAAAATGAATATTAGAACATAAATAATTACACATTAGATACATGATGAAAAGATTAAGGTCTGTCATTCAATGGTCATTTTTTTGTACATGCCGGGTAATTAGACCTGATGAAATGACCTTAGTATATAAAGGAATAAACTGAACATACTAAAATAAATGGGTAAAAAAAGGCATAGAAAAGAAATCAAATTTTAAAAATATTTTTCTATCTAAAAGTCATAATCTGAAATCACTTACCCTTTAGGGTGACCCGAAAATTTGTCACACTGTATTGTTACTCTGTTGATTGAGCCACATCCATGAAAATGAGCTTCAAGTTCTTCAGCAGTTGCTCCATAGTCCACCTTTAAATAGTAATTGGTTAAATATTAAAGCCATTATCATACACAATTGAAGTCAATACAAAACAAAATATTTAGCACTTTCTTACATTTCCAACATAAATTGACCTCGCATCTATCTCCATCTTTTCTTCAATACTTAGTGATAAGAGTCCTGAAACATGAAGAAAAACTCTTATGAAATTCGAATGGTGATAATACTTACACACAAATAAGTTAATATGAATTTGGTACAGTGACACTTGCAACATTAAAAATTTTAAAGCCACAAACTTAAATATAAGCATTGAAGTTTAGCAAAGCTGACAAATAATCAATATGGTCAAATAGACTTTTAAAATTATTTAGAATTTCATTTGTTAAATTTCTTAAAACACATATTATGTCAAGTAAATATATTTCTAACAAAACAATAACCAACTTTAATAAAAAAATTATATTTAACGAAACATAATATAATACAAATAATCAATAGTTTTTATTCAGAAAACATTAAGTTTCTAAAAAACAATTATGAAAACTGACATTTCAAAAAACAAATGTCAATTTCTTTTTTAAATATATTATTCAATATAAACAATTTAATGTGCATATCAAAACTATTCAATTTGCCTTAAAAGCAGAAAATAGCATCAATACCAAAAAAATAAAACTTCAGCATTTGAAGAAAATTATCAGTTTGGAAAAAGTTTAAATCTTACACTTACAAATTTAGAAATAAAATAACATTTATAGATACACCTAAGAAGCTTCCTTTAAACAATAAAAAGAGTCATTAAATTTTAAATCTTAATTTTAATATACACATAATGTGGTTTATTTTCATTTCATTTATTATTTTATTATTATTAACCTAATTTAAAACATTTTAATTTATTTACTATCATAAATCTAAATTGGTAAAAGATTTGGGGAGAAAAACTTTTCTCCAAATAGATTTGTTAAAACTAAGTCAATGTGTATATATATATTTAAAATTATAAACTCGTACAAATATGAAATGGTTATAAGTTTTATTCTTCTAAAAATTCAAGTACTTTATTTCAAACTGTAATCACCTAAATTAGAATATTTTTAAAATATTTGAAATCAAGTGAATGAAATTTTAATTAAAAGAATAAAAAGCATGTGAATCAAACATGCTTTTTATTTGAGTCAAGTATAACGCATACAGTCAAATAAAATTGGATTGAAATTAAATTTTTGAATATTGTTTTCCTTAGAAGTTATGAATATATAAGAAAGTTTAATAAGCAATACTTCAATTTCTAGAAAAGTTTTTATAGATGCACAAAAATTTTATTTTCACAATAAATTGAGAATTTGAAGTCATTAGAATATTCAGAATTCAATAGTACTGTTAGGACTGCTTTACCTTTCTTAATACAAAAGTAATTCTTTTTTTTTTACTGTGACACAGCATTTATAAATACTGTTAATCTTTGGATTATTTGTGATGTCTAAATTACAAAACTGAAAATTCTGACAAAAACTGTATTTACTCTTCCTCATAATGTTAATCGAATGTATAAATTGTTCAAATAAAAATTAATATTGATTTGTTGCTTTTCATAATTTTGCGGATATTTGCAAAATGAGCTTACAAGCAATAGGTGCCAGTAAATTTTATAGAAAATGAGTTGTTTCAAAAACAGACACAGGATGAAAACTGTTACTTGCTAAATGTAAAGAAAGGACAGGAAGAATATAGCACAAAGAGCATAGTTACAAACTTACAAAATTAAAGCATTTAATGAAAGAATGACAATGAGAGACTTTTCTTCTCAACATATCCTTATAACAGTCATATTTAGATTATATTTTTGATTGGACCTATATAATTTAAAGTGAATAGCGATCTACTACAATTATCCATTCTACAGGTGGGATTTAAACTCAAATAGTTGAACCAAAGACTAAAGTACTAACAATTCAGTTATCAGTTTGGCTTACAAAAATAATAATATTTAGAAGAAATTATGCATAAATAATAAAGTTCTTTCAGATTCCTTTCCTTTATAATTAATTGGAAAATTCATAATTAGAAGCTGCAAATTAAATAAGAATGAATTTTTTGGAGCAATTTATCTTTAATCTATTTATCATCTTATGGAAATTTTAAGCTATCTTATTAGATTAACACAAAATAAAAACAAATTCAAAAATGCTTTAAAATATTTATATTTTACACATCATATCTTAAAAATCAGAGGTAAAATCATATTTCATTTCTACAGTAATTACTTTAATCTCTATAATGTATTTAAGAGCTTGACATTTAACTCATAGCAATAAAGATTAAATAAATATAATTGTTAGATAAATTGAAACTTTCTTTTAAATATATTTTGTTTATTTTATGGCAGTTATAAGAAAACATTTTCATTAAGATAATAAATAGCCCCAAATCTGCAAAACAAAGAAATTTCTTTAAAAATGATAATTTTTAAATCTTTAAGATACTTGGCTCTCTGAGTGATGTTGTCACATTAAATTATTGCATCTAAATTATCATAAACAAGAAAAAAATCAAATCTTTGTCATTAAAAAAAATTATCCTTAAATCCGTTAAATTATTTACCGATATAAGTTTTTTTTTTTTTCCATAAAACACTACTAACAACCAGCATTAAACCAGAACATAATTAGTAAAGTATCAATTTAAAATTTTTTAAATATTTTTGTGTCAAATCAGAAAAATTTATAACAATACAATTTCATTACTTAAAACTAACATTAGTAAAGATCTTTTCTTCAAATTTTTTTTTTTTTTCTAATTTCTCATCAAAAGTTATATACTTTTTTAAAAGTTTAAGAAGTTAAAATTGTAATTATTTCTTTCCCATTCAAAGTAGTAAGTTTAAAGATGTTTTCAATTTAAGAATTTGATACATTCTTGTCCCTGTTATTGAATTTTGAATAATTTTAAAGTTATATTATCTCAAATTTTCAAAAGATATAAGGCTTATAATTTTTTAAATATTGTTTCAAATTTTTGAAAACTATATTGTTTGATTTTTTTTAAGTCATATTACAAATTTTTATTTGATCAGCCAAAAAAAGACTATGGGGTACTAATCACGTGACTCGTCAGTTCAATTCATACATCGCCAAGTATGGCGCAAATATGTGAAAAAAAAAAAAAAAAAAAAAAGCTGTTGAAAATTTTTTCAAAGCAACCATTCTTTCTCAGCCACTTGAGTTATTTTATTTTTCAATAAAATTTCATTCAGAAAGATTATTAGCAACTCTAGTTTTAATAAAAATGTATACTTACATAAGTAAATACATCTTTAAGTAAACTTTATTACGTGTTTCAGCTTATTGTTAGACTGTGGTGTGCCGAAATATTTTGAAGCTGTGGGTGTCACATGCCCGTTTAATTAAAATACGAGTTTAAATAAAAATGTTATATGTGAATGTTATAAACTTAGCTTTATTGTCCGGTTGTCATTGTAGTAGATAGTGCTACACTGAAATTTTTTTTATATTTTTAAATGTGAGTGCCACAGTTTGGTATACTTAAAGTTCAAATTTTATTTTTAAAAAAAATTGTTCATAGTTATTAGAACTTTAATACTTCAATAATAAGTAATTATAATGACATATTCAAAATTTAGATAGTTAGAATTCGAAGTAGTGCGCGATTCCCAGTTGTGTGTGTGTGATTCCAAGTTGTTAAGTGGATATTGCACTTAGTGACGTAATTTGAGATAGTGAAATAGCTGTGCAGTGCACGTTCTCAAATTTTTTAGACTTCGGGATACTTAAGTTTCCGTTATTTATTATGCAAACTTTGAAAATTTAGTTTCTAGTTATTAACATTTTAATATTTCTATACTAAATAACTATAATGAAATATTTGAAATTTAATATAATGCACGATTGCTAAGTTGAAGTTCGAACGTGACCAACATCTGATAACCAGATATTGGGGCATAGTGACGTACTTTAAGTTGGCAAGACTGCCGTGAAGTACTTGGCGCAAAAATTGGAAATTGTTCCAAACCTACAGTTTATTTTTCTGATAACACATTTTTACAAGTTACTAAATATTATTTTCTTACAACATTAAATGTTATATTAACAGACAATGATTGCATTTGAAGTAATTTCCTTAAAAAATCATTTATTAGTGATGCCTATTCAAAAACTAACATGGATCAAACAAAATAAAAATGTAATATTATCCAAATGAAATTAAATTCATAAAATTTAACAAAGGAAATAATAGGTTTATACAGATTTCCAAGAATAAAATTTCAGGAGGTAATGACATTCACATTAAATAATTTTTTATTTTAAAAACTGTTCTTAACCAAATATGTATATAATTAAGCACAGGCAACATTTTTCAATGACATGTTTCATGCAAGCCAATGACATTCTAATACAATCTGTTTTTATTTTATGATTTTTTACAGTTTTTTTTTATTTTTATTTTTACAATTACAATATTGTGCAATGTTATCCAATTATAAACCACAAATCAGGAAGTAAAAAGCTAAACAAATGGACGGTGCAAACAAAATTTTAGAGTGTCACAAACGAGACATACTTTGAAAGAGCTTTGAGACGTCTGACGCCGATGCTGTAAATGGCTAAAAGACTTAAATGTTTATATAAACAGATCCAATTAAAATTATTCATTGGGTGCACAGAAAGAATTGATGGAACATTGTTGAACGGAAACCATGCTGTAAAAGTACCACATTACAGGAGGGCTGTTGCAGTTTCAATTCCGCGTTATATGGAAACGGCGTTCTGAAAGTACCACCTTTAAGATCTTTGACTGCACAACTATTAGATATATTTACAAGGTTAATTTTCCCAATTATTTAATAAAAAGAATTCTAACTTTTTCTTCTGTTTACCTTCAAATTATTTTAAAACTAAAATTTCACAGCCATATTCTAAGTATTTCTATTTCTTTAATCATGCAAAAGATTCACACTTCTTAGTTATTTAAATTTGCAAATATACAAGTATATATATATATATTAATATAAAGCAAAAAATATATATAAAATAATAAATAAATACAATACAGAAAATATAATAGGAAATCTAGCCAGCGCAAAAGCAGCTAAAGAAAGATTTGCCAATATAAATAAGATAAAACATGAAAAATATGAAATTGGAAAAACACTCAAATATATGAAACAAATGAAAAGAAGAAGCCATAGGGACCACGTCTTCATCAGGAGGGAGATGGCCAGCTATGCAAAAAGTAAGAATACTCTTTTCTGACATGCTCGAAGGACAAATGTCTAAAGATCCTCGAGCAATTCCCCTAAGGAGTGTTCGTGTTAAAGAACTTAGGTAAAACATTTGAATAAATATAAATGCAGAAAATTAGTAACATTAATAAATGAAACATAAAACATAAATACAGAAAATTAGACATACTCACATAAATAAATACATACATACAGTAAAAAAAAAAAAAAGCCAAAGTCAGCAAATTAGATTGAATTCACATATGAAAATAGTATGAGTTGCCAAAAGTAATTTTGAAATTGGAGTAAAGAAGTGTTCCCAGGAGTAATTAGATTTAAAAGTTAAAGTGGTTTAGAAAAAAGTATAAATGTAGGTGTTTTCAGGATTCTTGTAAGAACTTCAATTCTCGGGTGGCCCTTCTGTAGTTATAAAAACTACGCATTACTTCAATCTTACAAGCGATTCCCTACTTCCTACATAGTTTAAAATAAAATTGGAATATTATTATTTGTTAGATGAGCTATCAGGCATTTAATTTGATTTCTAGTAGATTCATAGCTTTTACAGATATTATAAATGTGATTAAGTTCACTAATTATAAGGTTTCTGTATATTTTTAAAGGAATAGTTGAGTTCCAGGAAATTAACATAAAAATTAAATTGATTCATTTTGTCGAATACATCAATATATGTAGTAGAATTATGAATAGTGATAAATAAATCCAAAAGTTCTGTTTTAGTATCAAATAAATTAGTTTTAATTAGAGAAAGCTGTTCAGGGTAAATAGTTTTAGAAATATCTTCAAATTTTAAATTGTTGAAAATAATGAAATCTATGCATCTGAAAGCAAAAGGATATTGATAAAAGAAGTTTTCAAAATAATGTAGAAATAAATTTGCCAGTGTGCTGGAAAAATTGGATCCCTGTGGAATTCCACAATTTTGAATAAAAATATTTTCACCGTTAAATATAAAATTATTATAAAGGCACATTTTAACTAGATTTTTCCAGTACTCATGATTAATATTTGATATTTTTCTATAGTCCTGATAATAAAGGTGTAATGAGTCATTTAATTTATCAATGGGAATACTTGTAAAAAGGTCTTTAAAGTCAAAAAAAATTAACACAAATTTCATTTTTTGATAAAAATCCAAAATAGGTTTATTATTAATGATCCAAGTAGCTTCTGATTTAATAATATAGTCTAATATAATATTAAGAATTTTAGCAAAAATTACTCCAGGTTCATTCCTGTACGATTTAGAACAGATGATAAATCTAAACTTTATAGTTAATTTTATTTTAAAATATGTAGGAAGTAGGGAATCACTTGTAAGCCTGAAGTAATGCGTAGTTTTTATAACAACAGAAAGGCCACCCAAGCATTGAAGTTCTTACAAGAATCCTGAAAACACCTACGTTAATAATTTTTTTAAATCACATTAACTTTTAAATCTAATTACTTCTGGCAACACTTCTTTACTGTAATTTCAAAATTACTTTTGGCAACTTTCATACTATTTTCATATATAATTTCAATCTGATTTGCTGACTTTATGTATTTATTTTTTTCACTGTATGCATGTTTCATTTATGTGAGTATTCCTAATTTTCTGCATTTATACTTATTCAAATGTTTTACCTAAGTTCTTTTAATACGAACACTCTTTGGGGGAGTTGCTCGAAGATCTTTAGACATTTGTCCTTTGAGCATGTCAAAAAAGAGTGTTCTTTCTTTTTGCATAGCTGACCATCTCCCTCCTGATGAAGGCATGGTCCTTATGCTTTCATTTGTTTTGTATATTTTAGTGTTTTCCCAATTTCATATCTTGTATAGATATATATTCATATGGCTTTTCCAGAGTCCACTAAATGTGTTTAACAATCTCTTTTTAAATAAATATTTTAATTCCAAACAAAATAAATACACTATTAGATAAAGTTTCTAGGATGTGATTTGTGGGCCACAATTATAACCTAATAAAAAATATTCTAAGTTTTTCTTCTGTGCACTTTCAGAACTATACAATTTCACATCTGTATTCCAGACTTTTCTATTTGCACAATTCAATAGATTTTCATATTTCTTAGTTTTATATGTATACATAATTTTGCTGTAAGAAGATGCTAACTTTTCATGCCTAAAAATTTTGTTTATAATTCATT
The DNA here is from genome assembly GCA_030067965.1 of Latrodectus elegans. NCBI lineage: Eukaryota > Metazoa > Arthropoda > Arachnida > Araneae > Theridiidae > Latrodectus > Latrodectus elegans. Next base: position 77,508,675 of record CM057812.1, on the reverse strand, counting down.
ATTAATACTCAGTAAAAATTATTGCTTCTCTGAAACACGGCGACAACATGTGTTTGATTTTGCAGTTAATATTAATTTACCAGTTCTTTCAGCTTCCTCAGCATACTCAATTGTAAATTTTTCAAGTTCATTTATATCATCTTCCAGATGCTTCTTTTTGATTTTTAGTTTATCAATTTCTTCAAGTGCTTTTTGCTTTGCCCCTGTTGTCAGCTGCATTTCTTTGCTGTTTTAATTCATCTAAATAAAATTTATATTTTTGCTTGGCACCAGCAGCAAAACTAAGCAGATCTTATGCTTATTATGTTGACACTATATTTCGGATGTGATCATTAATGATTCGTTTAGTCACGATTGATTATTTAAATTTTCTATCATTAAATTTTTGTTCATAGAAAACCCACATTCAACAGATGCTTGATCACAAGAGAGCAGTAAAAGCAAATTTAACTATTTTCTATAAGTGATAATAATTTTGCCTATTTGCGAGTAAGCTGAAATGAAAAATGTATTCTATCTTTAATAGGATCAAATTTCTCATCAATACAATTTTGAAATCTCGGTCAGTTTTAATGATTTAAAACAAAATCCCATTTAAAACATCACATTTTAAAACAAAATCCCATTCTGACACATTTTAGATGCATTAGATAAGTACATAAGAAGTTTCTGCATTTTATTTACATTACAGGATTCATTACGTATCAGAGTTTGAGGATCTAAACAAGATACATTTCGTACTACAGAATATTGCAAAGGATATTTTTCTATTAACTTTTTTGACATTAATTCTAAAAATGATTTGCAATTAGAAAAAAATTCCATCTTCTGATTTTCCGTCAAAATCTTGCTAACATACAATTTCTTGATTTTTTTGGTAACAAATTCAACATTTAATTAACTAGCATCTTTTTGATTGTTTTTATCTGTTACATGAATACTTGAGTTTATATAGGAAAACAGATAGTAAAGATTCTTTTAAAAACTTTTCAACAATGAATGAAAATCTACAGCAATAATTGACAACATTGGTTAATCAGTTTGATGAGGTGTAAGAAAAGGTTCTACTTCCAGAGCAATAAATAAAAAAAATTGCATTTAGCCAAAAAAAAAGTGCATCTTGTACACTTCTGCACAATATCAAAAGTTTTGCTACCAGGATTAGGAAATTTTTCGCTTTGAATAAATGACATACATTTTAAGATAACATTTCAAGTAATCAGTTAAAAGCACTTATATTTTCTAACCATCGATGTTTGCAAAACTTTAAAAGAAATTTTATGCCTCTGGGTCAAGGCCATCAAATTTCATCCCTACAAGTAGGTGAGTTTTTAAATAGTCTGTAAACTGCATTTACTGTTACCTCAACTTCTAGAAATGAGGAACATGCATGGTTGTAAGCTTTATGTAGAATGTGTAGGCTGCAGCTTTTGACATTTACAATACTTGAATGGTGTTCACTTAAAAAAAAAAAAAAAAAAAAATCCATTTTATTCAAAACAGACCAGTTTACATTTGGACCAACCATTGACAAGTGACACTTGTTCCTATTTCTAAACACTTCTCATTCACTTTTTTAAACAAAATACCTCCAGTTGAATGACCTAAAAAATAGGATGAGTAATACAGTGTGTTAACTGTATTATCCTAAAATCTTACATGGCAGTTCATATGTTTTGTCTGCAGATGATTATTTAAGCTTTCATCAAACAGAAGCACATAATTAGAAACATTCACTTTTTCTTTCATTGGTTGGATTGGTTTCACGGCACAAGGTCTAAAATTGGACATGCTGCGCCAAGAGTATGATTTTTTAGTTTTTTTTTCCCCAAAACCCAAGCAACATTAAAACTTTAAAAAACAAAAATCAGTGTATACATTTTAAAATCTAATTATAAAATATAAAAAAGAAAATTCAAATATATTTAGTTTTAAAATTTAAAATACAAATTAAATAAAATGTATGAAACCTACTGCCCTCAAGAAATTGGATTTTTATGGGATAGATGCCTTATTATATCAAATAAAGTTATAAAATCAGTTTTAAAAAAAATGTAAACCTTGTTGGTTAAAATCATGACATAACATTAAAAATATGACAGACAGTGAATGGTTCATCACACGTTTCACATCTTGGACTTAGTTCACTCAAAAACAAATGTCTGTGTGTGAAACGTATGTGTCTGATATGACACATATGTTTCACACAGAGATGGGTGAGTTAATCTTACTAAAGTGCTTCATAATGTAACATATGATTCTTCCCAAAGAGAACAAACAAATCTTTTTATACCCTTTCTCACAATGAGAGCGAAATCTGTGATAAAATTGAATCTGCTGCAGCATTTGCAGATGCATCCGCTCTCTCATTTCCATCAACACCTACATGGCTTGGTACCCAACAAAATATTTTGTATCCCTTGCCAGCAAGGGAATCGAATACTCCGAAAATTCTCGAGGATGACAGGTGAAAGTATTGTTTCTCAAAGCTTCTATTATACTCATGCTGTCAGTATATATACAAAATTCATAAAATTATTTGTATTCACATGCTGAAGGGCGTATTGCTGTTGCTTCAGCAGTAAAGATGGATCAGGATGAATGTAGGCTGTAACTAAAAGCTGTATTGTAAATAAAAACTACAATTCCACATGTCCTGCTGTTTTAGAACCATCTGTGAACACAGGTTAGTATGACTGGTACTGACAGTGGTGAGAAACTAGCTGTTGAAAAACAATAGGTGTTGAGTCCGATTTTCTATATTGAGTCGAGGTGTTAGGAACCATGGAATGCATAGGATGATGAGGGGTTAATATGATCTAAATGTAGTAATTGAGAGACCGCTACATTCATCTCAGGTCTAATGGTAATTGATGGCATACCACGTATAGACTCTGGACGGAGAATGTGCGGAATGCCCCAGAACATACCCTCAAAGCAGTGATGAACTGTGTTCAGTCTTCGTAAAACAGAAGATCTAGCCAATCCATAAACAACACACCAGTAGTCAATGCGGAATAGAATCAATGGCTGATAAATTCAAAGTAGTGATGTGCGATCTACACCCAAAGATGTATTTGACAACATCTTAAAGATATTAAGCGATTGCTCACACTTCCACAAATGTAAAATATACGAAAGACAGGCCAATTTTCAGTCAAAGATAATACCCAGGAATTTTGACTACTTGTATTGGAGTAACTAAAAGTTGATGTAAATCACAGGATCATTATGCAGGCTAGTCTTTCTAAAGAAGTGGACACATTTACACTTGCTTGGTGATAAGGTATGGCCATTCTCAACACACCACGCAGAAAGCTTCTTAACTGCTGTTTGCAGTTGTCTATCAATTAATTGAATATTAGACCCCTCACATGATATTTACAGGTTGTCCACAAACAAAGTACTGATGGTGGAAGCTGATGAAGAGACTAAAAAGAGTGACACTTAAAAATTAGCTTTGAGGACCACCCTTAGATTGTGTAAAAGTATTGGATAAATAGTTTCCAATACGTACTTTAAAAACACGGGAGCATATATAAAAAATTCTGCAGAAATATCAGAAGATTACCCCAAAAGCCAAAATCGTATAATATACAGAGAGTTCCATATCGCCATGTACAATCCTAAGCCTTGTCTATGTTGAAGAAAATGGAAACTAAGTGATTTCTCCGCATAAAAGCATTGCGGATTTGAGTTTCCAAGTGTGTCATGCTATCAAGAGTAGATCCGTCTTTACGGAAGCCACTCTGATTCTTATGGATACAATTATTACTTTCTAAGACATATACAAGACAGACTTTAACTATACCTTCAAGAGTCTTACATAAGCAACTTGTCAGATCAAATGGTGAATAATGCAAAGGTTTTGAAGAATCCTTACCAGCCTTTAGGACAGGAATCACTATTGCTTCTTGCCATAGAGATGGAAATTAATTTGCAGTAGAGGTCCTATTGAACAGGTAAAGTAAGTTCAACAGGGAATTTGGATTTAAATGTTGAAGCATGAGTTAACTGATTCTGTCAGGTCCTAGACTGGTGTTATTGGCCTCTTGTATTGTAAAGCTTTCTTCAATTCGAACATTCAACAGTTTCTACACAGTTGTAAGACAAGACTTATTGATGGTTGAAGCGAATTGGTACTTGATCAGCATGACTCTTAACGAAGTCCTCCTCAAAAACGAAAGACTACAAGAGTTCCAGCTCGAGACGTTAGCAAATGCTTCCCCAAGGACACTAGCAATATCTGTAGAAGAGTATATAGCAGTTCCAGATTTTAAAATAGGAATAGAAAATTCTCTAAAAATTCCATTGGATGCTTTCACTTTTCTCCACAACTGCTTACTGGAAGTTGAAGATGTTATTGAAGATACATAGCAGGACCAGGATTCCTTTTGACTTTGGTGACGAGCTCTGCGAGATTATGCTTTTGCTCCTTTAAATGCGATAAGATTCTCGTGGGGTACCTCCTAAATAACACCAATAACTTCCTCTGTTTTTTATATGCTTCTTGGCATTCTTTGTTCCACCAAGGTTTACAATGCCTGTGTGGTACAGAGGAACTCTTAAGTATTGATGCATCAGCCTCATTAATTGTTTCAGGGACTTTACAAACAGCAATATCAACATCTTCGACCAAAACCATTTTATTATCTAAAACTGCCAATTGTGTAAATAATGTCCAATCTTCCCGACTGTACACGTAAGTAGGTAAGCATTGTCCTACACTACTACCCCCAGTCTGGGAGATGACGAGAGAAAAATGATTGCTATTGTGCAGATCATTTCTTACCTTTAAATTTAACAATGGAAGAAGTGAGAGAGAACTAATGGCTAGATTGAGAGAATGAAATGTTCTTGTGAGTATGTGAAAGTAGGTTTTCTCATCAGCACTAGAGACTGTTGTCTGAAATACACCGTTCTATCTGCCAACCGTCAGAATTTGTATCCTCACTTCCTTACAAAGAATTATGGCCGTTTAAGTCGCCTAAAAACAGAAATTGTGTTGGTAGACGATCTATTAATGCATTGAGTTCCTCTTGGTGGATGACATCATGTGGTGGCAATTACAAACTACAGACTGTCAACAAGCATGCTGTATGAATTTGTACAGCTACAGCCTGTAGTGTAGTATTCAAAAGTTGGGCAGTGCTGAGATAGTTGTTGGATGTTAATATGAAAACACCTCCAGACACTGCACCATCATCACCACAGTCTTTTCTAAAGCTTTTAAATCCATGTATAGAAAAGTTATTGCTGACTTCAGGAATGTTTCCTGAAGTGCAACACATGCAGTGTTGTAGGCTGAAATTACAGACTTGATGTCATCATGCTGAGAGTGCAAACCATGGCAGTTCCAAGAAACAAAGGAAGTTATTGTTCAGTTTGAAAAACTTTTCCCGGAGCTAGAAGGCATGTCATCTGACATCTCGAGTGAAAGGTCTTCATCGGAGGGATGTAGATATACAGCATCAGCCTACAGGGATAAGGCTTTAATGGTAAATATAGATGACCTAACACTGCTCTCTTTTGCAGATTTTAGTTTTAAGGCCTTTAGGGATTTAGATTTAGCCATATAAGCTTTTCTACGGGGAATGGTTGTGGAGGTTGATGTTAGCCTCTGTACAGATATAAGGGATAATTTTACTATTGAAAGTGAAAGAGCATCCGTTTGCGTACTTATCGTTCTGGTGACTTTGGCAGCAACAGATATATAGCTAACTCCTGCTTGAGGTGTACGAGTTGTAACAGAACATCTCACCTCGAGATATGAACAATTATTCTTAGCTTTGTTGGCTGCGATCTCCTTTTCCAGTATCCAGATAGGACAAATTCTAGCGTAGAAGGGGTGGTCACCTTTACAGTTTACACACTTATCCTTTGCAGTACAAGAAGAGTTGTCGTGGTCAACTGCTGCACAGCAAGTGCAAGTTAATTTGCCCCTGCAAGCTGCTTTGGAGTGAACAAATCTCTGGCACTGGAAACAACGTAAAGGATTTGGAATAAACGGCCTAATGGATAGATGCATATATGCAGCTTTAACATGCTGCGATAGGTCTGGCATCGCAAGTGTCACTACGGGATGTTTAGTATTGATAATCTGCCCATCCCACCTAAGAGTAATGCGTTTTACAGCAGAACTATTGATCTTTGAGATTTTCTAAGATCTCGTCTGCAAGCGTGTTTAGCAAATCCTTGGCGGATACTACACCACGTGAAAAGATAAGATTAATATGAGGATGGACAGACACCTCAAGGTTAGCTAGCATGTTCAAGAGTTGATTGTGTTTTTGAAGCAACTTCTACCATTAGATCTCCAGAATGAAGTTTCCGAATGCTCATTACTTCTCCGATATAACCAGAAATACCTTTTTGGATTAGGAAAGGGGACCTTTTTTGGTAGGCTGTATCAAAAGTACCCTCTTTCCATTTGACAATGTAAAATTTTGCTTTCAGTATAAAATAAGGTACAATCCCAAAAACTTAAATAATCACACTTTTTTTCAGCACATGTGAATTGCTTTGCAATAATACTGTCTGGAAACATTGCTTAAAAGAGGTAATTTATATTGTTACAAGAACTGTACCTGATTTCACTGTTAAAAACTTAGAGGGCCCATAGAATTTCACCTTTTAAAACTTCTTTTGAAGAAACAAATGAATCTAAAATTTTAGAGTATGCTTTGGAATTATACGTAATTTTCATCAAGGGAAACATGAAAAATATGTTTTAACTCAAAAATTTTATATTTAAATATTAATATTCAAATAATTATATACAAGGAAAACAGCAACAAATAGAAAAAGAATCAATAACAATTGCTGGTCTTAATTGCGTAACACATTTATTTTGTTTGGTAATTACTTCACATGTTTCATTTCACTTCACATAAATCTAAATACTACTAATTCAAATTATCATGAAATCATTGTAGCTGAGCTAGATTTTGCTAGCTAGATTTTGAAATGTTTATACATGTGAACAGTTAAAAATGCAAAAAATTTAATATGAACTGTGCCATCAAGTGGCAATATTAAATACTAATACTGAATTAAGTTTTCCAACAATTTTATTGTAAATTTTAAAATATTATATAATAAAATTTTAAAAATTATAATATTTTGTAGAAAAAAATACACCAAGGTAAGAAAAAATTCCACGAGTAATTCACGATTTTCAAGGAGTTAAGTCAAAACTCCAGGAGTTTCAAGGGCCATTATTTTTTTTAAATTTTTATTATTATTATTATTATTATTATTATTTTAATTTAAGGAGTTTCCACGAGTTGTGGGAAGCCTGAAATAAAGATAGGTTGCATTAACTCATTTATCTGCATTACAAAATATAGCATTTTAGTATTAGATGAAATAGAACTATATTGGTAAATAGGTGTTTAGAATAAAAACAGTTATATTTAAGTATTGATAATAAATATTACCTGGTGTATTGTGTGCCATTTTTTCAACTTCATTTTGCATTTGTTTGATTTTTTCAGCCTCTTCTTCCATTTCCTTCACACGGGCTTTAATCATTTCAAGATCCTTAAAGAAAAAGATATAAAACATTCATTCAATTTCATTTAAATGTGCAAAATAAAAAAATTTCAATACACAATTATATCACAGAGAGTCACTGGATTAACAATTGTTTGTATGAGTTAACTTTTATACCATGTTGAGAACATGACATGAAACACAGCTTTTTTTAAATAATGCACTAGTAAACTATCTAAAGCAAATGGAACATAAAAGAGAAGTAAATGTACTAAATATAGAACATATTTCAAAACATAGAACAGAAGGTTGTTAGGCTCGGATACTTTTAGATACATGGCAGTTTATATTCCACTTCCAATTACAATTTCAGTTTGTTCCTAATCACTTGAACTGTTGTCAAGTTTGTTACTCAAGGGTAATTTTATTTATACATAAGGTCTAATTTAAAAGGTATTTATTTTATCATCCGGTGTTAAACAATAGACCTCCGCCATTGATTTTTTCTATACAACAATATGAATTTATTAAGGTACTAAATACTTATATAAAATTAAACAAACTTTCAAAGAGCTTTTACTTCAGAAGTTAATTTTTCTTATAAAAATTTGAAATTTAAAACTTACAGGATCATCAATTTCATCCGACTGATTGCTGATATTCATTGAATCACCATTTCCCAAATTTTCAGAAGCAGCAGTTAACTCCCCGTTTTCCATGCTTTCATCTGTCATATCTTCAAGTCTCCCTAAATTTTAAGTAAAACAATAAGACTTTACAAAATATAAGGTTAACCTTAGTTCCTTAACTTATACCAAATAATAATATTCCCCATCTATTTTATTAAATAAAAAAATTTACAACTAATAAAAAATATCAAGTTATAAATATTTAGAGTAGTTACAGAATTTTAAGTTTTGTCATTCCACAGTGTTTAGACTTCATTATGTCTGCCAGCATATTTATGTATTGAAATATTTTTAACCTACTTTATACTTTAAAGCTACTTTATTTTGTAATAACATTAAAAAAGCGAAAGTTAATGCAATCATTATCTTTCTCTGTTCTTCAACATTTCTTTGGCAATTTATTTAAAATTTATAAAGCAGAATCCATTAATAAGGTGTTTTAAGGAAAACCATTATAATAAACAGTTATGTTTAAATTTTCTGATTCAGACGCACTGTAAATAAATATCAAATGGCATAAGTTGTCACATCATTGCAATGAAAAAAATCAACTAAAATGCTTTTATTCTAATTTTGCCCAGGTAAGCAAGATAGATGCTAGGTTTTTATATACAATACATCAATTATGTTTAATACATTGCTTAATTAGGTACTACTTAAAATAATGATTTTCAATAAACCTTTTCTGAATATTGCTTAAATAGTTTATGAAAAAGGTACAGCTCCCTTTGGAATTTTTTTCGCAACAAAGCCATATCTGGAAAATGACAATTTTTTGCTGGAAATAGCTAATGTATCTAAATTATGTATTTATTTTTCAATAAGGAGAAATCAGAACAAGGAAAATTGAGGAATAATTTCAAAAATGTAAGTACAAATTCTGGGAGAATATTGGAACATAAATTTCACAAAAAATTAAATATAAGTTATAAAATGCAATCTAAATTATTTGATAATTTTATAAAAGAAAAACATAGGATCAATTTTAAAAATGTACATACAAATTTTATTAACATTTTTAAAAATGTAAATATAAATTATAAAATACACTTCAACAATTATAAGCAGTTTTCATTTTAATAATGCAGCAGATGCTCATTTTTATGAATAAGCTTAAGATTGGTAAAACAATTCTTAAAAAAGTAAGTTGTAAAATAGAAAAATGAATGTGTTAGATTATTAAAAATTTTTTTAAACAAACTTGTTTTTACAAATAAAATACTATTTAAAAAAATTATTTATAATGCAATATAACAAATATATACCAAATAAGATTCATACTGAAAAACAACTTTAATTTTATTGATTGCGATTATTAAAACAAATCTCAATGGCATAACAGTCCCACAGGGTCACGGTCTTTAGAGCCCATATAAATTTTCATGACTGAGGTCCCTGGTGTACAAAGTACGTCTTAAGTGGTCAGCCTAATGTAAAACCCATAGTTTTTAGTTCCCAAACATGCTTGGCACTAAGTTGTAACCACACAACTAAGGGTTTGGTTTATCTGTCACTCAACAGTCATTTTTTGCACATGAGGGCTAATTAGACTGGGACCTACAGTTTAAAGTGGATTCCGAACCACTACAAACACCACTACAAACATCCACGCCCAAGGTGGGATTCGAACCCACGAATTGTTGAAGCAAAGGCAACAGCGTTAACCATTAGCTCGGCACACCCAATTAAGGGATGAAGGGTTGAGATTCCAATTTCAATACAGAAATTTCTGATGCTCAAATTGTGTAAGCATTAAAATTTTTTAGAGTCAACCACCTGATGCTTTGAAATCTTATGTTCAGCTTCATAGCAAAGCAGGATCTCTCTATAATGCATTACCATCAATAGAAAAACTCATACCACTGATTATTCCCAACGAATAAAGCATTTTAAATCCATTTTAAGATGTTTTGCCTCTATAATAATTTTGAGGTAGGGAACCCTTTTGCTAGAACAATTTACTTTTTCAAGGACTTTTCCCAAATTTTTAAAATTGTCAAGAGGATATTCTCTACAAATCTGTATTTTTTAACAATTTTTTATTCTTTAATATTTTTCATCCTTTAGAATTTTCTTTTTTACATCAATAATAAAAAGCTTTGTTTGATCATGACAATTCCTCAACAGAACTAGTTCAATCTCCTTGACAAAACATAAACTAAATTGTTCAAATGAAACGAAAAACCAACTACAGAGCTTAAAATTTTAAGTCTTCTTGTACTATATATTTTCTAACATACAAGAAAGGGAGAAGGTTTTTTCCCTCTTTCTGTGGTGAGGGTAGGAATCAAATTCTGCACTACAGTTCTTTTCCATGGAATGTCTAATATTCACAAGTCTTTGACTATTGTTCTCACTATGTCTGGAATATTTGCATTTTGTTTAAGAATGTCTGCATGTGCTTCATTGTTCAAGAATGAATAAAGTTCTCAGTCGTTATATAAAAAGGAAATCAAATAATAAAATTTAAAAGAATATCGGATAATAAGTTTAAAAAAATTGTCAGAAACAAAATTTTCCAAAAGAGATTTTCAAAATTATAGTTCGTAAAAATTATAATTGTATCAATGGTATCGGAATATGAACTAGCTACAAGTTCATAAAAATGAGTGCCAACTGTAATCAATAATTAAAATACGATACATAAACTAAGGAAAGTAAATGTGTGTGTGTGTGTTGATGCAATTTTAAACTTTAACTCTAAATGCATACCAATCATTTTATCCAATATCACCCCGCAAAATAATTTTAAAAGGTTCAATTTCTTTTCCTCATAGGATATATAAATAAGAAGCCAAATAAAAAATTCAAGATTCTGAATCTACAAAAGATACCATAATTAAATGTTAAGTGTTCCAAGCCATCGTTTTCTACTGAGTGACATTCCTTAAAATAAATTATGGTTCATTGTCTTAATGCACTGTTTAACAATATCAACTAAAGTTTTTCTTGGCCTATTATGTATTGCAATTAAAAATAAACTTTAACTATTTCTCTCAACACTAAAAACATCCACTGACTTAATGCAAGTCCTCTGTGATATTGGTTCTTTTCAAATTTTGATTCTTATGGTATAGTAATCATACCTTTACCTTCCATCTTCTCTGCAGATGACTCAATAATAAAGCATCATTTCATTAATGAACTGGATTCAATCAGATATAAGAATATTCTCTTTAAATATCAGCTATTTTATAACTATGAATAACTTCATACATCAAAAGAAAATCTCTATTTTCAAATTTGCTACAAGAAAACCAAGATCCATATCTAATTGAATTTTGGGAATCCTACTTTTCCTTCAAAACTACTATGGCAAATTAAACATTCATCTAAGAGTCATTTCTTAGCCAAATTTTTTCATTGTATTTTTAAACACTCTGACTTTAGTAAGCAGATTTCATAAAAAAATTCCTAAAGAACTTCTTTCTCAAAGAATTTAACAAAAAAAAAAAAAAAAAGATTTATCTTGACCTAAAATTGCTTATTAACGGGCAAATTAAACATCAAACCAAAAATCAAAATTCTTGATTATTTCAAAACATTTTGAAAAATGGCCACAATCAATTAAAAAAAAAAAAAACAAAAAACTCCTACAGAAAGAAAGAATAATTTAAAATAATGTAAAAAAACAGTAGAATTTGGAATTTAAATATCGAAAATTCAAAAAAAACTGCAGAAGAGGCAAAAAAAATTAGCACAAGATAGACTCTCAAAAATTCGTATTAAAATCTGAAAATGAAACAAATTAATTTCATCATGATGATGTAAATACCAGGGTTGCCAAGATAAATACTAAGAATTATGTAAGGAATTCTATCTCCCTGTTGTAATAAAAATAGAAAATCCAGTAAAATTCACCAAATTCAGGAACATGAGGCAGTTGTACCTAAAATCGAATCTTTTTAAGAATTTATAATCAACTCAATTATAAACTACTTCGGATTGTACACAAAATGTATAGTAAGCTTGTTTAATTACCTTTATGAAATTAAACTTTGAAACAAAGTTTTTAAAGTTTTGAATTATTCGTTTTATGCCAAAACAAATAAATAATATGAGCATGTACAGCCTGTTGAACAGATAATTAACATGTTTAACGATCAAAAACCAACTTTTTATGATAAAATTTAGCTATTATCTTTAGTTCTGGAGATAATACTATAACTTTTTTAATAAGGGGGAAAAGATAAAATAAAATTATAGTAAGAATATTTTGTTGAGCTTTAGTAAAAAGTTCAAGAATTAAAATACCAAAAAATTAAAAAAATGAATTCAGGATAATCTCACCTTCGCTATCACTTTAAGTTTACAAGCTATAATTCAAATATAATTTAACTTAAAATTCACAGCATATTTCAACCGAATTTTCAACAATTCAACGGTAATGGATATAAATTGATAGCAATTTTAAGGAAAAACCAATTTAATAGTTGAAAAAAAATTACATTTAAAGGAATTACAATTGTTAAAAATGCTTGCCGAGTAAAATATTTTTAAATAAGCAGTAACTAATAGCTATTTTGAAAGTACGAAATTATTTGAACATTCTAAATTTTGCAACTTACCAATAACTATGTCAATAAAATACAGACTTAAGCCAAGTACACAAATCTTACAATCAGAAACAAACCTACACGTTGACAAAGGCACCCAAGCTACACACTAGACATGGTCGTTATATGGGTTGGGTAGAAATACCTGTAACCAGTATTTTGTAATCAGTATTTGAATGTAACAACCTGTAACCAGTACTTTTTTTCCAAATAATAATAGGTTCTGGGTTCGATATCAGCCATTGATGAACAATTGGAAATTTGTATTGCTCTTCAGCCCCTGAATTTATGTTTGTCAGTGTGAATGACTACATGTTTACTGGAGTTCTTTTTGTTGGATATGTTAATATTTTTCGCTATCTATGAAAACTTTTTCCGTAAATCTTTATTTGGTATAGTCATTTAAGTACATGATGTTTAAATTTATGAACTTTTGTCATTACAAAATAATATTTTACATTGTGGATGATTATATAAGATGCAGAAATTTAGTTCATAAGCAAGTCGTAAAGGATATAATATGCGTTCATATATTTTGTTGTTTCCCATGATTTGAAATAAATATTTTTATGAATCATTATAAAAATTGTTATGCAAATAATGATTTTTATCAAATTTTTGTAAATAAGCAAAACTTTCATAACTGTATTTCATCTGCATAAATACAGCTTTAAAAAATTATTATATTATTGCAGTTAACATCTACATTGGACGAATTTTCAGGATATTTCATATTTAATTAAGTGCTGAAAAGAAAAATCGAAATAAATATAGTAAACTGTTTATCAGTAAAATATATGACAATCAAAATATTTAAGTAGTTGTTTCATTCTTTTAATTTTTAAATCATTACCTATTTATGAGCAGCAATTTAAATTGTATAAAATTAAGACAAGCCATGAAATTTATCAACAGCTTTATCAGTAAAATTTGTTTGCTTCTAATTTTTATTCTAAATTTTAATTTATTTTTAATTTGTGTTCTAGAAATGTTTTTTTCAGGACATTTGAAATTTAGTTTTATTTTTTTGTTGAAAGAAAGAAATCATTTTAAAATAATTCATGCTCTATTTAAACATTCATTAATCAGATATTTAATTGTTTTTACTTTAAAATAAATTATTTTCAAGAAATTATTTTATTTTACAGTTTTTAATCACTAGAAGTTTTTATAAATTAGCAATTTTAATATATTTATTGCATTTGATTACATCTATAGAAACAATTAAAATAATAATTATTATTGGAGTTATCACAATAATTATTTACGAGATTTTGAAAATAAAGTATCTTAAAAAGATAGAACATATACAGTTCTATCATACTAATTTGATAACTTATTACTTGAAAATACAATTTTTATTATTCTTACAATGCGTGATTATTTTTTTTAATTAATTAATTAATTTTTTTTACGTATTTTATAAAAATACCATATTAAAGATATAAAATGTATTTATTGTTTTATTTTACTATGTTCATATATTTGGTCTCAGAGTTTATCTGAACATTTATTAAAAGAAAATAAAATAAATCAAAGTATTTTAATAAATGTAATAATAAAATGTAATGAAAATGATATTATAATAAATAAAATTTAAATTATGATAAAATAAATATTTTATTTATTAATACATATTTAATATATTGATTAATTAAAAAATTTTTATAAAAATTGTAAATTAATGATAATAAAAATATATAATTATATTTAGGAATTTTTAAAAAATAATTCCTTTAGTCATGATTTTTCCACAAACCATAATTTTTAACATCTAAAGAATTAATAAAACCTCTAACTTTTAAGAATTTGATAATAATTGCATCAGAATTTCCTTAATTTGACTTTATTTCCTACGTATCATCCATTATTTAAATGTTGCAACTTATGTCAATGGAGAATATTTTATTCACAAAAAATTTCATACTAAAAAAAAAAAAAACCCTCACAATTTTTTTTAGAAAACAAATATGTTTTTATCCTATTCCGTATCATCATAAAATTAATAAATTTTATAAAATGTTAATTTTTATAAAGTATTTTTTTAAATTTTTTTTCAAAATAAATTTTATTATTATAGTAATAAAATTTATTTTATATAAAGAAAATAAAAATTTATTTTATTACTTTTTTAATTAAAATAAATTTTCTTTATTATATCATCATTAATAAATTATTTAATTTTCAATAAATAATTTAATAAAAAGGCAATATATATGGATTTAAAAATTAATTTAATGATCCCTGCGAAGAATTTTCCTGTATTAATCTTCATTATAAAAATATTTATAAAAGTTAATCGCAAACATTATTTCGAAGGGAGAAGAAAAAGGTAAATAAATAATTTGCTTTCACCGGTGCACTGCCTGGAACTCTGGAACTCTCACCTAACTCTCTGGAAGACTCTCTCGGAATGCCTATGTTGTGACGTTTTCTGACGTCATTTGTTCGCGGAATTTCGCCGAGTTCAGTTTTCCTGCGAATTTCTCCCAAGTTTGCCCGTAATCGAAAACCAACATTCTTGAAAGAACGAAAACAAACTGTTTTCAAAAAACATTTCGTTATTCCATAACGGTCTTTTTAAAAGAACGAGCTGTTCTCGAATAATTCTTCGTTACTGAAAAACGAATTCAAACGCCATTTCGTTCTTGTATAACAGTCAATTCTTTGAATAACGAACTTTCTTATGAAAACAACTCTTCGTTCCCGCATAACTGTTAAAGTCAACATGCTATTACAGACGTTAAAAGTTAATAATAATAAAAGCAATAAATTATTAACTCTGTGTAGTTGCGCGAAGATATTTAAAGACCTGTTATAAAATAACACCATTTTCAAAATAACGGTTATTTAAATCATTTTAATAATAAATAACTGTTATAAAATAATAATTACGTTAATTAACGACTATCTTTAGCATAAGACCCGGCGCAAATTACGGGAGAATTCTCGGGTGAAATTCGGAGAATTCAGCTCTTGGAGAACTCTTCGTGAATTCACAGAGAAGTAATAGTGACGTCATATCATGTGACTATATGACGCGTTATTCAATTGAACCAATAAAGCTATTTACATCATATTGAATTATTTAAATACATTTTGACTGATGTGCAATATCAGTTTTGTGAAATTAAGACTATGTGACACTTCACTCTCTCTCTCTTCCTTTCCGAGAGCGCTCCTAACGGGAAGAAGGAAAGACAGTTAGTCAGCATTTGATTTCGAACTCAATGGATGTGTTTTAATCAGCGTAATTTAATTTAGTGTTTCTGTTTTAATGTGTGTAATTTAACTTTGAATGATTAAATTATTGTTACTCTAAAAGCTGTTTTAATTAAACTCACAATCACCAGGTATAACTGTTTATTTATTTAGAGATCTGATAAATATATGTGAGATTGAAAAAGCCATCAGAGGATCATTCAAATGAAGTCAGCCCCCGGACATTTAGAGAGAGAGAGAAGAAGAAGAAGAAGAAGGGAGGAGATGGACTAGAAAATCCGCGATGACGAGAAGACGTAAATTGATATTGAACTAATTTTGAATTGTAACTAAGATGTTAGATTTGATATTCATTTGTAAATATGTAAATAGCTTTTTCTTATTTTGCTCAAAACCATAATTAAATCATTAAAGCAATAATGTTTATTTATTTCCTGAGAATGAAAAGAACAAACCCACAATTATGACGTCAGAAGTATTGTGCTGGAAAAGATTTTGGTATGATGATGTTGTGATTGTCAAGTTAAAAAAAATATTTAGTTTTTTATGAAAGTGTTCGAAACTTTTAACTACTTTGGATACTGCCGTTACTAGGATAATCACCGTACAAGTCAAGCATCAAAAAACGGCATGTTCATTTTTTTAATTTCAAGATGAAGTAAAATGACATCAAAATTATATGCATTGCAATGCATATCATTAAGTAGGACAAAGTAAAAGTTCTACATAAATTTATTTTCGATTCAGACGGAGATCGATCAAATCGAAAGCGTATAAGAGAATTTTCTGGTTTTAATTTTGCTATTGAAAGTGAAGAATTTAAAAAGAATGTGGTGAACTATATAATTAATACTTTTGTGCCTCACAAGATGGCAGTACCTCGTTGCAAGATGGATTTCTCCATTAAGCTTGGAGGCTGCGCATGCGTGAAGGCAGTTTTTCTGTTCCCTCTGACAGTGCGGAGAGAGAAGTGAAAATGCACTCCAGTAAGTCACATGTTGTTGAAGTAGCGGCTGGAAAATAAAACTTGTTGTTTTGTACCTGAGTCCATCGTAATTTTGGAGGTTACACAAACACACCAAAATGGTGACCCGGACTAATTATTACTTTTAGGAATTTTATGACCAGTTAATTTCCATTTCGGAACTATTTTTCGCTTTTTCAACATCAATGAGTGACGAAACTATCTGTACGCACATTATGTCGAAGGTCACAGCCGTGCAAATTCCGGCATATAATTTTTCAGACCCTGCTCTGTGGTTTACCATGTGCGAAACCACATTTGAACTTGGATGCCCCAAACCGGATGTGTCGGACTAATTACTTTTGGAACTTTTTCAGCACCAACTACCAACGTCTGTACAATCTATTCTCGCATCCGTAAGCCCGTTAACCCTACATAAAGCAGCTGAGGTGGCAGATCGTGTCATGGATGTAACACTAGTAAGTGCTTGCTCTGTCTCTTCAGAATGAATTCCCTTGAAAACCACTTACTAGATGAAATTAAAAAACTAAGCTTGCGTGTAGAGCAGATTTCTCGAAGCAGAAGTCGTAGCCATGAGCCTAAGTACTCATTCCGGAAACGTAGCCGCTCAAATACAAGGAAATATGACCAGTGTTGGTACCATTATAAGTTCGGCGAAGTAGCTCTAAAATGTTCGCCACCATGTAAGTTTGCAAAAAACGAGACAGGCCAGGCGTAATGGCGACTACCACTTCGCCGCGAAATTCTCGTCGCCTTTTCGTGCGCGACAAAAGGACTAATACGAGCTTTTTAATAGACACAGGGTCGGATGTTTCCATTATTCCAGCCTCAAAAATACAGCGTAGGAACACATTGCAGATGATACTTACCGCAGCCAACACTTCTCCCATCCATGTTTACACCACTCAAACTCTTTCCTTAGACCTTGGTCTGAGAAGAATATTTCAGTGGGCATTCTTAGTGGAAAATGTAACCACTCCCATAATTGGTGCAGATTTTCTTTTTAATTTTAATTTAGTACCAAATTTATCGCAACGTAAGCTACATGATGCAACCACCAAAGTTAATGCTGATGGTATATTGCGCAACAGCAATGTTCACTCTGTAAAATCTGTATCAGGTGATAGTGTTTATCATAAGATATTGCAGGAATTTGCGGAAATTACAAGACCACCGCGTCCAGATCAGGACATAAAACATTCAGTGATTCATTTTATTAACACGACTGGTACGCCCGTAACGGCCAAAGCTCGTAGACTTGCAACTGACCGCTTGCGCATTGCTAAGGAGGAATTTGAAACCATGATTCAATTAGGACATATGCGCCCCTATAAAAGCAATTATTCATCATCGTTGCACATGGTCCCAAAGAAGGATACCACTGAATGGAGACCGGTTGGCGACTACCAAGCACTAAATTCTCAAACCATCAAGGATAATTATGGTGTGCCACATATTTTGGATTTCACATCAAATTTACATGGCACAAAAATATTCTCACATATAAATCTGGTAAAAGCCTATCACCAGATTCTCATAAATCCATCTGATATTCACAAAAGTGAATAATAACACCTTTTGGATTATTCGAGAGCACACGCATGCAATTTGGTCTCAGCAATGCTGCAGCAACCTTTCAAAGGTTCATTGATGAGGTTACTCGGGATTGCCGTTCGTCTTTGCATTCGTGGATGACATCTTGGTGGCATCAAAATCACCTGAAGAACACACCGAACACTTTAAGACATTATTTGGTAGATTACAGGCTTATGGTCTCAGCTTAAAACTTTCTAAATGTATACTTGGTAAATCGTCAGTAAACTTTTTAGGTTTTAAAGTATCTGAATCTGGTCTTAAACCCTTAACGGAAAAAGTAAATTGCATACTAAATTTTCCCCAACCAGAAACTTTAACTCAATTAAGGCGTTTTCTTGGTCTGTTCAATTTTTACTGATGTTTTATTCCGAAAGCAGCCCATATTTTATCACCCCTAATGAAATTTTTAGAAGGGATTAAAAATAACAGAAAAGGCAGGAAAGGTAGTAACACCAATACGGAGAAAACACAATGGTCTGAGGTGGCAGGGGAAGAATTCCGACAGGGAAACAGTGCTCTAGCTAATGCAACTTTGATTCGACACCCAATTCCAGGCGCTAAGCTGAGTGTGTTCGTTGACGCAAGGGATTTTGCGGTTGGAGGTTCCCTAATGCAGCTGAACGAACACAAATGGGAACCAATTGCCTTTTTTTCAGTGAAGCTAACGAAAAGTCAACAAAAGTTCTCAACGTATAATAGGGAATTGTTGGCAATGTATACTGCTGTGAAGAATTTCAGACACATGCTTGAGGGTCAAGTGTTCAGTATTTATACTGACCAAAAGCCACTTATTTATGCCTTCAAGCAAAACCCCGACAAGTGCAGCCAACGTCAATGGCGACATCTGGATTTTATCTCTCAGTTCAGCACAGATGTCCGCCATATCAGCGGATCCAGGAATACAGTAGCCGATACTCTATCAAGAGTTGAAACCTGCAAAATTTCACCATCACCGTTCCTAGACTTCAGTGCCTTGGCAGCCGCACAGCACAGCGACACCGAACTGAAAGAATTAATGCAAAATAACACCACTTTTCTGGAATTGAAAAGAATGCCTTGTCCTCTAACATCTACAGAACTAATCTGTGATGTGTCAACAGGCACACCAAGACCTTTTGTTCCAGAAAGTTTCCGCAGAATTGTGTTCGAACGTTTTCATTATCTGTCCCACTCAGGAATAACAGCCACGACACAACTGATAACTGCAAGATATGTGTGGCCTGCTATGAGAAAGCACCCCAAATCTTGGGTCAGGAGTTGCAATTCGTGCCAAAGATCTAAAATTAACCGACATAACAAAACTCCTCTTGGAACGTTCATAGTGCCAGATGCAAGGTTTGCACACATTCATGTCGACCTGGTGGGTCCTTGGCCTCCATCAAAAAGTAAAATCTACTGTTTAACAATCATCAACAGATTAACCAGATGGCCTGAAGTAATACCTCTTCGGGACATCACTGATGAAACCGTTTGTCCAGCCTTGTTCAGCGGTTGGATTTCACGGTTTGGATGTCCTTATACGATAACTACTGATCAGGGCCGCCAATTTGAGGCTTCCTTGTTCAGGGAAGTGTCCAATTTATTGGGCACCAACAGGATTCGAACCACATCATTTCACCCTCAATCCAACGGTTTGGTAGAACGTTTCCACAGAGTACTGAAAAGTGCACTCATGGCCCACGCTCATACCAGATCGACTGAAACCTTGCCTTATGTTCTTTTGGGAATCAGATCAGCAGTCAAGCCTGACATCAACTCTTCCAGTGCCGAACTGGTGGTGTATGGTACTTCATTGAGATTACCGGCTGATCTGTGTACAGATACTCCATCAAAACATCCATCTGCAAACGACTTAACGACTCCTACTGCAAACGACGAGAACTGATGAGTAAGATGAACAGCATCAAATCATGCTCCACATCTGCACATACAAAATCCAAAGTATTTGTACACCCAGAACTAAACTCCTGTACACATGTGTTTCTTAGGGTGGATAAAGTGACACCACCACTTTCCCAACCATATACTGGTCCTCACGAGGTTTTTGAAAGGGGTCAGAAAACAATCACCATTGATGTCAATGGTAAGAAACGTTGTGTTTCTCTAGACAGACTCAAACCAGCCTTCATTATGACTGTTCCAAATTCCAATTCAACTGTATTAGTGTCACAACCCAAGAGACAATCCAGTGTAAGAAAATGTGGTCGGAGAGTCCAATTTCCTAAAAGATTCATAATTGAAATGACTAGCACATACGTTTAACAAAAAAATATTTTCCCTATTGTTTGTACACATATTCTTTTTAATGTTATCGTTCGTCCCTCACTGGGGGGATACTATTGTGGTGAACTATATAATTAATAGTTTTGCGCCTCACAAGATGGCAGTATCTCTTTGCAAGCTGGATTTCTCCTATGAGTTTGGAGACTGCGCATGCGTGAAGGCAGTTTTTCTGATTCCTCTGACAGTGCGGAGAGAGAAGTGAAAATGCACTCCAGTAAGTCACATGTTGTTGAAGTCGCGGCTGGAAAATAAAACTTGTTGTCTTACCTGAGTCCATCGTAATTTTGGAGGTTACACAAACACACCAAAAGAAATTAAAAGTAATAGACGATAATTTTCATTTGAATGAATTAATTACAATTTCTAATATCTTAAATATTTCTTTCGAAGGAAATAAATCTGAAATAGGAAAAAGAATACTTGAGCAATTGTGTTCTTAAAACTCTTCAGCTAAGGGAATTACGACGCCTGTCAGTCGGAATCAGAAGTAGATGAAACAAACAAAAATGAAAGCGAAACAGATTCTCCAATGCGATGTGGAAATCAAAATAATTCTTTAAATGTGTATGATATTGCTAATGAACTTAGTTAAAAGAATGATTTTCAAAATATTTATATCAATTATTCTGATATCGAAAGCACATTTACCAAATTTAACGCTGAGTCGCATGAAAACATTAATAACTGGATAGAAAGTTTTGAAAATGTATCGAAACTGTTCTATTTATAAGATTTACGGAAGTTTATTTTTGCTAAAAATCGCTTGGTGGAAATGCTTTATTATTTGTTAAAACAGAGCCGAAAGAAACGCTTTGAAAAAATTAAAAAATGCCTAAATCAGTGAATTTTCCGTTGAAATAAATTTTGCTAATCTTCATGAATTACTAATGAAAAGGAAAATGAAAGATTCGGAATCTGTTGCGGAACATTTTTTTAAAATGAAAGTACTTTGCCTATCAGAAAAATTGATGACGCCGCATTAATATGTACATTATGTAATTAAAGGACTTAATGATAAACATGAAAATAAAATTATTTTACACGGGTGCAAAAACCTGACAGAATTTAAAAATAAATTTAAAGTGTTTGAAGTAATGAAAAGTGATTCAGCAAAAACTAAATATGCTTTCGATAAAATGAAAACAAAACATGATGCAAATTTTAGATATTATTCTTTTGATAAAAATAAATCAAAAAAAGATGTTAATGACAAATATAATTTAAAATATGAATTTAGTGATAAATTTAATTCTAAGTATGAAAATATGAATAAAGTAAAATTTGATGGTATTTTTGATTAAAGGAATAGTGTGCTATAACTGTGGTTTCACGTTCTCATATTTCTAAGTATTGTATACATATAGATGAGGGTTTAAAGTGTTTTTCATGTCAATCTTTTGGGCATAAAGCCTCGTGATGTCCGAAATCAAAAGAAACAAGTTCTTTTGATGATCAACCGAAAATAAATGCGATCAGTTCTGAAATTAATTCTTAAGGATGTTAAAATTGGTACTTTGAATGTAACTTCATTAATAGATACTGGAAATCAGAAAACCATTTTGAAAAAGAGTTTATGTAATAAAA
Source organism: Latrodectus elegans (assembly GCA_030067965.1). Taxonomy (NCBI): domain Eukaryota; kingdom Metazoa; phylum Arthropoda; class Arachnida; order Araneae; family Theridiidae; genus Latrodectus; species Latrodectus elegans. The sequence goes on along the minus strand of CM057812.1, from coordinate 77,486,266 downwards.
GTAAAAAATCAATTAAACCCCTAGGTTATAATAATTCAGAAGTTGAAATTGATAATTCGAAAATTAATTCAAATATTTTTATTATAAATGATGACTTTTTTTTTAGTTTTTATTTAATTGTCGGAATTGAAATTATTAACCAAGGTACTTCGATAGTTTGAATCAGTAGAGTATCGTTTCACACTAATAAGAACGAAACAATTTCTTAATTAATTTTATAATTCTTAATCATGAATCAGAAATTGATTTAAGTCAAATTAAGGTTAAATCATTGTGTTCTGAAATACATTCATTAATAAAAAAATATGTTCCTAATAAAATTAAAGATGTTGATGTTAAGATGAAAATTAATTTAATTCATGAAATCCCCATTTGTTCTCCCCCCGACGAACTACCACCTTTTGAGAAAAAGGACTATGATGGAGATGAGAATTGAGAAGACGAGAATTGACAACACTCTTGTGTGTTACAAACACATCCATTTCTTATTTTCTTCTTGCTCCTACTCATTTTTTATTTCAGGAAATATAACCCAGATGTTAGATTTGATATTCATTTGTAAATAGTTTTTTTCTTTGGTACTCTAAAACTGATGAGGCAATATGATAATGTCGAAATAATACTATCAATACAGGTTCCCCATCTGTTTGCATACAGAATACATTTTTAAAGAGCACTTTATACTATTTACGAATACAAACTCACCATTGGTCCACTTCAGTGTCAAGACTGTAACGACCGTATTGTCAATTCATACTGCTGCTGTTAAACTTTTTGTGTCTTACAAACACTTCCATTTCTTGACATAGAGTTCCTGACTTGGTAACGCAATCCCATGCACATAACCCGTATCACTCAACCCTCCTCTCGCCTTTTATCGATGGGAATTGGCTTCAGATCCAATCCTGCCACGAATTTATTTATTTTGAATTCTATTGGAATTTTGAGCAACCTATTCCGGCAGAGAAAAAAAGTAGTCCTTGGAGATTATAGTTTGGCATCGCCCGAAATCAGAGGTCGACATTTCTCTTTAAGCGCAACATAGCAGCCACAGGTTGAATTCTACGAGGCCATGTGGAGTTGGCACTATTTCCAATATTCATACCAAGCGATATATACTTCGCAATTTTTATTAAATAACACTCGAAAATTTTTTTCTTCGAATAACACATAAAACAAAAGTACTCACCAAATATTTTGTAAAAGAAATAAAATTAATGAAAACGCCAATTCCATTTATTAATATTCAGTAAAAACGGTTAATTTTTATTTTTGAAGTGAATAAAATTCGAATGACAAATACGTCATTCGAATTTTATTCACCTCGAAAATAAAAATTACGCTACGCTATTATCACGCTACGTCGTGAAAGTCCTAGCATCCATTCCAGAACCCATTTGGAACCCTACTGGCGTATCTTGAACATTTAAAAACAAAAGGATTAAGTGATACCACTGTTAAAATCGACTGTTTCGCATGTATTCAAGAAAAATTTTTGCACACGTTGTTCGGTTTATATTTTAAAATAAAAGGAATATTAAAATATATTCGTTTGTTAAAAAAAACAATAGTTTAATTCTTAAAAAAAAATTTCATTGGTTAAAAAATGGCATTTCATATTTTTTTAAAACTAAATGATGCCTTTTCACTTTCTCTCAGAATCAAAAACATGTGGCTTATACTCAATAGCCGTTACATCTGATGGACATAAATTTTTGCTAAATACTTAAAATAAAATTACAGAATGAATATACAGAACACGCTTATGGAACTGTAATTTATTAATGTACACAATTCCATGAGCTCTCTCTCTCTATTAGAATAATCCGTATGGGATCGTCACTTAGATAAATGCCATTAGGAACTAAAATTTAAAAAAAATCTTTTTGTGGATTCATCTTTATGAATTTCTAGTTTGCGTTTCTTTATTAAGTTTTTTTTTTTTTTTTTTTTTTTATAGTTCAGAAAATTGTACTAAAGTTTCTATTCACGAGCGAGAATCGCACATTTTTCGAGCAGTGGTTAACCACCTGCACATCTGATGTTGAAATCCGGGATTTTTTAAAAGTAATTCGTGGGAATTTTTCCATTCTTATCTAACTTTCACCTTACAGAACATGAATCAGAATATAATCACGCTACAAATGCAAATATTGTAAGAACTTTTGCAAAGTGATTTTGTGATAGTATGTGAATTGACTTTATGAAATTGACATTCTAGGCGCAAAGCTCTAGTGAGTTTTTTTTGGAATGATGGTTATAGAGAGAAAAAACAATATCATTGCCATTTTGACATACTTACAGATACCGTCATACCTAGAAAGGCAACATTTATTTGAGGAATTGAGCGAAGACTCATTTAATGAACTTCGGCAAAGATCTTCATTGCTGCCGAACTATTTTCTTTAAGAGAGAAAAGTTTGGTTAAATAAATTAAAAGTTAAAATAACTACTTAAAAGTTTCAAAGTATAAAATATGCTATAAAATTGTATAATATTTTATTGTTCATATTACAAATAAATAAAATATATTTTTATGAAATATCACAATTAGCATATGCAGAAACTAAAGTTTTAAATCACAATTTCACAATGAAAATCTGAACACTTGGAACGCGACAAATGAAATATACAGTAGTTTCCACACGATATGATACAATTATGGTAGGGAGAAATAAATTATGTACAAACACAAGTCTCACAAGTCATGCTCAAGTTATTTCTCTCTAGGCTGAATGTTTAATTAATGGATCTCTTTCGATAAATATAAAGTAGGGATACTTTTTTTTTTTTTTTTTTTTGTAAAAATAGACCATTGCTTTATTTGAAATTTTGTTGTTTTAATTTCCACTCAGAAACATCTGGAACCGTTCGCTCTGCACTGTTTAAAACAAATATAAATTGGAATTATACCTGCAATATCTTACACTCGGAACTGATTCAAGAAATATTGGTTCTGAAATTTCTTTATTGCTCGTGTAAATTTAATGCTATTTTCAAAAATTTTATAGTTGAGCATACAGACCAAAAGGACGACAATTAAGATTTTGATATTTTAATTGAAGAAAAAATGCTGATAAATCTATTTCTTCTTAAACCTAGCATAATTTGGTGATGCTTAGTTAATACTTTAATAAATTATTCTGTTCCACTGTTTTTTCAAGTTTCACTTCTAATATGCTTACTTTGGTTTGCTTTAGACATTTTAGCAAACGCCGACAAAAATAGCAAAAATGAAAGATGGCGCTAAATCAGTTGAAACGTATTTAAATCAAATTGATTAAAGCTACATCAGTTCCGATTAACTTAAATCATGAACTGCAACCGCGAAAAAGTGAGTTCGATGCGTTGAAATGTACAGGAAGAAGTGCAGCACCCTTCAAGAGACCCGCCTTTTAGCAGTAAAGTGAAGCACTGCTCATTTCCTTCATGCTCAGGGAGCGCAAAAGGAATCATTTTATCAAGGACTAAAATCAAATCTGTCTGATGGGAAACACAAATTTTACATGATGAATAACAGTTATTTGAATACTTTTAAATGATATCGTACAAATCTAAGAGTCAGCCTCATCAAGATATGTTAAGAATTAATATTCGATTACGGTGAGCAAATTGTAATAGTTTGCACTCATTTCTGTCTGGATGAAATAATCTCAAACCTTATTTTGTGCGGTGAATTGGGACAGCATAAAAGAAAATGAATGTAAAAGTCGCGCTAATCTTCACGAATACATTTATAACAAAAAGTTTTCGCAACACAATTAAAAAGCATTTTATATGCGGCGAATAAGGACCATATAAAATCACAGGTAGAAAATAGTTGACAACCTAACGAAACAACAAGGAATTGCTTTATGAAAGTCTAGCCTATTCAGGATAGCGGCACAACGTTAAGGCAAAGCAGAAAAGAGAATTTAACGAAATTAATGCAAGTATTTTAAATGAAAAACAAATAGAAGAAAATGATAAGAGAGTTTACACTGGCCGAGAGTAAACTTGCAGCACTGGACGTATAAATGTAGTTTGTATTATGGTAATGTCATTGGTTGACACCATATTGTAATATGATAAAAAATGTAATGAAATGCAAATAAAAAATCAATAAAAATGGATGGCCGATCAAACCATTTCATTTTTAATTGATGGACTCGTCAATTATGCTCTAATTTGGGATTGAAATTTTCATTTACCGCACAAAAACAGGTTTCAGTGTACACTTAATCGAATTTTAAGTTACGCAAAACCTTGATGAGAGGTCAGTTCGTAATGTACAATGGATGTGATGTGTGAAAAATATTTGAGACATTGTCTGTAATTTCAGTCCAAGATAAAATGCTATGAAGCTCTTAACAAACAGTCATCGATGTGTCGCTTCACTTCCCCGATTCTCTGCTGCAGCCGCTCGGACAGCTCTTCACTGTTCTGGAGGGGAATGAAGAGGGGCTCTAGCTGCTGGACCAAGTTCAACAGGATCTGACCGGCTCTTCTGGAGCTGTGCAGCCAACGGATTCTGTCAGCTGTCGACCGCCTGAAGATGCAGGTGGTGTTCAGCATCTGCCGGTGGAAGGTGAGGAAGCGTCCGTCTCCTGGCCCGTACAGCAGGGAGTAGCTGTCCAGCAGGCCACTCTCGTTGTCGATCAGCCACAAGGCCCCCGTGCTCTTGGAGCGAACCAGGTTGTGAATTGTCTCGTGCAGTATCGAAAGCTTTTTCTCTTTTTCAGCAGCGTCTTGCATACTGGCAACCCTAAAACGAAACGGAAGGATTATCATTGTGCACACAAATTGTAAAAGCTGTATTTTCAAAAGTACTGCATTGGCCGGTGAATAAGATGCAATTTGTTTAAGGGAATTTTAATTAAAAATCTTTATTACTACTCATTATCATGAATTTATAACCTACAAATACATAGTTATATATATATATATATATATATATATATATATATATATATATATATATATATATATATACTTCTTTTAAAACCCAGAGACTCATTTCCAGAACTAAATAGTCGATTGAAACCCTTTTAAATCAGCACCTGGGCTGTCGATCCGAAGTACCTCTAGAGCAGCCTTGTTCCCATGTTCTTTAACATACGTAATTACGCAATCATAAGTAAATTGTACGGAATGTTATTATAGCAATGCCAACTGTTTCAAAGCTTATAATTAGCCAAAAAAATTTAAGAAAATTGTACAGTAAAAAATTCACGTTCACAAAAATTGGAAAATTTAAACGAAACAATGAAAATTCACTGAACATTGCTTAACTGTAATATTGCCACTTCTCAAAAGAAAAAAATTAATGTTGGTGTAAGCAAGTCTTTAGATTCAAAAGAGATTGCTTACAAATATTGCAAGTATTAATTTAGAAATCTATTAATAAATGAAATTTTTAAAAATTTAAATCAATTTTGCCAATTTAAACTAACCATAATGTGTATATTTTGTCGTGTCTTTCCCATTTTGCCTTTTCTGCTACTCTATTGTCCATGTGTTAATGGCTTCTATCAATGAAAAACGGCTTGTCAAACCGATGCTTTGCTCCTTACTTAAGAAATCATTTCATCAACAAAATGAACTTCCTACACTATTTACTGACATTCGATGGTGAACTTTGGCCTTGATGGCTGCCACTCAAAAAATGCGATTTAAAGGCAGGCAACACATTCGTAGACAAGACGGATTTCAGACGCTGTCTCAATACGATGTAACGTAGAGGAAACGTTATCTGATGTCAGGATTATGTTAAAGCAGAGACGAATCGTAATAAAGTGGCGTACTCAAGATTTCAACTGCAACGAAAGAAACAATAACTTTATGGTTAAAAATGGCCTTTTTGGTAAATTTAAAATAATAATAATAATAAAAAAAATCACATTACTTTGAAAAGAAGACATTTCAAGAAATCAATGTAATCAAAAATTGAATATCGACAATTAAGAAAAATCCTAGTTTTTGGGCCTATTTTTGACGAAAAAAGTACGTTTAATGCGTCGACAAATACGGCAACTCTCGTACTCATAAGATATATGTAAGAAGCATCACAAATTTAGCAGTTTCGTATCGTACATTTCTAGTTACCGAAGATGTCCATTACTTTCCCGATTGAGTGTGGTAGTAAAGGTAGTGTGTGTCAAAAAAAGTTAAGTGCAAGAAAAAAGTTTTTTGTAGTCTTGAATATGCAGTTCATACATTGTAGCTGCGCAATCCACTTTAAGAAGAATATGGAAAAGAACCGTTGGACAAAGAAACCATTTTGGGGTGGTACAGGGGGTTCAAGGATTATATTTGTTTGCCATGAAATGTTTAGAACAAGTGTTGACGGACGTCGTGTCACCCACCATAAGGACATATAATGAACATTTGTATCGAGCCTACAACCTTGGTGAGAGTGTGTGGTGCTTTTCCTATATCTTTTATGTGTATAGTCGTAACATTTTTTAAAACATAGTTCTTTCAAAATGAATGAATCATTTTTTTACTGCTGAAGCACATGGTTTTACATCATGGGCCTCACAGATACATGAGATTAGAGCATAAAAAATAGAAACACAATAAATGACTTCAAAATAGACTACATAAAAATAAAAGAGAATCAGTCGTTGTTGCATCAGTCTCCTGACTCGCTAGCATCAGCTTCTTGTTTCAATGAGGGTCACTTTTGTAAATGATCTTTATCCATTTCAGAGTTCTAATCGCACAAAAGAAAGTTATATATACTACTGCGGCATTGCTTCCTACGCGTACCCCAAGGGGTACATAAAGAGTTTGATGGGGGTACAACTGAGACGAAAGTCAACACCAATAAATATTGAATGAGTAAGATATCCAATGTTACAAATTTATAAATAATTTTTGTATATGTCTTAAAATATCTCAGACAGATCGGAAATACTCACATTTTGGGCAAAAATTGCGGTATTTAGACGTGCTATACGTTAAAAGCGGGTTTTCTAATGATTTGGTAACTTGGCGAGAAATAAATACTTCTGGAAACATCCATCACCTAAGCTCTAGGACCAATATTTACCGAGATAGCCTAGAAGCTTCCAGAACCTTGGCGAAATTAGTAGATTTCCCGGCCAAGTCAGGTATAAATACCGCAGCTCGACATACTTAGTTAGTTTTGTAAAGACAGTCAGTGAGTGAAGACGATTAGTCGTGACTGCTAGTTTAGAGAAGCTGTTCCTTGCCTGAGGTATTTGAGACCAGTGATTAGAAGCTGTTACTTATTGTATCCGACGAATTGTAGCTGTATAATTATGATTGTTACTGCTGGTATATCTAGTGGAATTTTTACGAATAAAAGTCTTGTGTTCATTGAATGGTTGCTTTCTTCATCTCTCAATCCACACGAACCCCGGAGCTCAGTACAACTGGTGTTAGAAGCGGGGTTGAAGAGTTGATGCAGCGTGTCACAAGAAAAATGGATATGGATTAAATGAAAAGTCTTTTCGAAAAATTAACGGAACAGATGGCTGAGATGAAAGCTGGACAAGAAAAGATTAAAACCGAGATGACGAAAGAGATAAAATCTGGACAGGAGGAGTTTAAAAAGGAACTTAAGAAGGACATTGTAAGTGTTAAAGAAGAATTCTCCAACATCATTCAGGAGAAGATGAATGCAGTGGAAGCTAAGGTAACTTCAGTTGAAATTAAGGTTTTGGAGATCGAAGAAAACGTTGAAGAAGCATTAGACAATATGAATAAGGAGATTGAAAGCTTGAAGAAACAAATGTCAAACAGACATGAGGAACCCAATGTGGCATTTATGCCTTCCCCAGCCACGATTAAACTCTCAACATTCGATGGAAAATCATCCTGGCAAGTATACAAGACCCAGCTTACGATGGTAGCGGAAGCTAATTGATGGAATTCCCGGGCCCAAGCTTTTCACCTGGCGGCTTCTTTAAGAGGAGACGCGGCCGATGTCCTCGAGACGCTTCCGGAAGAGCAGAAGCACGATTTACAAGCCCTATCGAGTGCGCTTGAGCTTCGGTTTGGAGAAAAGTGCAATAAAGAATATAGCATATTACAGTTAAAATCCCGCTATGAAAAAGCGGGTGAAAGTCTGAAAGAATTGGCTGCCGATATTCAGCGACTTTCCCATTTAGCATTTTCGGACTTCCTAGCTGAGACACGTCAAGATCTGGCTCTCCATCACTTTATCGATAGTGTGCGGGATCCGAAGAAACAGAAAGCACTTAGACTCGCCGATGTCAAAGATATCGGATCTGCTGTAGTCTAGGCTCTTAAGATAGAGGCTACCCAGCAGGTCGCGCGTAAAGACCGGCACTCAATCAGAGCCGTCTCTGCTACTGATACAGACTATGATCTAAGGAAACGAATTGAAGATCTGCAGCGAAAAGTCTGTAGCTTAGAACTGAGTAAAGGTGGCAGAAACACGAAAATTCAGTGTTGGACTTGCGGTGCAGTCGGACACGTCCGTAGAGACTTCCCGAAACACAAAGATGGTGGAAACACCACAGAAGGGAAACTAATATGTGGCCAGCTTGTGGGGGGAGATATCCAGAGAGTCAGAAGCCCCACTTTAAATTGTTTCATATTTCTTCTGTAAATGGCGGGGACAACGGACTTTTCGTTATGAGACATGTCAACGAAGTTCCCTGCAGAATGATAATCGATACTGGAGCCAACGTAACCATCATTAAGACAGATCTGGCACGCAAACTTGGTGAGAAACTCATCTGGACGCCCCCCTACATTACCGTCCAAACTGTGACTGGTGATAAGATTTAAGTGCATGGAAAAGTCAATCTAAAAATTGCATTTGGTAATGCCGTGTACCATCATATAGCATATGTCCTGATATAAATGTCGAATTTATTCTCGGATTGGATTTCCTCAAGGAAAACCATTTCAAGTTAGATTTTAAAAATAATGAACTACACTCGTGTTCTGAAGGCATAGCGATTTTTAAGACGAAATATTCAAATATTAAAACAGGCCGTCATATAACTGCAAAGAGTGAAACAACATTACCACCAAGAACTGAGACGATAGTTTCCGGAGCTCTTTCAGAAGATAAATAATTTTCACTATGGATTGATTGAATATCCAGATTCTGACAATAGCGTTAAAGGAGTACTTGTAGCTTCTTCACTCGTCGACATTTCACGAAATGTAATCCCGGTAAGAGTTGCTAATCTAAGCGATAAGGCAAAACTAATAAAAAAAGGAGAAGTGCTGGCTACTTGTACTCCAGTGACCTGTATTAACAGAAATTGTCAAGCCACACTATCTGAGCCTCCTGGCACTCTAATTAATGAATTCCTTCAGAATGCAGAGTTAGATGATAAGCAGAGGAATGCTGCAAGAAATCTATTATTAGAATTCGGAGATCTCTTTTCCAAGAAATCAGATGATGTTGGGCGAACCAAAACAACGCAGCACCGAATAGATACAGGAAATCATCCACCCATTAAACAACATCAAAGAAGACTACCATTCGCGAAACAGGAAGAGGTGGATAATCTTCTGATGGAATATGCAGCAGAATGACATTCTTGAGCCATCAGAGAGTCCTTTGGCTTCACCTATTGTTTTGGTTCGGAAGAAAGATGGTTCTACCCGATTCTGCGTTGACTATTGTCGATTAAACAACATCACTAAAAAAAGATAGTTACCCTCTTCCTAGGATTGACGATACACTTGATGCTTTATCCGGAAATCAATGTTACTGGCAAGTAGAGATACATCCTGAGGATCGGGAAAAGACTACGTTCACCACAGGACAAGGACTTTGGCAACTCAAGGTTATGCCATTTGGGCTTTGCATTGCACCTGCAACGTTTGAACGACTGATGGAGACAGTATTACGATGACTTTCCTACGAAGCCTGTTTGGTATATTTGGACGATATCATCATTGTAAGGCGCTCATTCGAAGACCATCTAAGAAACATCCGAAAGGTGCTGGATAATTAAAAATGGTCAACCTGAAGCTGTATCCTTGCAAATGTAATTTATTTCGACGTGAAGTAAGCTATCTGGGACACATTATCGTTGCTGAAGGTGTAAAAACAGATCCTGAAAAGATCTCTGCAGTTAAGGACTGGAGTCGTCCAGAAGATGTCTATCAATTAAGAAGTTTTCTTGGACTATGCACGTATTGCAGAAAATTTGTTAAGGGTTTTTCAAGTATTGCCAGACCCCTTCACAAGTTGAAAGAAGTTAAACAGAGATTTCTATGGACAGATGAATGTGAAAAAGCTTTTAAACAACTGAAGGAGGCGTTGACATTTTCGCCCGTTCTTGCATATCCCCAGCCCGGAAAATTATTCATTTTAGACACAGATGACTGCAACGAAAATATCGGAGCTGTTTTGTCGCAAGAAATTGATGATAAAGAATATGTCATTGCTTATTGGAGTAAATATTTGTCGAAATCGGAGCGAAATTATTGTACAATCAGGAAGGAATTGCTAGCAATCGTAAAAGCCATAGAACATTTTCACCATTATCTCTATGGAAGAAAGTTCTTGCTTCGGACAGATCGCGCATTCTTAACCTGGTTTTTAAATTTTAAAAATCCAGAACGACAGGTAGCCAGATGGATTCAACGAATCCAAGAGTTTGACTTTGAAATACGTCATCGCAAAGGCACTCTTCATGGAAATGCTGATGCTTTATCAAGGAGACCGTGTAATGGAAGCTGCCGATATTGTTCTAGAGTAGTATCCTTCGGTACGCCAAGTTACTGTTTCACCGCCATCGAAATCAGACCCATGGAGTGATGTAGGACTTAGAGAAGCCCCAAAAGAAGACCCAGATATAAATCCAATTTTTGAATTAAAAGAATCTTCCAGTATGAGACCAAGTTGGCAGGACATCTCCACCTACAGTCCTGCTACTAAACAATATTGGGCTCTTTGGGACTCACTCCGTATTAGAAATGGCGTGTTATACAGGAAATGGGAGTCCGATGATGGACGTAATTTCAAATGGCAGCTTGTTCCTCCAAAATCAAGAATTTCAGGTGTTTTGAAAGAATTGCACAGTGGCTGCAGAAAGTTCGAGAACGCATCTATTGGAGCAAAACTAGACAAGATGTAGAGAAATGGTGCCAATCTTGTGATGACTGTGCGGCACGTAAGGAACCAAAGAAACGTAGCCGAGGAAGGTTGCAGCGGTATAATGTAGGAGCACCTTTTGAGCGGATAGCATTGGACATTTTGGGTCCTTTACCACGATCTTCAAATGGCAACAAATATATCCTAGTTGTCATGGACTACTTTACTAAGTGGCCTGAAGCATTTTCAATCCCTGATCAAGAAGCGATTACAGTAGCCGAGGTTCTAGTGCAGCAATGGGTTTCCAGATTCGGTGCACCCTTACAAATTCATTCAGATCAAGGGACAAATTTCACCTCTGCTGTGCCAAAAAAAAAAGGAATGTGTCAAATTTTCGGAATAGACAAGACGCAGACCACGCCATTACACCCGCAATCGGACGGCATGGTAGAGAGGTTTAACCGAACCATCTTAAATAATCTCCCACTTATGGTTTCCAGAAATCAGCAAGATTTGGGATTTGAAGATCAATCAGCAAGATTGGATTCTGGCACAGGTGCTGTTTAATCCATGATTCCAAATTCTAAGATTGGCATTTTTTTGGTGGATTTTCATGTGTATCTGGCAACTGTATCTGTGGAATTATGCAGAAAATTCTATTGTAGTTACCCTATATTTTACGTCATTGAGCACGTGACGATACGTCATCTTCTTTAGTGTAAATAATAAAAATCTCAATAGCAATTATGAATATATTTTGTGCAAAATATTAAACTATTTCCTAGCTTTCACTTTCTGTAGTTTCGATTTGCGAAAAAATTATTATGCAAATAATTCTTGTTATTATCGATGTTTTTCGGATAATGCAAGTAAATGTACAGAACCTTACAAATATTCAAGATCGCAATCTGACGATGGACTTAATTTACCAAATAATCAAGAAAACTAGAATCCATGACTACAGTCATGACTCGTGGTCATGAAAACTTTAATCCTAAAAAATGCCGCCTATTTATCTATGACAAAAAAAATATCACCAACGTTATTTAATTGACTCTAGAACCGATATAAGTATTATTCCTAAGCCAAATATACTTATGAATCCCACTAAATTTGAACTTTTCGCTTCCAATGATTTACGAATAAAAACTCATGGACAAAAATTCCTTACTCTTGATCTAATCTTAAGACGATCTTTTCCTTGGAATTTTATAATCGCAGATGTAAGCTCTGCTATCATTGGTTCTTATTTTCTTTATCATTTCGGATAAATCATTGATATCAAAAATAGACGTCTTACAGATGCAGAGATAAAATTGTCAACAAAAGGCGAATGTTTTACCGGACAAAATTTAAGAATTGAAACTTTGTCCGACACCCTTAATTTGGAATATGGTGATAATTAAAACAATTTCGCAATCTAACGAGACCAAGACCATTCAGTAAAAAAATTAAACACAATACATTTCACCATATAGAAACTACAGGTCCTCCTGTAAATACTCACACCCGTAATTTAAATCCGAAACAATCCGCTGCTGTTAAGGAAGAATTTCAATACATGCTCGATCAGGGGATTATTGTGCTTTCCAAATAAAATTGGAGTTCTCCTCTTCATATGGTTCCGAAAAAAGACAAGAATTCTTGGCGAACTTGCGGTGATTATCGCGCTCTCAATAAGCAAACAAAACCTGATCCGTACTTAATCCCGCATTTAACAAGTTTTACTGATAATCTGCAAGGAAAGATCATTTTCATTAAACTCATTATTCAAAGAGTGTATCATCATATTCCCGGATGATAGTCATAAAATAGCAATAGTAACAAATTTCTGATTGTTCGAATTTGTTTTTATGGCCTTTTAGATTATGTAACGCTGCCCAAACTTGGATGTGTTTTATTCACGAAATTTTAAGAGGCTTAGATTATTGCTTTGTTTATTTAGACGATATTCTTATTGCATCGCCAGACGCTAATCCCCATAAAAACACGTTTGAGAAGTCCTAAAACGACTTGATTCATACAGATTAACTATCCATAGTAATGCCAGTAAATGCATGTTCGGTTGCAAAGAAATCCTTTTTCATGTTACCTTATAAATAAAGATGGTATCTTATAACACTATATGAAAATGTCAATATCATCGCTAAGTATAAACGACCAGTTGCGATTCGCGACCTTAAACACTTTTTGGTAATTTTGAATTTTTATCGGAAATTTCTACCTTACACTGTTCAAGCTCCTTTACATAAATTCCCTAAGAATTCTACGAAAAATGATAAACAAGAAATTCCCGGAAGAGCAGATTCGCATTTGAGCGGTGCAAAAGCAACTAGTTGATGTCGCCCTTTTACCTCATACTTCCCACAATGCGGATCTCGCCATAATGGTCGATGCCAATGATTTTGGATGAGGTGCCTCATTAAATGAAATCACTAACACTGGTTTTAAACCTTTCGGATTTTTTTCTAAAAAAATTAACCCCGGCTCAAAGCAAATATAGTGTTTTTGACCGAGAACTGCTCGCAGCTTATGCCGCTATTAAATACTTCCGAAATATGGTTAAGAGACGAACACTGATATTGTACACTGGCCATAAACCCTTATCTTTCGCTTTTAACCAAAAGTCAGATAAAGCTAGCCCACGTCAGTTGTATATCTAAACATCATCTCGAAATTCACTACATACATTAGATATCTTCCCGGTAGTATTCCCGCATAGCTACGATAGTTACTCCCAATGTTATTTATTACGAGGAATTTGCACAAAATCAACAGGTTGATAATGAATTGACTACAATAATCTCAGCTACAGATAAGTCGCTTAAACTACAAAAACTGCAGATGCCTGGCTCATCAACAGAACTTTATTGTGAGATTTCTACTGGTACGATTCGTCCATATATTTCAGAAACTCTCCGTTGGCAAGTATTTCTTTCCATACACATCTTTCACATCCTGGAGTACGTACGACCACAAAGCTTATCACACAAAGATTTGTTTGGAAATCTATGCGTAAAGACTGTAAAAGATGAACATGTGCCTGTATCACTTGTCAAAGAGCGAAAGTTCAAAGACACATAATCAGCGATTCTGGATCATACAGAGTTCCTCATGCTCGTTTTCAGCATATCCATCTGGATATTGTGGGACCATTCCCTCCTTCGCAAGGATATTCCTACTGTCTTATGGTTATTGATCGCTTTACTCGATGGCCAGAGGCATATTCAATCACAGAGATGACCGGGGAAACAATTGCTACTACACTGATAAGAGAATGGATACCAAGATTTGGTGTTCCTGGTCTCATAACTATAGACCAAGGGCGTCAACTTGTTAAATCTCACCTCTTCAAAGAATTAACTGCATGCCTTGGCATCCAAAAGATACGTACAACACCTTACCATCCTATTTCCAATGGCATAATCGTGCGGACACATCAAGCACTGAAATCCGCACTTACGGCACATGCCACTTCAAGTTGTACTCTGGAGCTTCCTTTTGTTCTCCTCGGTCTGCTTTCTGTAATAAGAAAGACATAAATGCTACTGCTATCGAGCTGGTGTATGGAACAACTCATCGTTTACCTAGTGATTTTTTTTCATGATTCGATGATGCAAAACACATCCGAATTTGTGAAAAACCTGAAAGAAGTTATGCGGGATATAAAACGTGTTCCTCTTACGAAAACAAAACTATTTTCATGTATCCACAACTGGATAAATGTACTCATGTTTTCTTGAGGCATGGTTAAAAAGTCTTTACAAGCACCATACGACGGACCCTTTGCTGTTGTGGCTTGTTCTGAAAAGCTAAACACATTTCGCCGAAATAATAAAGACTTGTGTGTTTCGGTAGATCGAGTCAAACCAGCATTTCTGGAAGTGAACAGTCCAGACATCACGACCGTTTCACTTGCTGCTGCTGACTACAAGAAACAAAGCATTCGACCACCTTATGAGCGAACTACTCGTTCTGGTTGTCATGTGCATTTCTCCAGTAGATACGTGTTTGAGTGACTGTCCATTACCTCATTTCCTAGATCAAGCTCTGGGAAGGGGGTACTGTAGCGGCCCATAATAGTCTTATTTTTTTATTTGATTCCGAAATTTAATTGTGTAAGAAAGAAATGGCAATAACTCGATAAACGAGATGGAGAATTTGTAAACAGCGGCAAATCCACTTCCGATGTGACGTCGCCTCAATATTTTCAGTTTTGTTTTCAATAAATATGTGTGTATTGAAATGTGTAATTGATAACTACAGAACCACAACAGACTCAAAACTCTGAGCGGTGTAGCAAAATTTTAATCCAGTTGGAACATAATTAACGAATTTATCAAAAAAAATAAATAAATAAATAAATAAAATAAAATAAAATAGAGAATGATAGGCCATTTAAATTTTCCGATTTCTCAGTACTATTTCATCAAATCACATACGTATTGAATCAACATATGTATTGTTACACCAGTACAAACTACATTTTTATATACCTAGTGTTTCATGTTCCTAGTTTAGTATTGATTTATATAATTTTTCTTATTACTATATTTCTCATTTCGTTCCGTTCGTTTTCCTACTTTGCCTTACCAGGATATCGGTATCCTGAAGTCTTGTGTCTTGATGTCGTTTCAAAAAATTATTTCTAGTTGTTTCTTAAGATTTTCAGTTTTTTTCTACGTGAGACTTTTTTATGCGTTCCCTATTCACCGCACAAAAAATACCTTTTAATTGTGTTGCGAAAGCTATTTCCATAGCTGTGTTCGTGAAGTTTCATTCAGACTTTTATATGCGTTTTACCGCAAAAAAATATATTTGAATTTATTCTGATTCAAGTTTTGTTTAGAAACAACAACAACAACAACAACAAAACAAAAAAAAAACAGAAATTTAATTTACCAATTGCATTCAATTAAACATTTGATTTATATGTGAAAAATTCAAAAATATATATCATTACATATTATGCTCATACACGTTAACTTAAAAGATGAATGTCACACAATGAGAACATATCTTAAGATTACCTTTTCTTAACCGTACCTGTCATAGTTTCCAGTAATGTAATCGAAGATGATCAAGTCACTCCATTGCAGCAATTCAACAAGTTTCTCAACAGTTAACGGAAGTAAAATTTCAGAGTTCACCGATAGGGAGCGTCGATTCATCAAAGAGGACAGCAAAGCTTTAGGAAGCTTATCCCTGAAGAACAAAATAAAATATTACTCAGTTTGGTGATGTAAAATAAATGAAGAAATAATTGTATCCTCATTCATTTGAGGGTTATATAATTTTTGAAACGCAAATATTTAGCTAAACATTTAAAAAACTTTTTAATCTAAATAAATCTGTTTTTTTTTTTTTTTTTTTTTTTTTGGTAAATACTGTTATATCGAAAGGTAATTTACTTAACAAAATTAGGAAAACCTTTGCAACAATGGCCAAACCGTCACTCGTGAACTAGTGGAAGCTCGCAAAAATAATTTCGGTAGATCCTGTTCATGCTCCGTTTGGTTAACTTTTCTTCCTTAATCCACAGACATTATTTATTTTAAGCATGTATTGCCACAGCAAACAATACGTTGAAATGATTTCAAACTTGAGAAGGGAATTTAGCAATCCTTCAGTTGTACAGTTTGTCAAGTCGCATTTCATAGAAATTGATGTCGTTACTTTTGCCGCCCATGAAGTATTTTAATTTGAAGAAGTCAGTGGAGTACTTTTCAGAATAATTCATTAAGGTCTAGAACTCTTAAAATATTTGGCTTCTTGTATAAATAAAAACAGATTAAACCAGATCTGTCTGTAAGCGAAGGCAATCCACGTATCTTCATGGGGTTTCCTTTCCATTATGAATTTATCAGACCTATTCTCTCATATACATACTTAGACAAATGTATTCGAATGACATCCACTATTTTTCACCGAAAGACCGTGGTGTCTGGGTTAGTAAAGGTACTTGACAGATAGTGAGTTCCAATCCCGACTTAACCGAAAATCCGTCGTGTCCGCTAAAAAGACACTACAGCACATTATGTGGTTGAAGTATCCTCCAAGTGAAATGATGTCTCTGGAGGTGACAGGTCAAATATTGCTTGGTCCCTGCCTCTAAATGAGAAAGACTCCCACCTAACTGGTAGAGCCTAATTCAGGACCAGGAGCTGGAAAGTATGCAGGATTTTTGTCAATCAAATAAGATAATCAATAGATATTTAAGGCATATTTCTCCGAACATAGCACAGACCTTTGGTAAATTATTGCTCTCTAATCTGCGGGAAAGAGTACTTTGGGGATTTCTGGGATTTCTTTATTAGAAGACATGAACAGTATATTAATAAAGTACTGGTCATCGAAGAAGGAAAGATAAAGGTTGAGTTCCAATCCTGGTTTAACCGAAAATTCCTCCTCTTCATTAAAGAATGCCGAGATAATAAAGGTCATGGTCACAATGTCCTCTTAAGTGAAACGATACTTCTGGGAGTAACAGGCTAAGTATTAGGGGTTCTTTTAATTGGTTTTATTTCCAAATTACCTCGCTCCCATCAACTTCCACCTAACTGGATTAGCCCAACTCAGGGCTAATTTATTCAGGTGGAAGTACGCAGGAAGATGAGTATGAGTAAAAGGAAAACTGCAGATGCAACAATTTATTTTCCCAACATTTAAAAACTTGATGATAAAAAGAATATCTTCCTTCTCAACGAAGTTAATTAGTTTGGTTAAAAAAATATGTTACATCACATTTATTGTTTATAATTAGCAATACTTAAAGGCTCTTTAATTAAATTTTAATTTCTTTTTATTATATACAGAGTTTGATTACAACTGATTTTATATTCATTAGAATGTAAGTTTATAAGCAAAATATGAAAACACAAGATTCATTTTTTGATTGGTTAGGGAATTATTCTCCTCAGAAGGCAATGAATTCGAAACCCAACCCAGCAGAAGATCCAAAGTGTTTACTAAAGGCGTTTGGAGCCCAATCGAGTGTCTTCCAAGTGAAATGATACCTCTGGGGCGGCAAGTCTGGTATTAAGTGATTTTCTGCCAGGTCCTTACTTCTAAATTAAGAAGACTCCCATCTGACTGGTAAACGGAAGCGCGCTGCTTCAAAGATTAGTGCACGGTAGGATTTTTTTTATATGGCTGTTGGGGCAAAATAGCGAAGCGAACTTACTTGAGGAATTGAAACATTTTCATAAGGTTTCAATAGACTGACCAAAGAAAGTATAGGTGTGTGATGCAGCATACTTTCCTGCATTTAGCCTTGAATTGGGCTATAGCAGTCAGGCAAAAAGTGTGAAGGACGAAACAGAAGACCCCAATACTTCACACGCGGGACTCCATAGGTATAATTCTATAGGAGGAATTGTGACCACAGTTGCCATGAATGAACAAGATAACTCTTCAGTTTAGTGACTACTTTCCAATAATGAGAACGACGTCCTACTAACCAAAGAAAGTTACCTGCCAGTGTGAAGGCGACCTGTAGGTATTGCAAAGCTTTTTAAGGGAGTGGATGCACCGTTTTATCTTATGCAGGCAAGTTAATTATCTCCAATATGTTAACGCTGTTTTACCATTAAATTTGCAATGAGAAGGAACTCAAAATTGTCTTCAAAATTATATATATATGGCAAAAAAGTGCTTTAGAAATGCTAGTAGCAAAGTGAAAACACCCGTGAGTTATAAATTAAAATTTGCCGCTGATCAATTTTTTTGTTCTTTGTATTAGGAAGAAAAAACGTTAATTTTTCACAACTCTGTGAGGGAAGCAAAATGTGTGTCAAAATTCCAAAATATTTCAGTATTCCATAATTATTTTATCCACACTCCCATATCGTTTTTAAAATAAATTTAAGTGAATTTGAGAAAAATACCGATTTTGTTATTTTTATCAAGAAGTTTGGAAACAGTGACTAAAAAAGCGATCA
Source organism: Latrodectus elegans (assembly GCA_030067965.1). NCBI lineage: Eukaryota > Metazoa > Arthropoda > Arachnida > Araneae > Theridiidae > Latrodectus > Latrodectus elegans. The sequence goes on along the minus strand of CM057812.1, from coordinate 77,467,291 downwards.
AACAAAAATATAATGATTCGTCCTAATTCCAACTTATTAAAGTTGGTTGTAATGTATGTTTATGTTCTTGTAAAGTGATAATAATTTTATAAATATTCAATTTAATGCGTTTCATGAATATTAACACTATTTCCAGGCCATTCTCATTTTGGTGTCTCTTCGATAAATAGCGATAAACTGAAGTTGTTGATGGAAACTGACGTCATTTCATTTGAGACTCCGTTTCAATCGTTTCGTACTAATATTTTGTTTCTCTTATTCATTGAGATTATTTATTTAAACATCATTTAAAGAGTGACGTCAAATATTATTGACAGTTTTAAACAGTATTTCATTTTTGCTGTTTTGCACCTATGATCATCCAGTAATTTTATAAATACAGAATTCAAACTTTAGAAAAACCAAAACTTGAATTTCATTATTAAATTCAAGCAAAATTAATTTTTCCTTGTATTGATTTGCATTTTGAGGTTTATTTTGGTGACAAATTTAATAATTTCTACTTTACAACTACAAATCAGATGTTATGATTTCATATTAGGTCATTATACATATACATATATCATTCTCTTAAAAAAGTTATGGAAGTTAGTCCTCGGGTGCAAAATAAATCGAAGAGTAACAAATAAGCAAACCAAAAAAGTCTTTTCATTTAGAGTTCGTAAAAATGAAGACGAATTAAATTATCACAGAAAGAAAAGAAACACTTTCGAAAATATGCCTTAGACGTTTGTTGCACCAGCATGCTTCCCTGTACCGAGTCCTGAGTTGGGCTCTATCAGTTAGATAGAAGTTTCTCAGACGTCTGCTGCTTCTTTCCCCACTAGATTGACAGAAACATCTATACAAGTCCATGAATCCGTGTGGGTCCTGAGGAAGGGGGTTGTTGCAGCAGCATACTTTTCTGTACCTAGCGCTGAATTGGGCTCCACTAATTAGGTTGAAGCAACCGGGTGGCAGTCCTTGTCATTTAAAATCGAGACAAAAATTGAAAAATTATCCCCAGAGACATCATTTCACTTGGAGGATATTGCAACCAAGACCGATTTTACTTGCTTAAGCTACTATTAGCGTATACGACGAGTCTTCGACTGTATTCAAACTTACTATCTTCCAATAATGAAAACGACGTCCGAACCAATCTTGCCTTTGCGACCTCTGGAGAAGGGTTTGAGCTCCAAGACCGTGAGGGAACAAAGGGTGAAGTCTGACTTTGCGTGAAGTTTTCAAACCATTTAGTTAAGTAAGTCTTCGTAATTTAAAAACAGGGCCTAAGTAGAAGAATTCCAGACTTGACCTATCAACTTTTGAGATATTATTTTACTAGGAACACTGCAACAATGATCCATTTAACTTGCAGAGGTGGGCAAAAGTGACTCGCGGACTGGATCCGGGCCTTTTGCTTACTTGATCCAGCCCGTTGAAAAATCCTGCATTTAATTTTTTAAATCTCTTATATGCAATATTTCGTTGAAATCAACAGTATTTGTATGCGTAGTGAACATATAAATAATGAAAAATCTATAAATAATAGAGAGTGTTATAATTTGAACAACTGTAACCATATCCCTACTTTAATGTATGCAACATGGGAACTCTCAAGAAGCGTGTGGTCGGCTTACTGCGCAGAATTGAACGTGTACTCCTCTCACTCTTCGAGGGACCGCAGCACGCGAACTGTTTATTTTGTTTTGGCACTAGCCGCATACTCGTCATTTCTTTTGAGAGGAATATTTGTTATTTTGCAAATATAATAATAGATTGAAAAAGTGCACATTTTGTGGGTAAAGTTTTAAAACATTGATTTGATTTTATTGTAATAATTAAATAATTTTTGTAGGTCTTTGTAACTTGAGTCGACGAGAATCATTGAAAAATACCGATTTTCTTAAATATAGTGCAATAACACAAGACCTGTATTCTGAATTCCTAGTTTACCAAGTTTTATTTGCAATAGAATTATGAAACATATATTTGTGAAAGAATTTTTTCGTTAATGATTTACACGAAAAATAAATATAGATCACAAATTATTGACGAAAATCTACACTCGGTATTAAGGATTACTACAAGTGATTTGGATCCAAATTTTGAAGAAATAATATCAAAGAACATTCCAGAGTTCACGTTTCGCATTAACTAAAACTATTTTGTTTTAACGTTTGATCTTTTCTTTTAATAATTCTATTTGCTATTATATTTATAAAATGTAATATAAATATAAAAATGTAATAACTGTGATCAAAATAAAATAATTTGTATCGTTAAGATATAAATAAATAAATACCAAAATAAAATCTTTCATTGACAGATTTATTTAATAATCATTAATTAAATATAATGAATCATATTTCTTTAAAAATTACGTGACATATTTTACTGGGCACAAATTCTCCGCATATACATCTAAGACGATTTATTATTACTATTATTTTTATCATAACTGTCAAATTCCCAATACTTTAAAATGATACTTATAGTGTTATTGTCAAAAAACTTTCTTGGGCAAGGAAAAAAACTCCACCAAAAGTATTCGCGTGTGCATTGCGTACGCGGTATAGTCCTTTGGCTCGGGAGACATTTGAAAATCTCATTTTGGCCCGTGCTTAAAAGTATTTGCCCACCCCTGCCCTAGGGAAACCAAAGGCAGCAATTTTCTAGTTGAAGTTAATTCAGTGAATGAGTTGAAGACCTTAAAGGACGAGATAAAAGATAATACACTATTGGACATTAAAATTGCTACACCAAGAAGGCGACATGCTACAGACGAGAAATTTATACGAAAGGAAGAAGGTGCTGTGATATGCAAATGATTAGATTTTCAGCGCATTCAGACAAAGCAGGCGCCAGTAGCGACACCTACATTGTGTTTAAATGAGGAAATTGTTCAGCCGGTTCCTCATGCACAAATTGTATTTGAACGTTGTTGTCTGGTGAAAAGTTGTTGTGATGCCTCGTGTAAGAAGGAGAAATGCGTACCAGCACGTTTCTGACTTTGATAAGGGTCGAATTGTAGCGTACCGGGATTGCGGTTTATCTAACCGCAGTATTGCTGCTCGCGTAGGTCGAGATCCAATGACTGTTAGCAGAATATGGAATCGATGGGTTCAGAACGGTAATACGGAACGCCATGCGGGATCTCAACGGCCACCTATCACTAGCAGCCGAGAAGACAGGCATATTATCCGCATGGCCATAATGGATCGTGCAACCAGGTCACGAGCCGTGAGTCAAGAAACGGGGTCGTTTGGATGACAAAAAGTGTCTGCACGAACAGTTCGACGACGTTTGCAGCAGCATGGACTCTCAGCTCGGAGACCATGGCTGCGGCTTTCCTTGACGCTGCGTCATAGACAAGAGCGCCTTCAATGGTGTGATCAACGACGAATCTGGGCGCACGAATGGCGAGACGTCATCTTTTCAGATGAATCCAGGTTCTGTGTACAGCATCATGATGGTCGCATCCGTGTTTGGCGGCATCGTGGTGAACGCACACTGGCAGCGTGCATTGGTCATCGTCATACTGGCCCATCACCTGGCGTGATGGTATGGGGTGCCTTTGGAAACACGTCTCGGACACCTCTTGTTCGCATTGACGGTGTTTTGAACAGTGCACGTTACATTTCTGGTGTGCTACGACCCGTGCCTCTACCCTTTATTCGAGCCCTGCGAAACCTTACGTTTCAGCAGGATAATGCCCAACCGCATGTTGCCGGCATTGTACGGACCTTCCTTGATACGGAACATGTTCGGCTGTTGCCCTGGCCAGCACGTTCTCCGAAAACGTCTGGTCAATGGTTGTCGAGCGACTGGCTCGTCACCAAACGCCAGTCACTATGGTTGATGAATTGTGGCATCGTGTTGAAGCTGCTTGGGCATCTGTACCTGTACATGCAATCCAATCTCTGTTTGATTCAATGCTCAGGCGTATATCTGCTGTTATTATAGCCAGAGGTGGTTGTTCTGGGTACTGATTTCTCAGGATCTATCCAGCCAAATTTTTTGAAAATTTAATCACCTGTTATTTCTAGTATAAAATATTTGTCCAATAAATATCATTTTGTTATCTGCATTTCTTCCTGGTGTAGCAATTTTAATGACCAGTAGTGTAATATCAGAGATTAAGTAGAGAGAAACGGGTTCCAAAGAGAGATTTGATCCTCAAATTATAATTTTTGGAGTAAACCAAACCGTCTCGGGACGACGTAATTTCGGCACTGTGTGAGCGGAACGGATTAGAGGGTAACGTCCCCATACACAAAGGTAGATGAAGGTGCAAATCATATTATCGAATTGGATCCAGGTTCTTTTGCTTCATTTAATAAATTAGATAAAATTGATATTATGACATCTTTCTCGAGTGTTATCAAGAACTGGCATACACAAAAACAACAAAATTTCAAAATGATAAACACAATATGAAAAAAGCATATAAATCATAAATGCATAAAAGCAATATGGTTAATGCAAAACGTCCGCCAAATCAATAACTACGGATAGCAAACTTTGTCGTACTTCCAGATATCGCTAATGTCACGAAATGCGCGTGTTAGATATACTAGGATAAACCCTGAACACAATTCAGAAATTTATCGAAAAGCCTGCCTAAAAAGAAATGAATGTTTCCCTGCCTGAGTGGATGACAATATTTTGAAGATACTCACCTTTCAAGATTGTCTATCCACTGGATGAGAGCAACGGTCGTGTTTGTCTCCCATTTGGACGCCAAGAGGTTTTTCTTCACACTGTCCAGGCTCCACTGACCGCCAAAGTCCTTTCTAACGGCTGACAAGGCGACCACTGGAACATTAGTTATGCCCAGCAACCGGGCTAAGTAAAACGACAGTATTTCTCCTGCAAAAAAGAAAAGGGCAATTTGTTGCGGATAAGAACATTTTTCAAAAACCACAGTAGTAAATAAATGCGAAGTAACAACACAAGAAGATTATTAAATTAATTAAATAATAGTTATAGGAGAAAAATTAGAATTTATTAGAATGTATTTATTAGAATGAAAAATTAGAATGTAGACCATTAATGGGAAGACCAGCTGCGTTTACGGCTTGGCTAGCAAAAGTAATCGGTATAGCTCTACTTTTTTTTCTACAATAAGGAATATTCATGTAAGGGCAAAGGAAATCAATATAGGTCTACTTCTATTTAAAATAATAGCGAAAGCACACAACATTGAACTGTTTTAAAAAGTAAACAAGAAAGTTCTTGGCGCTTCCGTGTTGCCATTGAATGAAAGGAGAATAAATATGCAGATTAGTGTCTGACGTGGTTGGGACACGGGTCAGACGAGAGTAAGAATATCAGTCGTTATAAAAGCAGATCCACCGCGCATGTTCATCAGTCGAAACTCGTACAGTAGCGAAGAGAAATGGACGTGTGTTGAAGGAGTTCGTTCAGTATTGTTGGCATTGTGACTTATCAAAGGGACTTATCAGCTGCTGCATCAAATCGCAGAATATATGAAGTGATTGAGGATAGTGCTATGAATAAACGTACGGCAGGAAATTGATTTCGCCAGTTTAGGTAAGGAGAGTTGCCTGTCTGTGCTGAAGCCCGCCGTGGACGATCACAGGCCTTGGATGACGAAGCCTTGCAGGCAGCCGTTGAGGAGGATAGTAGTCAAACGCGTGCTGAAGAAGCAAGACAATTTAACGTTTCAGGTGAAACGGTTAGACTTCATCTGCACACACACAACTTGGGTAAAATGTAGACTGAGCAAGTGGGTTCTTGGCACGTTGTTGAAAATCCATAAGCAACAACGAGTGGCAATCTGTTTGTCGTTGCTTTCTCTCCCCGTGGCGCATCCCAATTCAATGGAAAACTCACCACTGACGAAAAATGGTTCGATCCTAGTCGCTGTCAAATAGCGAAAAATCACATTTGTCGGGTTGGTTGCTTGAGAATTTTCCAGAGTTTCTCTCTTATGACACGCGAGTACGCTTCCTGTCGGCTAAACGGTCACTCGTATTAATTGGAATGTGGGCAAGAGGTATTACAAAAGAAGAAGCCACACTGGTTAATCGCAAAGATGTACTGTTTTTAACCGATAACGCTCGGCCGCATGTCACTCGGGTGCCCAAGAATACCGTATAGCGACTTAGTTGGGAGACTTTATGCTATCCCCCTTACTCACTTGATCTTGCACCATTAGAATACCGCATCTCCCATTCCTTGGACAATCTTGTTCGTGAAAAATCCTTCACTAATGAAGCAGACTTCTACGAAGCACTTTCGGAATTCTATGCGTCCAAAACCATCGAGTTTTACCACAAATAGATTGCACGTTGGCAGGATACCGATAGTGATTACTTCGGTATCCTGCCAACAATTGGCTACACTTTCTGTAGATCATGTTCTTTTGGTTCACTGAAAACTTCCTGGTTTACCTTGTAGTAACAAAGAACATCTCAAAAAGAGTTGGCACATTCGATTGTTAAAAGCAATATCGAACCATTTATATAAACGATTTAAAAATCTCTTTTAGAGAGAAACAGCTATAAATCTTTTAGATAAATTTCGATTGATTCAATATTTTTTAATTATAAATCATAAAATATTAAGTAAATAAAGATTTTATGCAGCGTATGTGGGGATGCCTTATATAAAGATGGATGATGTGTTTTCCCTTTTCCTACATTCATATTTGTTGAGGGTAAGTGCTTCGGAGTCTTACGGGTTTCCTCTTTTGCGACGAGAGAATATTGCCTACTCATCATGATGTCCTTCCAGAAGGCAGCTTGAGTGAAGGATGCTAAAAACGCCTCAAAAAGAATTGCGGATGTCCTGACACAGCGTCCAAATACTTCTGCTTAAGTTTCATCGTGGCCTAGAGAATAGGAAAGCCTTCTCACCCGAGCGTAAGGTTACAGGTTCAATCTCAGCCTCATGAGAAGTAATAGTAATATTTCGATATATATATCAGATGCCAGTCACTCCGAGGAAATATAAGGTAAACGTTTTAATTTACTTGTGTGGATAGATTTGGGATATGATTGTTCACTTATGAAGTCAAAGAGCACTTTGCACAAAAAAGAATATATTCTACATTAAAGAAAATAGCGTGAGGTTTTGTTGTTGCGTTAAACATGCACATCTGTCGGGGTGACAGCGTGAGAGTTTTCCGGGTTGCAGTGATTGCGTACCCACTATATGCGAAAGTCCTCCCACTTATGTGCTGAATACTCCCAAGTCGTTAAGCCATGCCTCACGCGTTTCAAAGCACTCCCGGCGAAAAAAGTGTTCAAATGTAGAGAGTAGGATTAAATATTCAAAGCTAAATGTGAAAGTGTAAAAGAAAAAAATTGTCACTAAGCCACTAGATAAAACTAAATTGGAGAATTTTAAAAATTCAAATATTCATATTTCCTATTCATTCAAACCTGATTTTGTGTGCAATTTTTTTTTACTGTAGATGAGAATATTAATCAAATGGAATGTAATTGACGAAATCATTCATTAAGAATAAATGGTTTGATTAGTCTAAGTTTTAGATTTTTCATACATATTTTATCACATTATATATGTGTTGTTACCCCTTTAAAAAACTAGGCTAATATACCGGGTGCTTTCATCCTACCATTGTTTTCAGCATCTCGCTGTAGTACTGGTCTGTATAATTTTTCTTATACCACATTTATTACCTCTTATTTGAAATACCTGCGTTATTTCCGTTGAGTTGGCTTTCCTGCTATGCCTTGTTAGGGTATTGCAGTCCTCCCAATTTACGCACGAATGAATTTCGTTTTAAAAAGCAGTTCCCAGTTATTTTTGAAAAGTTTTGAGTTTTTTCTAGGGGAGATTTCTTTATATGGTCTATGGTCCCTATTTACTGGATAAAAAATTTTTTAAATTGCGTCACGTAAACTCTTGTATTCGTGAATTCTTGCGTGATTTTTTCATTGAGTCTTTCCTGCGGCGTAGCACAGGATCGCTTGTCCTTACCTTGCACGAGGTACTGGTGCGGGGCTCTGTACCGGGCGCATGCCTGGGAGTTGTCTTCGAACACCACGAACTGATTCTTGGGTCTTCCGCATCGGTTCCAAGTGGGGGGCTCCACCCTCTTGACGAAGGAAAGCCGCAGTTTCTGCAGGGTTGACATGGCTTCAGAATCATCGCAGCCTGTGAATTCATAATGAGACATGTAATGATACAAGGAACTTCAGCAAATTAACATGTTTATAACGGAGAAATGAAAGTGCAGCTCATTTACAGTGAGTGCTGATCGAGTTTTCACGAACCAGTTCACACCCTTAAACCCAATTCCCATATATATGTACCTATTTTTTTTTAATTTCTTCTTTTAAGAACTCACTTTTACGCGTTTTCTTTATTTGTATTTATTTTTTACCATCTGATATTTTATTTTATTTGAACCATAAAGCAGTTGTTTCTTTAGTTCCAGTTGAGATCTTGTAACAAATTGGGTACACCAATTTATTTCAATTGTCATTGGTTTAAAGTATTTCCAACGTTTGATAACATTTCCCCGACATCACATTGCATTGAGACGATGTCGTCAATCCGACTCGTCGACGAATGTGTTGCCTGCCTTCAAAAAACATTTTTCGAGTTTCAGACAACAAGGCGGAGCTCACACATCGAATGGCTGAGAATAGTGCCAAAGTTCATTTTGTTAATAAAACGATTCCTTATATAAGGAGCAAGGCATCGACTTAAGAAGACGTTTTTCATTGATTAAGCCATTAATACGTTGACAACAGAACAGAAGGAAAAGCAAAATGAAAAGAACAAGACAAAACATCCATTTTACGGTTAGTTAAATCGGCAAGGACGGTTTAAATTCTTAAAAATTTCATTAATTAATAGATTTCACCATTGAAACTTGCAATATTCGTAAGCAATCTCCTTTAATTATTAAACCTTTTCTTGCTTACGCCAACATTAACAATTTTTTATTTTATTTTATGGTTGAGAAACTCGGATTGACATCATTATTGCAGAATCCTGGCATTTTGGATAATAACATCAAACTAATAACATCAAATATTAACCAATCAGTGTAATGAATAAAAAGCAGTTTCGATTCTAAAATCGAAATTACAGGAAAATATTTTTAAATCCTAAAGTAATGAGTAATTAGCTTTGAACTAGCGCCCGCCTCAGTTATCATCCACCCCCCCCCCTGCGTCTTTTGAAGTAATCTGCGGGGAACTGGTATTGTCGTGGAATCCTCTTCTGAAATGGATACTCTGGCGCAATGATCTTGTAAAGGTATTCCTGGAATGATGTTGCAGAAAATCGATATCTAAAATCGAAAAAATGCGCATTAAAAATGTAATTTTGAAATAGAAAAGAGAAAGTGATTACTTTAACTGATTTTTCCACCTTTGACACGATGAGGAACCTGTGCTTAGCTCCTTCCTTCAGCTTTATTTTTACAATCCAGAACCGCGTTACAGAAGTATGTGTGTCCTCCCTTCCAGTCTAAGGGTTTGATTACTTCGACTTTGTGATTTTGCAGTTTCAGTAGACTCGAATAATGGGCAGAGGTTTTCCTTGCAAAGTGGAACCCTCTGCATTTTTTGGCTCATCTTGTCCCCTCCGGAACCGGTTTCCCACAAGTCCTGCGCTGGTGCAGTCCACTTTGTGAAAGGAAGAATAGGGAAATCTTAGGCTGGGCGCAAATTCGCCGGCAAAACTCAGGAGAACAAGTGACGTCAGAAAACGTCACAAAATGGGCGTTCCGAGAGAAATTTTCAGTTTTCCAGCGAGTTAGAAATATCTGGCAGGGCACCACGAATTTCATTTGTGTTTTTACCTCGTTTTTGTCCGTATCTCGTGTAAATGGTTTCAAATAAATTTATTAAATTTTCATTCGATGAAGAGGAATTTTTAATAGATCAATAAAGGAGTAAGTGTATTGAATAAATTTTAAAGAATGTATAATCTTTTTCTAAATTAATTAATTTTTTAATTAATTTTATAAATTATGCAAAAATATATATGGGACACAAAAGATAACAGTTATTTCGATAAGCATAGAAAAAGCACCATCATGAAAGATATTCAACATTTGTTTTATGAAACATTTGGAAAATCTGCAACAGGTAATTATATTGATTATTAAAAATTGAATTTTCATGCAAATGAAATAAATTACAATCCCGTTTATTTTCTTATACTTAATATGCCTTTATATTGATTTAGATATAATGCTAAGCAAAATGAATTCCAAAATTGAATACATTTTATCTAATGTAATGAAAATAATTTATTCCTTTATTTAAATTAAATAGAACTTGATTTTTATATAATCAAAAAACGTTTATATTTTTGTTACCAATTTATATTGTTGATGTTGTTTAGGTGTTATGAATTTTTTTTATAATAATAAGCTTTAATTCTATTTTACTAAAGAAACATTATTGTGTGAAAGATTCTATTAAAAATTATATTACTAAATAAAACATTTTACATACATAATGAAATATGAATGTCAGTATTTCCTGGATATTTTTAATTTGATTCTTAGAAATCTGTATGAAGCCTGTTTAATTGCTTATGATTGATAAATCATTCTCTTCTGTAAAACATGAATATTTTAAATTTAGTTTATGGAATACACTGAAATGAACTGATAAAGAGAAATTGTATAATTATTTAATTATTTGTGTATGCAAAACAAATTTTAAATAATTAGTTTTTTTAATGTTCTGCAATGTATTACAATTTTCAGTCATCCCAAGCAATAAATTATACTACCATTTGTGGAATTATGCTGAAGTATTATTTAAAATATATTACATTAAAAGTAATGTTATAATTCAATGAGTTTGACTAAATTTGATACATGAAATTTTAATGAAATATAAGCTAGTTTAGTTAGATAATTATAAGTTAGTTAAATTAAAACTTATTAAAAAATTATCAAAGCAGAGACAATTACATTCAATTACGTATTTTAAAATTTTATACAAATAAATTAAGAAATATATACATAAATAAGCAATTATTATTTCACAAAACTCATATTCTGCTTCAAAAATATGTATTTAATCTTTCAATACAAATGTAATTACAGAAAAATGTCAAATAGAAAACTAACGTCACATAGTCACATGAAATGACGTCATTACTCCGTCTCCGTGAGTTCACGAGGAATTTTCCCAGCACTGAATTCTCGGAATTTCACCAGAGAATTCTGCTCTAGTTTGCGCCGGGCCTTTGCGAGGGAATGAAATAGAAAAAAAGGACTTCCAGCCCCAAGGAAAGAATAATTAATTATTAATTTACAAAAATTATCCTGTCAGAGAATAGAACAAAGCCATGGGTGCAAATGACCATGAATGTTTACGACGCAAGGAATAATAAGTTTAAAACTGACTAAGCAACTACTACTGTTCCGAAATTAAAGTTGATAAAGTTAGGGGGCTAGAAATATCTATCATAACTATGCATTTTTTATGATTTTTTCCCCCACAAACCCGTTTATGGTATTTACTTACAACAAGCAGATATTATAATCTCGTCGTACGCGAGCCCTGTATGTTGAATCTTACCAAAATATTGAAGGATTTACTTAGCATGTCTCTACTAGTAATTTGAATTTTTCAAAAATTTTCACAATACCTTTCGGGATGATTAGGACATTTTAGGGGGCTAGAAATATCTATTTTTCGGATCGATCAAAATTTTAATTCCATAACTAAAAGTGGTTCAATTAGTTGCCTCTTGGAGTGGATGTCAAGAATATAGCAATTGTTTTTTCGTGGGTTTTTTCTTCTTCCATAAGCTGTAGAATTACGTCTTGTAGATGACATTGAGCTCTTTGGAGGGATTTTCAGGGTTCAACTGAGAAAGAATGGTACCCAATGTGGATTATCCTTCAGAGGTTGGAGATCGGATGCAGGAGAAAGCGATTGCACCCATTTCTAATGACAAATATTTTGATGTGCGCGAATGAGAGGCATGTTGTGCATATGGCAGTAGTGCGTCCCTTAGCTACAAAACGAACCACAGGACAACAGGTTCAGTTTGCTACACATCATTCCGCTCTTACCACTCATTTGCAGATGAGTGGAATGCCCGCAAGATGTCCCTTGCTTCCCTTCACCCGAAACCACAGGCATTTTCTCCACTGATGCAAGACATCCAAGGATAACAAAACGGAGCCATTGCTGATAAATACTGCGTCTGCCTGTGAAATCACACATACAGTGAGTACGAAAATTGAGGGTACACTTAATGCTAACTTAACTTGTAGGCTATTAAGAATATAAATATTATTATGCAAGTTTTTTTTAGTTTTGTCCCATTAAAAAATATAAATTTTTCTTCTTAACTACACAAAAAATAAGTTACAAAAACTCCATTAAAAATATTACATTACTTAAATGAAAAACTTTTACTTCTGAAAGTCTCAAAATTGAGAGTACACGTCTTAAATGACTGTGTAAAACTACGAGTGAATTTTTAAAAATAATTTGTACCTAAGATTTATACAAAAATACAACCTTTAAGTATCCAAGTATTCCAAATTTGAACTGACTACCTTTCTGTGTGACAAATATGGGGAACAGGAAAGAAACGACGATTGAGGAAAGAAAACTGGCCATTAATCTGTCTAATCAAGGCAAATCTTTGAGAAAAATAGGAGAAATACATGGAAGAAGTGTAAATTGTAGTAGAAAAATCATTCAAACATTTAGAAAGAATGATACCCTGGAAAACCAAGCAGCAGAAAGCGGAGGAAATGCTCAGTTCAGCAGCAGAGAGGAGAATGGTGCGCGCAAGCATCCTGCAGTAAGTGCCCCGAAAACTGCCGCAAGTACTTCGAAAACTGTGGGTAAATCTGTTCCTGCAGAAACAGCGTGCAGAATCCTCAGAAGGGCTGGCTATAATGGCAGAAAAGCCCTTCATTAGTAAAATAAATAGAGCTAAGAGATTAAAATTTGCTAAAGAGCACATTCTTAAGCATAAAAAAGTTCTGGAATGAAGTTATTTTCAACGATGAGCGAAAATTCAATGTTTTTGGCAGTGAAGCTCATCATTGGTGTAAAAAATTCAGCTTTAGATGCAAGTAACACAGCTGTGAAGCATGGAAGGGGGCTCAGTAATGGTTTGTGGCTGTGTGGCATCATCGGAAGTGCTTATTCATGAAATAATGTATAAAATGGGTCATCTTAATGTATTAAAAAATAATTTGAAGGTCAGTGCTACTCAGTTGGGACTAGGATCAAAATTCAACAGGATAATGATCGAATGCATACAGCATATACTGTCAAAGAATGGCTCCTGTATCACTGCCAAAATCAACTGAATACACCCCCTCAATCTCCTGATTTGAATGGGATCGAAAATTTGTGGTCCCACTTTGAAAAAGAGGTCCGAAATTATCAGATCACTGATAAAGAACGGTTGAAGAATGTATTAAAGTGGAGTGGGAAAACATTTCACACGAAATTAAGAAAACTCTTGTTGATTCGATGTCCCAGTCGCTGGAAGCTGTCATCAAAGCCAGTGGGTATGCTACAAAATATTAATGTGTTCTTTTCTTATAATTTATGTAAGAAAACAATTATTACATGTTCCCTCAATATACCCTATATACCCTATATATATATATATATATATATATATATATATATATATATATATATATATATATATATATATATATATATATAACGAAAAAATGTAAAACATAGCAAGACTGAGATTTTATAATAATAAATGTGAATGTCATGTTGTAATTTATGGCATTTTTTATTTATTACACAAGTTGAAATCTAAAATAGAGCTTTCAACTATAAAATAGAGCTTTATCGAAAATGCATTGAAATTTTATTAGGCATACAAATAACTGATGCAAATGTTCTAATGTACCTAAATGTTTACAGTGGTCTTAAAATTAATCAATGGGTTGGAAAAAAAGCTTAAATATTTTTAATCTGTTTATGGGTATTCTCTATTACTATCTCACTGGAAAGTTAAAACGATTTCTTTTGGTAAAATTGATGTAAAAAAAATATTCACTTATAAACTAAGTTTTTAAATAAAATTTTGCATAGAATTTTCGAAAAACCAATAAGTTACAAAACAATTTCTTTTTTTCCATTCAGAGGTAAGTATTTCTACAAAAAAAATCAGCACAACACCACAGCTGTTCAGAAGCATAAAGTGCGGGTGCCCCACTACCAGCTCAATGTGATTTCATAGAACACATTTAAGCGCGTAACTCTAATACATAAATACCACTTACTAAATGATAATAATTAATAACTAATTGATAAGATACACTCATGTCCATAATTTAAGGATAATTCAAAATCACATAGAAATTGAACTCTAAAATAAAAATTTCACATGTAGAATTATCACACACATCTTGTTGAATAATATATAAATTACAAGGAACCACCAGATGGCGCCAATTGTACGTCATAATGACGAGAGTGTAAGAGAGGGTTATATAAGGAATGGTTGCAAAGAAGTAAAATTGTTCACAAGTAATTTAAAAGCTTTTCGGTGCAATAACTGCATAGTTATGGCACAAAGGAATTATTTGGATAATATTTTTCGTGTTAGAAATATCGGCCGTCTGAAATATGGACGTATCGCAGGAACTAGGAATCTCCCAGAGTATCATCTCCAGGATTTGGCAACGGTTCCAAAATGATGATATAATGTAAATAAACATTACAGAACAGGTCGCCCCCGAGTTACAACGCCGAATGCGGACCGGTATTTGGCAGTTACTGCCAAAAGAAACAGGCGGAGCAAAGCACAGACCTGTCTCGTCAGCTGTCTTCAGCTACCGGTATGACAGTTTCAAGGCAGCACATTAACACCACCCGTTACGGTGGTGCAGGATTGCTCGTTTGGGGGAGGGGAATTATTCTGGGTTCCAGAACTTACCTGCATGTTCAGAATGTAACCATGATCGGCCACATCTATCGGGATATCATTCTGGAAAAACATGTACGTTTGTTTCGAAGCGCCATGGGTGCAGGATTTCTGTTTATGAATGACAACGCCCGTCCTCACAGTACAAACATTGTAGACGAATGCCTTCAAACGGAGGATATCACTCGTATGGACTGGCCAGCATACTCAACGGACTTGAATCCAAAAGAGTATGAGTGGGATATGCTTGACAGACGAATTGCAGTCCATCCACCCCCTCCCACATATCTACCGGAACCTCGGAGAGCATTGCTTGATGAGTGGTGTAATATTCCACAAGACATGATTGATAATTTGATACTCAACATACCTTGGCGTTGCACGTCCTGTATTGCATCGTCTGGTGGGTATACTATGTATTAACCATCATACCAACCATATCATATTGATTTTTATAAATAGTTTCTTTTTGAAATTTCTCCAGGGAGTAAAAATTGCAATTGCTATTAATGATGTCAATCATATAGCCTCTTTTTTGCTCTTTACCTTTTGTTTAATAAATAGACTTTACAAATAAGTCACATTTGCGTTTTACTTCTGTCTCTTTGTTTGCCTGAACTTGCATAACCCTTAATTTATGGACACGAGTGTGCAAGTAGCTAAGAATGTATTGCATAAACTTTTTCTTCAGAATAGTTTATACTATTCTGAAGAAAAAAGTATACATAAAATTGATATTTCTCCATAACGAGGTTCGTTCTCTCAAGAAACAGCAAATTACACTGACGCATAAAAGTAACTTTGTTGAAAAAGTTTCATAAATAAATGCAGTTAACGGACTTTTTAAAATAATGAAAAGCTAATTATGTCATGCTATAATTATGTAAATTAATGCAGAAATGATAAAAAAAACATCATTAAAAAATTCTGAATAAAAATGTAAGTTAAACTAGTAAAAATAATGATAAATCTTACAATATTTAATATTATAAATAACATAAAAATCCAGTTATATGTAGACAAATATCGTCAGTCAGAGGTTTTATGATCGTACGAGCAAGTTCCTACGTTAAAACGTTCTGGGAATATCAGTAAGACGTTCACGCTGATTCCCGAGTCCAAACCCAGACAGGACTTACTCGGAAAACCACTGATTGCAATCTGAATTTTCTCCATGAAATGTAACTGTTACTTCACAAACATGAATACTGGACGTCAGTTAACTTTGAACGAATGCATAATAGGATAAAAAAAAAATGTGCATTTTACCTTTGGGAGCTTTTCTTTCAATGTCTTCCGACCAATAAATCAGATCTTCAATGATTGGCACTCCTTCCCGGTTGATGACATTTTTAATTTTGGACGTTTGGGGTGATAAATGATTATTTTGACTAAACTGTTTCAAAGCTGAGAGTTCCACAGAATTTTTGTAGTCGTTGAACATTTTCAGCACTACACTCAAATTCGAATGCGGGCTTGTCTCATTGTAGTCGAAATCCCCATCTTCAAAGACTTTATTTTCCGACAAATCATCGTATTCTTCACCGTCATCGTAATCGTAGCTGTCATAGTTCATCTCCTCCTCATCCTTCGAATGATAGCTGACTGGATTTATTATTCGAGCTCTGAAAAAAGCGTCTCGGTTGAAACTGATTTTCGCAGAAACAAAGTTTTTAGATTGGGAGGTGACAGTTTCTTCGTCCAAGGCTTGCACCGCTCTGGTACGCTTGGGATGATACGGATGCCATTCCTGCACCGAGACAGAAACTTGGATGCACTTCTGAGGGGGATTGAGGAAAAGGAGGACGGAGACCAATGACATTAGAACTGTCACAAAGGCAAAAAGTCGAAATACAGGCACCTGAAATTAAAAAGCATTCGAATGCGAATTTTAATCAGCATAAAAATTTTAAAATGACACATTAAAATTAAGTGAATGAACTGCAATAAAAGTGAGCAAAGTGTAGCCTCGATGAGTGAGAGGGAGGGTAACCGTGGGCTGCCAACGTTTATCTGGAAATGTCCTTTCACTGGATGAAGAGTGGCTCTGGTATAACCTGGAGACCCGACCGTCGTGGTTAAAAACAACGAAGCGCTTGGTTATGGCGAGTATTCTATTAACCTTAAAGTAAAGTCCATTTCTCGCATACAAAGCTATGTATGTATATAAAAGTATTTTGTTAAAGCGATATTTTTTTAAACTTTTTTTAGGGGATTCATCTGTTTGCAAAACTGTATGATTAAATTTCGTCTCTTATATTTCTTTCTAATTCCAGAGCAATTCATTTGCTTAATAAGAAAACGTACATAAACCACAGTAATGTATTATCCGCAAGGCCTTTATTACTAATAAAAAATGTGTTGCATATATAATGGGCAGTATGAACCGCGACAATATTTTTCGGCGAGTCATCGAAAATGTATATAACTGATGATGTGAAACACATCTGATTGGATTCTAATTGGATTCACCACATCGCCAAGTGCTGTACATTGAGATGAAAACAATCGATAATCAAGAATGATAATTCCGAGAAGATTCTAATAAGACCTAAAGAATTTTTAGGTTTAATAACTGTTAAAACGAAGTATATATAAATAAAAAATATTTGCTTCGTTAATAATTAAATGAAAGAAATAGATCTTTTTCGAATTGGGCATTGGATATTTTTCTTTTGTACTGCGCCTGCTCTTTGTTTTTCACCATACAATAGCAAGTTTATGTTGCCAATATTTATTTCCTTTCTTTATAGCTTTAAGCTTAAAATTTGTCGTGTAACTTACATTTTCGCTTCCACGTGGCGATATATAAATTTTAATATTTTTAGAGCGAAACAATTAAGATCAAAACAAAATTAGAAATAACTATAGAAAAGTAATATACTTCAGAAGAAACGAATTCATTCTTGAACGTAATTGGACAAAAGTAGTTATAGCTGAAATATATCAGCCCAGTTATGAAAGATTTTAGCGGCATCTATTATTTATTTTACAAAACATAAACGGCATTTTATCAAAACTTTATAGTAAGCTTTTCGGCTGGAGAATTTTTTTTTTTATCAGATGATCGGCAATGGTGTATAAATATGCACAGAGAAAATCAAAACTTTTTAACCGCGAATTATATACAATTAAACACGGTAATAAAAATATTTTGCTGAAAAGAATTTTTTTTCATGTTTTTTTAAAAGGGGGAGGGGGTGGAGTCATCTGTTTCTTTTAAAAATTTGTATGATTAAATTTAGCCTCTTATATTTTTACGTAATTCAAGTTTTGCTATCTTACTTAGTTCGAAAACCGTGTTTGGCTTAGTTTTGTCCTTCTACAATCATTGTTTGCAAACAATGTCCAATTAAAGCAGGATCAGAAACATGGGAATTCTGAAGAAGCAACTTCCGCAGGACTCTCAGAAGATGCTGGTACATTTTTCAAGGGGTGGCGATATTCATATGTTAAATAAACAGGAATTATTATTATTTTAATTAAAAATATTCATAATTGTGTATTTGAATACTTTCCAGTAATATTTTTGGCTGAAGACAACATAAAATATTTCTAAAAAATATGAATATTTTTGATTGAAACTAATTTAAAATGTAATCATTACTTCAAATGTATTAAAAGAGCCCAACAATGACTTCATTTAAGTGTATTCGAAATTCTTTTCCTTATGTATAGTAAACAATAATGGATATTTTTAGAGTTTTCAAATTTATTCAAACTGTCTTTTTAACCAACTTATTGTAAACTTAAAAAAATGTATAAAAACCCTTAAAACACAAAAATAATTTTAAAATAAAATAAAATAAACTGTGGGAAGGGAGATAATGTCGAAGGCTTACACACAGAGTAAGCACTTTTAATTTAAAATTTTTACAACAACTTTAGATCAATAACCTTCAAAAACCGTATATTTAATTTTAAGTTTCATTTTTAAAATAGAATATGCAGCTTTCTTAAAAATATTTTTCTAATATTTATTATTCATTCGATCGAATTTTCAAATTTCATTTCAGTTTAAAGTTTTTAAGTTAATGTTTCATATTATATTTAATTAGAAGCTTTCAAAAGTACAATAGAACCTCATGAATCCGAACTAATAGGGGATCCAATTCGGACGAATTATTGGTATAAAATTGATATAACTTGAGTCAAAATACACGTTCAAACGCAGTAAAAATTGCATTTTGAATTTTAAAGAATAATGAAATATAAAACTGCACAAGAGAAAATTAGGTGTAGCATATGTGCATGTTTCTCACAACAAACGTGAGGTGAAAAACTACTTTGAACATGATGGCTCACCTTCACTATCCACACTTGACACGATCACGGGACACTAATGATCATATTTTGTTGTCTTACTCCATTGGTCAATTCTTGAGCAGTAAATTGGGAGGGCGGCGGAGGTGTCTCAAATGTTCCTAATATCTAGACATGGCTTCATTGGGCAGCGGTGGCTGGGACGTCGTTCTCATTTTCAGAAGGTAGAGAATTCGAATCGTGACTTAACCAGAAGTCCATCGTGTAAGCTAAAGGCAGCTGAGGTGCGTTAAAACTGGGCGTGGTTGCAATGTCCTCGAAGTGAAATGATACCTCTGGGGTGGCAGGTCAAGTATTGAAGATTTTCTGCTTCAAAACCACGATGACTACAACCGGCTGCTTCTATTTAACTGGTAGATCCGGACTCAGGGCTAGGTACAGCAAAGCGTGAAGGTCAACAACAATATAACTTCATTGCTATTGTTTTCAACGTATTTTACAGAAAAGTTTTAAGTGTTTTTGTTTGTTTTTT
This sequence comes from Latrodectus elegans, assembly GCA_030067965.1. NCBI lineage: Eukaryota > Metazoa > Arthropoda > Arachnida > Araneae > Theridiidae > Latrodectus > Latrodectus elegans. Next base: position 77,447,616 of record CM057812.1, on the reverse strand, counting down.
TAAATTTTATTATTATTATTTTTTTTTTTATCTCACTAAGCTTAGTTTTGGTTTGTTGTCTGTTCCATCGTTATCGTCTTCGGGGATTTCTCCTGCACTCTCAGCAATCATCTTCTCTATTCAATTATGATAGCCTTGAATTTAACCACAGTTATATGCTTTTCAGTGTTACCCTCCTTCGGGGTGATGTGATGAAATTTTCAGTGTGTAGATATGAACAGAGAGCTAAATAAATGGCAGGCCGGATGAAGCAACGTCAGGTTTAACAGAGTGTGCATTAATGAGGGCTGACTATGTATTGATAGATTCAGGGCAATTCAATTTGGGGTCACAGGAAGTTAGGATTCGTTTCAATCTTATTTAAACGCAGTCGCGTAGCGGTGGAGGAAGGGGATCTTGCTCACAGAGGGGCGCAAGTAGCACATGCAAACAAAACTTTTCGGAAAATTTCAGATTTATTTTGGTCAAAATACCGATTTTATTTGGAGAAATACATTTTATAGTTATTATTTCGAGTTAAGAAATGAGCCGCTGGGAAGAAGCTAACGTGGCGAGTGCTTGCTGGAGGGAGAAAGGCAGCTTGCCATATAAAAGAAAATCTTCCATATTAATAGGTTTACGTAGTTTATTTTCTACTAAAAATGGCGTTCTTCTAATCGTATTTCTTAAATTTTTAAGATACAAGTTCTGAAATACGATTATATTAGTAAAAAAATATACAATTAGCAATTTTTTTACATCAGCTTTACAAAAATTATGCGTGCGGAGCTCATGTAATTAAAGTACATTATAATTGTTATATATAAACTAGGCTTGCCAAAATAGAATGTTGTAGAGTTTCCTTTAACTATCTGACGTCATAAGAAATCTAGGCTACCGGAAAAATAGTAAACTATGCCAAATAATTCACCAAAGTCCAAATGAAAGGATCCTATGGCAGCTAAACCAGAATTTTAGAAAAGTATCGACATTTGCCTAAAATCTACAGGAAAGAAAGGTTTGTGGATTTTTTAGATAAAACTTTTTTTATGCTAATTTTTAATGCTTTTAAATTTCCTTGTTGTCCATCACTATCAACAAGTTTGTTTTTCTTACCTTCAAAATCATTTTTGCTTGTGAATGTCGCACCTCACACTGCAAGGAAGAACAATTTTCCTCATCGTCCACTGCCATCTTCCGTCAGACAATAAATCTGAAAAGAGTTAAGAAAAAAAAAATTTTGTTATACAAGGGCTACCCAAAAATAATGATTATTTAGTGAAACAGAAATCAAAAATTCAATATTTATTAGAAGAAATACTTCTACTACATCCATAAAGATTCTTCACTTAAAATTACTTCCTATGCCTAAGTCATTTGACCTTGCTTCCTTCTTTACTGCTGCCAACGAAGACAAGCGACGCACCCTTTAAAATTTCCAGATTAGAGAGAAATTGTATAAGCAGTCAGTTTAATAACACGGAATATTTCCCATACTATTAAAGTTAATCCCTTTAGAGGTTACTTCTACAGATCGGAAAACAGTGAATCAACTAAGAAAATTAGTTTTTTTGGAAAAGACGGATCCTGAAGCAATGGCTTCGACTCCTTGTCCAGGACTGCACATACGCAACCCAGAGTTGTACTCCACTGGTAAAATGAATGAGAGTCATTTGGGTGTGAGAGATGAGTCCTAACTCCTGATCCCATTGCACTCAGATGCTACTATGTTTATGTAACACGATGGATCTTCGGTGAAGTCAGGAATCGATCTCGTTACCTTCCAATAATGGGAACGATCTCTCACCCACTAGATCACTGTGTAATGGGCAATTTGATTACATGTGGCAGGAGATTTTACACGCGTAGATTACTCTCCGGGCGAGAGAATGCTGCTCAAGTGCCGCAGGGAATAAAACCAACACACACACAGGCACCTCCCTTGATTCAATAAGGGATGGACTCAAACCCGAAACTTTTCGTATTGTGGGGAGGTGTTTTACTCTCAGTCCACGGTGATCTGCTTATACTTTAAATGTGTCTTATTTAATCTAGAGATTTGGAATTCTGCTCCTTTTCATCAGTATACAAGCTCCAGTAGTCGCTGACAGTCATTCGAAAAGAATTCAGAATCTCTCTGAGAATCTGAGAGCTCCTGTTAGAACTTCTAACGATAGTGTCGAGAATAGGAGAAAAATTTCCCGAAATATGCATTTTGAAGGCTTCTGCATGGCAATTCATGATCCTGATTGTTTCAATCCTTTCGAAATAAAATTTCTTATAGTGCTTCTAACAAATTACTATCTTTACCTAAAACTACATTCATTTCCCCCAATTTCATACAAGTTTTATGGGTATGTGCTGATATGTCTTCCGAATAAAACACAGCAAAATATTTTTCTGAAATAAAATAAAAAATGTGCGAACAAATCTTAATCCAACCCATACCACATTTTTGCTCAACCATTCTAAAAAACGAATCCCCTTCAAGTGTAAAGTGCGCGGTGGACAGCATTTCACTGCAGAAATTGCAGAGAGATCACATGAAAGGGCAATAACATACACGTCCTCGTGTTCAGCACTTGATTCGGAAAAGCCTCGATGAAGATGACGTGAGATCTGAAGCCGAAAGAGACAGATTTCCTAAGCATGAGACTTTGCGCGAGTGTCTTCACATGGAGGGTGGCTCAAGTTCCTGTGCCATGCACTGAACAAGATTCTGAACTGGACAGAAATCAATTTACGACATTTTTTTTTAAAAATCCGATTTTATTTTTAAGCACGGTAAGCATTCATATCGTGATGACCTGGAAGGTGAGGGTGTCGTTCTCACTATTGGAAGGTGGCGAGTTCGAATATTGCTTACCCGAAGACCCGTCGTGTTCACTAAAGACGGCTGGGACACATTTAATATGTCGTGGTCGCAATGTCTTCAAAATGAAATGATATCTCTGGTGATGGCAGGGCAAGTGCTGGGTTCCTGCTTCAAAATCACGAAGACTGCACCCTGCTGCTTCTACCTAACTGGTAGGGCCCAGCTCTAGCCTATGTACAGCGGAGCGTGCAACAGCAACATGCTGATGTTCGGAGCTTCGAGCGCCTTCTGTGATGCTTCTGTAATTTCTTCCCCATGAATGAGCCTTCAATACAATTTCCTGTATTGATGGGGACTTGACATTTCTATGTGACTCTCATTACTAATGAGATGTTTCCCTACTTCTCTCTAAGCCCATATCTAGAGTTTCGAAACACAGCATCAGATTTCATTGATATTAGTAATTGAATATCGTTTTCCAATTTTGCAGGTCTTATAATTTTATCTTCTTTTTTTATTTTATGGGAAATTAAAAAAAGTACCTTTACTTTCGAATGTGCAATGTTTTTGCAGCAATGAGAGCGTTTGCTTACTTTTATCGAGGATGTAAGAAATATTATAATTGTTACATGTATTTGAGGTGGTTTTGTGCATAATATAATTAATAAGTCATATTAAAGTACTACACACACACATTTTGTGGTACACATGCAAAATCTCATCGATTCTGGGAGATAAAAACGGCGTCACAAGCAACATGACTTATCAACAATAAATAGAAAACCAAATGCATGACTGTGACTTGGCTAAGCTGTTTGGATTTCTTTAAACAAGTTCAGTTCTAATAGTTATTTCTCTGATTTTCATTTCAAGTATTCTGGATCTTAAAAACGTGGCAGCAGTGGCCTAGTTGGACAGAGTACTGTTCTCGTTATCGAAAGACAGTGAGTTTGTTTCCCGACACACCCGAAGATTCATCGTGTTCGCTCAAGATGACTGGGACACGTTCAATCGGTCGTGATCGCAATGCCCCCCAATGTATTAATACCCCTGGGGATGGCATTACAAGTCTTCTGCATTGTCCCTTCTTCTAAATTATTAAGGCCCACCTTTGAGAGACGAAGATGGCTTGCCTATCGGGAGCCCGATTCGGCCACTCACACTACTGGGAGACATGTAGCCGAACACTGAAGCAGCCACTTTGTACTTTCTTTTCTTTTGCGGGGGGGGGGGTTCTCCTGGACAGCGTTCATCCTCCGCAAAGTTGGAATCCCGGAAAATTCTAAAGCCCTGCCTCGATATGCAGAAATCACTAACGCATTATCTATACCACGCAGTTCAGCAGAGGCAGGTTTCAGGCTCGAAACTTACCCCTCCGAAGAACATGTTTCTTGTCACTAGACCATGACCATCATAAAAGATATTGAATAATTTTGAATAAAAAATTTATAAGATGGCAAATGTAAATATTTAATTGTGATTAAAAACAAGAATCTCAGAAGGGAAGATAAAATTTAAATGTCATATTGGGGGTGTCGTGTCAAAATATCATAAAATGACAGGTAATGAAGTTTAAAACAGAATAATATTTTTTATTCCAGAAATCATAAAGGATTTGTTATTTGTATGAAAAATTATACGCTTTTCTATCTGAACGGACTATTGGGCTCTTTCAATTAAATAGCTGTAATCGTTGAACCGCAATTTTGCTTGCTATAATTAATCGATCTTAATTTATAAACGCCCCGAACTACAAGGTTCTGCAATTATTCCCAAGTCTTTGGTAATAAAGGTAGGGGGAGATTTTCGAGACGATAGTGTTACTTCCCATCCATCAATGTCGCCGGTCGTAATTTGCTGAAAGTAGGAGTTCCGAACCCTGGGGCTACTGCATTGCATTCGTAAATTCTGGCTTTACCTCAAGCTAGAAAGTGACTGGGAAAGAAGTTCGCATCAGTTTTTAAAAATGTTGATTTCACAAGTTAATTTCTCCTTATATTCACAGCCAACAAATTTCACGCTATTTTTCAGTTGTACACAGGAAAAATAATTCCACCAAAAAGTTTTTAACTAATATACCGGATTGGCATAAATGGTTCCTTCATTTTAAAAATTCTATACACTCAAATCTGTTTTTGTGCAGTGGGTGGGAACCGAATGAAAGAAAATACATAAAAAATCGCACTATACTTCACGAATACAACAGTTTTCATGACACAATTAAAAAAAAATTTTATCATGTGAATAGGGACCATTTAAAAAATCTCCTTTAGAAAAAACCCAAAACCTTACAAAAATAACTGGGAATTGTTATTTGAAACGAAATTAAGACGCAATCTCACTACAATCCTCCACTCAGGATAGCGGTGACGGAATGCAGAAAAGCGAACTCGACCTAAACAACGCAAATATTCTAAATGAAAGATAGGTAAATAAGTATTGATAAGAAAAACTATACAGGCCTGTGCTAAACTAGGAACTTTATAGCGCTGCATTTATAAAATTTGTACTGGGTTAACAGTTCACATGTAATTGCTGTAGCAATATTTTTATAATGTGATGAAATATAAAATGGAAACAACTCAATGGCCGATCCAACCATTTCACTTTTCATTGATAATTTCGTCCATTATGTTCAAAATTGACTGAAATTGTCATATACCGCACAAATAAAGAACCGCATAAGAACAGGTTTCAGCACTTTATCATAAGCATCTGAAACACTCGCCAACTTCATAGAAATGCCCTTATAAGTACATTATTAAAATAAAAAGCAGTTTGATTTAAATCATTATTCAATAGGACACGTGTAATTCGAAAAAAGTAATCACGAAAACTCAACCACACGTTTGCTGATAGATTGAAAAGGGAGGATTTAAACGAGCAATTACCATATTTCGTGAAGTGGTCTTGTTCAGAAATATCATCATTATCAGAAATCTATCTTGGCCTGGACTCAACCGAACAAGTGACAAAAGAGATTACGAGGAGGTGTTCAACGCGCTTAACTATCTGCTTCCTGATAACCTCAATAAGGGACTACACGGTTACAACTTCCTACCAGTTTTACTTGCGATTGCTCCCTCCCCTTCTTGGGGGGATAAAAAAGAGGCTCTTCTCCCTCTTTTTTGCCCAGTCCCTCTACCCACCGCACATACCGAGGGGGAGATTCTCTCTGAGGGAATGCATAAAAATTCTCAAAAACCCGCAGATTTTCTGTGATCATGTTTCTTTCACTCAAGAAGGAAGCTTTACTTCTGCTGTTTATACAAATTTTCTTTAGTAAAATGAGTGTTGTAATTTTGTCTGATGTATTTGTATTTCATAAGCAACTAGAACTATCTTTCTCTCTCTTTCTCTCATTCCAATTTTTTGATTTAGATATAAAAATTGTCATATATTTCTGCTCATATTTATTTTTCAAAAGCACAAATAACTATTTTTTTTTTTTACTTACTTTACTTTTTTAATTTGGATAAAAAATATCTGTCACATATTTTTGTCTGATGTATTTTTTTTTTCATGAGTAGTAATTTTAGTAGGGAGTACATTTAAATCTGCACTCTCTCTCAATCATGAAGGCGCATTTGTTTAAATGGAGCCTCTCTCATTTAAAATACAAAACAATGAATTTGCGTAAACTTTTAACTTTGTTCTCTAAATCAACAGAGTAAACATAATCATTATATTTCTAATTTATGAAGAATATTCTGTATCTTGGTTAATGTTCTTGATAATATGAAACTATTACTTATATATAAAATATATATTTAGGAGAATAAAGTTTTTTAATCTACAAAATTATGCAAATAAATGAATTATGCATATTTCTGTTTTGTGATTTTGAGAAACATATTCTATTTACTTTGTATTTCAGTCCTTAACAGATCAGAAACTCGATAACTAGACATCTTCGCATGCAAAAAGTGATCATAATGTGAGAAATAAATGCTTGCTGATTGAAAGGTTCATATTATATTCTCATGCCTAATATTATTTAATTTAATATTTATAAGAATGTATGAAATGTCTGCATTTTTCTAAATCAAAATTTCATCAACATAATTTTTTCATTTATTTAACATACGTTCAGTAATAAATGAGGAAAAAATATTATTATAAGGTAATAGTTTGATTACAAAATGTTGAAATGCTCTGTGCTGAATGATAATATATTGTATAAACTATTAAGTATTATGGGTGCTTGCATATTTTTCCAAAGACGATTTCTCTGCCAGGAAAAAAGTATCGCATCGAAGTTGTTGCAAGCGAGTACCAATACCAACTGAACCATTTCATAAACATCATTTCACATTAAAAATGTATCAAAGATTTTTGGTATTAAACTGATGATATTTTTTATTTTTAAATAAAATAATACCAAATTGTAAATACAAATTGATGTGTTACTTTGTTTTACATTTATTATTTATATAATGGAGTTTTTCAGTATAATTTCTTTATTTCTTGTCTAGTGGTCAGCGCTCCTGACTGCGGATAAGGAGGTCCTAGTTTCGAATCCCAGTTCGGTCACGGATGTACTTTCTCTCTCTATCTATTCTGTTTTTGTCCTTTCCTTGTATGAATGGATTGTGAATCGTTTCCTACCTTATAAATGGTTACCTGTGAAATGTGTATGTACTGAGGAAGTCGGACTCTACACCAAAATAGGATTCAGTTGGAAAAGTGGAGCAGCGCTCACGATAATGCCAGTTGGCACACGACAACAACATATAAAGTTATAGTTCATATACAAATACAAATATAAAATATTTTGATGTTAAAATGAAGTCAAAGATTTTATTTCCAAAATGTTTGTCAACTTTTCTTTTTTGCTGGTGTCTTATGGAACTAAATATTGGACATGATAGTGTATTTTTTGTTTAAAAATGCTCTTTGAGGTAAATGATCGAACAGCTTAAACTGATTAACAAATATATCTGATTATTAATTTTATATTGATAACATTGCGTAAAACTTAATTCTGAGAATTATTTTTGTTGTTTTAATTTTGGACATGACAAAACTTCCCGATTCTTCTTTAAATAACATATTTTTCTACGATTCTATAGTTAAATTAGTGATTAACGAGTCCTGATTTTACGAAATCGTTTCTAAAATGTGTTGTACATGTTAATGAAAGGTTTTCATACCACATGGCTCGAAGCCATGTGGTCGATGAGATGAAAAGTCAAAATCTGACTCATCATTTTTATTTCATTGTGTCCACAATGTTTTCCTCCAGTATTAGAAAGACAACCTTTATAGATATATCACTACTTCATTATTCATAAAACATTAATTCATTACAAAATGTTTTATTTGCCTGGATATCTTATTTTTGATCCATTCCATATATATTGGAAGCATTTTTTAACCAAAAATGTTAGAAATAAATGAACGAGGAATTTGTGTGGTTCATGCAATCTAATATTCGTATGTATATAGAATTTATAATCATTGCTTACAACTTGTTCATCTATTTATTTTATGTTGCACAGGTGCCAGGCTGTTCCTGATGTGAAATGTTTGTCCATCAGCAATTAGAATTAGCATTGTATTACATTAATGTGAAAATGTGAACATTGCATAACGTTAATGTTTTCCTTTATATAATAATGTATGTGAAAATAAATATTTTATTATTTTGTATAGTATTTTTTTACACATAAATAAATCAGAACTGCACATTAAAAATTGTGTTCAGAAATATTTATTTGAATTAAATCTTAATACAAGATTGTATCCTAATTTAATATAAAAGCAATTAAGAAATTATGAAACATTAGTTAAATTCTATTAGACTCAATATATTTTTTTTTTCAAATATAGCCATCAATGCAATACGATTTTTTATTTGAAAAATTTTCAGCAATTGAATGCTGGTAAAAAGTGAAGTGGTTAATCATATACTGAACAAACCTATGAATGTAATGTATTGAATACTGAACAAACCTATTTATGTACACGTATTGAACAAATCTATTTATGTAATGATCTGAAAAGAATTATTTTCTGTGTGAATACAACTCTCTGGAAGGTTAATATTAAAATATACCTATTAATGAAATATTTAAAATAAATATTAAATATGTAGAATAAATTATAGGGAAAATTTGCCTCTTATCACTATGTGTAAATACATTAATCTCATTTATATACAAATCCAGAACCAAAGAAATCACTGCATAAATGAAGTTTGTTTCCCATTGACATTAAAAAAATATTGTTAAATGTGTAATGAAAATATAAAATTTAACTAAGTATTTGTTTGCTTAACAATTTTTTAATAGTACAAAATTGAAAATTATTTTTTTTAATGTCACACGATACAGAAATATTTTGCTATAATCAAACAATTCAACAGGTTATACTATAAATCTATAGAGACATTTTAAAGATTGAGTTCACTATAATTTTGGTGCCACATAAATTTCAACTAGTCACTGGGTTATGTTTTGCCAATGTTAATTTTCCAGATTTTCTCTCCTACACTATGTAAATGTAATCCTTAGCCTTGAAAAAATTGTCCCATTGGGCATGTTCAGATAATTGATAACAGTCTGCAGGCCATGGAGTGGACAACTAAAAGTCATGCTTTTTTGTTCATTTCATATTACCCAAAAAAATTTTCAAAGTTCCTTATTCATGTGACAGGAATGAAGGAAATTTAAACTTCCAAACGCAAACTCAATTCAAACAACACTTGTCGCTAATGTCGAAACTTGTACTTTCCACTTCAAAGATTTTAGTCTTATCACAAGACTTAGTTTTCAGATATAAAGCTATTTGCTTCGTGTTATCGAAAACATCTTTAGGCAGGCCAAGAAATTTCAATCTTCCCATGTGATATTTCTGTGAGCTGTATGAAGATGTAAAACTTTTCTGTTTATGTGTAGTAAAAATAAATAAAAAAAAGATTTCTTTAAACAAGTTTGAAATATGGATTTGCTAGAATGCAGTAAAAAAAAAGTAATAAAGCTACTGTTTTAAAGGCATGTAACAGATACGTCTCTCATCAACGACATACATTTGAAAATTAATGTCCTTTTGGATATCCACCATCGAATCTTGTTCCTGCTACACCCCCCTCCCGAAGAGTGCAGTCCTATCACAAGGAGACCACACAGACCCTCCAGCATCGCAGTGTCACAAACAACTGTTATCATGTTTTTCTCTCCTTGGGATGGTTTTGCAAGTTATATGAAGTCAATATGGATTAAATATGAGAAGTAATATTTCAAAAAAATTATGAGTGCTGAAGTTTAGAAAATACATTTGTGAGAACAGAATAAAAAAATATTAAACTACTGTTTAATATCTTGTCATTCATTAATGACATACTAATGAAAATTATTCAACACCACAAGTTGCCTGAGATTTCGGTAAAGCCACTATAAAATTCATTTGTAATGTTGTTGCATAAAACAAAAATTTAAAAATCAGTTTTTTTTTAAAAAAATAAAAGGGAATCTAACACCCACTGAGTTAGCGTTTCGAGCTCCCAAGGCACTGAGCAAGGTCGACTCATCCCTTCGGTGGGTTGACAAACTGAGCAGCACTGGGAGTTTTGGGTGACCATCTAATCGGGACACACCCAGGGCCTCTCGGTCAGAAAAACAGAGGTATGGGCACTGTAGGCATTGGACCAGATGGGTTGTCGTGCCACAGAGTTTAGCTTAAACTGCGACCCTTTGAGTATATTCAAAATGAATGATGTTGAATGAACACATATGAATAAAAGTTTGATATTGAACAGGTTATTGAAAATATCTTGTAAGATAAGAATTTAATGAATTTGATATTCATACAGTCCTGATATCCATAATTACTGAATATATATTTGGTGATTTTTACATTCTCAGTTCTGCTCAAAATAGGAAATAATTGCTGCTTTTTAAAATTATCTGAAGTTTTTAATTTTTCATTATAATTTAAACTACGTGGCATGACAGCTCCTATGGGCCGAGGTGCCCATGACTGTTTTCATGACCGAGGGACCCGGAGTACGAAGCATAGGCGGCCAGCCTTATGCGAGACCCCCAGTGTTCAGTTCCCAAGCATACTTGGTACTCAAGTTTATCGAATCACTGAAGGGATGAAAGGTTGAATAATTTAAAACATTTCTCAAACAGTTCCTAGTGGTAATTGCCAGTATAACATACAACATTTGCAAGAGAAATTTACTCAATGTTTTTCCCTGCTATATTACTCCTCTGTTGCATAAGTAACTGAAGTTATTGTGGTAATGGAAAGAATTTACAATTCACACTTTTGAAATGCGTTAAATTTTAATTATAGATAAATATATTTCATTGTTTACATATAAAATGCTTCATCGTAAAACAACTATCAAATATATCAGCTTTAGAATTAATATATAATAAATATATACAAAATTAAAATTTTTTCTTCAATCTTATTTTAAAATGTCTCATACAGTTTATGTTAAATCTCACATAATCCAAATCCATTGATAGCTTTGCAGGAATAAAACAGAGAATCTTTTCATCGATTGCTAATGAAATGAAAAAAATTGATTTAGTTAACCTACTTTTGCTTAAATCAAATAAACGATAAAAAAGTCAGAAATTTCTACATCCCAATCATTTTAATAAGTGTTACTATTCAAGATGTGTGATTATATATTTAAAACTCTCAGGATTGCTATCTCATAATTACTGATAATAACCACAGTTTTGATTTTTCATTCATTAAACTTTACCCATTACCATTATACTTGGCGTTGAAATTCTTCTGAATAATAAACATGGGATCGGAGAGCATGCAAAAATGTTACCAAACAAATCATCGCAGGCAATACTTGGTACTTACTATGTTGAGGTATCACACTAGAGTAGCGTAACTTGCACTTTTCTTTAGTTTGTGAATAAGAACTGGCGAGCCAAGCCGGAGTTGCGTAAACTTCGTGTTTCCTCTTGTTGGGTGAACATGGTCACTAGAAATATTATTTCACTCGGAAGACATTATTACGACGACGAACTAATGAATGCCATTTAACTGCCTTTAGTGAACATGACGGATCTTCCGTGAAGTCGGGATTTGAAGTCATTACTTTGCGCAGCTCATCATTGTCACATGTCATGTTTTTAATAGGCAGGACATCGGCGGTTCATCAAAGAGGATCACGTCGTATCATCTACCATAAGTAGGCTTTCAAGTGGACACCTTAAAAGCCTCTCTTTTGATAAGGGAGAAAAGATTCTACGTGACATATTCGAAATGCAACTCTGTGCAGGCCATTTCGGACCACTTCATGGTCTTGAAAGAGAGCAGGGATGACATATTTCTCAGTCCTCTTCTGGCCTATGATTATTTGACGATCTTTGGATTAGTAGACCTGGTATAGCCTGCGGCTTGATTGGGTGGGGTAAGTCAACCACAACCATGTAAACATTTTCGGTAGTTATGAATAGCTCTTGGAAAAGTGTCTCACAGCAATAAAATGCGATATTAAAAGAACAATTCGAGTTAAGTAAAAATAATTTGTAATGGATTCATTATCATTTGCGCTGAAATGCAATTATTAATTTAAATTTTCAACATTTTTTTTTTGGCTGAATTTTTTTGGCTCTCTATTCATTCGGTAAATTAGCAATGTCTGTTCACGCATGAATATTTTACACATTTATGAAAAATGATTAAGGTGTTTGTATCAGTTTCTTGTAAGACATATTGGCATTTTTTCGAATCACTTAATTAAAGGGCTATTTTTAGTTTTCAATTGAAATGACTTTAGATTTGCTTTCGTTAAAATAATGAATTTAAATTTTAAATTAACTTATTTTTGCAAAATAAAAAAAATATTATTACTATAAATGCCATTAGTCGCATGTTATCCTCACAATTATTATGACATTCCTTTTTTTAAAATTAACTTACTTTGTTTTAGTTCTCATTAAGTATACCGTGGGCAACAATCTTAAAATATTCTATATCATCTCGATGGGATTTGCGCCAACTTTTATGGTCGGAGCTATTTTGATTTACATAAAAGCATAATGAGTTTGAAAGTAGGCTTCTTTTGCTGTCGTTTCTTACAGACACATATTTAAGTCCACAAAAAATATATCACTTTTAATTCATCGATAAAAATAAATCCATAAAAAAGCTTTAAAAAGTAAAAACGGCGACTCTTTCGGAGAGTGGATCGCTATGGAATTTTGTAAGCCAAATAACCTCCCCTGTTATTCGATAGCAGCAGGAAATCCTCCGTCAGAAAGGGGGAGTACCCCTTCGATGATGGACAGCGACAACAGTTCCTTTTCTTGTTCCCTATTTGCTCCCCTTTTCCCAACGATGTGAAATAACACATGCTTCTCCTCATTATTTAGGATCTGCGAGGAGCGATGTTCAGCAATTTTTTCTAATATTTTCTTTTCTGTACAATCTTTCCTTTTAAAGAAAACAGGCGCATGTGGTATAATAGTCTTATAATAGTAAATCACGAGCATGATGTGAAACTGTGGCAGTAAAGTTATCCTTATCTATTTATAGCAAACCTGGCTACGTAATTATGTAATTTGAAATATATATTTGCATCAAATATAGTTAAAAATTGTCTCAGTGAAAATTTACATTGAGGTAAAAATTTAAAAATATAAATATTACAATTTATGAGACAATAAGCTGCACTTTGTTATTATTGGGGCAAAACTCTTAATCCAGAGCCTTCACTCCAGTTATATGAGGAGTTCGCATTATTTTCTTAAACCAGATGAATGCTTTGCAAAATAAACTTCATTGAAATTTTCATTATGGAAATGTAAATCTTTTTGATGAGGAAAATCTTTTTTTTTTTTTATTTAAAATGATGAAATTTTCAGTGAACTTTATAATCATAGTGTATAAATCATAATTATTTTAAGGACTATAATGCGAAATTGTTTGAAATGCTGTTGATTTGGCGATATCAGTCTTTATAATAAAAAAGTATCCAAGAAAGCTATACTAATATGGATGTTCAGTTTAAAATATTAAGGAAAGCATAAATAAAAATCATTCGAAATATGCTTTGATTTAGAAAGAAACAAAAAGACGCCATTAAAACTACGTTTTATGAACGAAACAAGAAAGCTTAACAAAGAAACGGGGAATATAGCAGAAACAACATATGTAAAACGTAAAATATATATAAATGCGCGATTTTAATTTATTATTTTCTGAATAACAGATTAATAAAACATGCTAAAATAGTAAATTCTCGAAGCATTTTTATCCTATTTGCCACTGATATATCAAACAAAAATGTATAAATACTCTATAAAAATGCTATAATTTCTATCATTCAACAGCAGTAGGTGGATTTTGCAACAATAATTAATTTCAAAATAAACTCCAATCCCATAACAAACAAACCTGTGACACAACAAACCCCATGTGAGCCCAGAGTGTGGCTCACATGAGGTTTGTTGCGTCACAGAATGGAGTTTGTTAATTTAGTTCTATTTCATGAGTATAAGAAAGAAATATATATATTAATAATACATGTGTAAAATCCTATCAATCAGAAAAAACAATGGCGCTACATATTACGATTCTTCACCAACAGAGAACTATTTTCCGAATGCATGGTTGCTACCTTAATAAGCAATTCTTTCTTTAATATAGTTCCAGTTCTAATAGTTATTTCTTTTAAACCACAAAAGGACACTTGGATAAATGGACTTACAACATTTGGGATCCACTTACTACAGAACCGAATGCAGCTGAGTATTTTCGAAAATATATGACCTCGGCATCTTAAAAAGTTTTCTAACGAATACGATATGAAATTTCATTTGAAATCACACAACAAATAGTGGCGTTGCAACCTTTGAAAATAAAGACCAATACGTATTCATTCAAAAAGAAATTTGGTTGAAGGGTTCTAATATTGTTGTTTTGACAGCAGCAGTTTTTTTATTTTATTATTTTTTTCTCTCTCTCTCTGATGCAGAGACCTATTTTCGAATGCTATTCTTCGCTATTATTCTTTTTAGGTGTTTCATAAATATTTTTTTGTTAAATTAATGAATTAGAAACACTCCTATGCCTGTACTTATAAGTGCAGACAAGCTGTGTCAACATTTTCTTTTACTGTATACCCTGTTTTCATGATTCATTACATGTGCACCCAGGAACAACGCTGAGCCCATTTGTCGATATTTACATTGAAGGAATTTCGGCACAACAGACATATAATTCTTTAGACAAATTTTTAAATTGTCTGGCTATGGAAAATTTTTTTATCAAGCTTACGTAACTGATGGTTGCAAATTAAGGTTGTCAAAATAGAATATTGTTTTGAACAACTTTAGTTTTGTTTATCTTTATGTTAAAGTCTAAATTACCAGAATTCCACCCAAAAATTCATCAAATTTAAAACTACGCCAAAAGGACAATCCCCATTGCATTAATCCATTATTTTTATTCGAATAAAAATGATGCATAAATGCATTTATTAAAAGAAAAAATAATAAAATGATACAGAACTGAACGATACATTTTAATCCTGAAACAAAATGAAAGAGCATTCTGCAATTCTGGAAGCGCTCGTTCTTGTTTACGAGAAAGAATCTCGAAGAAGATCCCTCCGAATAACCTCTGACCCTCCGACAATATTTCCTCTTTCTCGAAAACATTCCTACTTTTCTCCCGCAGCGCTCTTTATTTTCATTTTTTACGCGTGTCTTGAAGAGGCTCAGTTTATAACGAAGAAAACACTTTGATTTACACTGAAAGGGGGGGGGCGAACCACCAAGAATATGCGCGGCCTTCACACAGCAGATACTTTACGAGGCTTTAAATCTGAGCGCAGCCGGCTCATAAGGGATCGTTATTTTTTACTCTTGAAACGCGCTCACCCCATCGAATAATCACATCGTTCCTCGTGCTCTTGAAATGAATACAGCTTTCATTTGCAGTCAGGTCCCCCCCTCCATGCAGCTCTTAGATAATTTTTTCTTCAAATATTTACAAACATAAGAATGAAAATTTTTTTTTATAAATAACACGTGATAGCAAATTTTGAAGTGCAATTTCAAGCAATTTTTAAAGGGTTGAATCTATTTGCAATTTCATGAATCCAAAATTAAGGAACATAAAACAGGTGTTACAGATGATCTTAACTTTTTGAGTATTAGGAAATAAAAGCGTGAGAACTGCTTATTTGTGCTCGGATGTACTGGTTTCCCAGCTGCAACCGACAGGTTAGATTTACTTTCAAAATATTTCATTGGAATTTAAGAAAAATACAAATTTTTGATATGAAAAGGAATTACTTTTGTTTTAAACAATTTAATAATATGCATTTGGATTTGTTCCTTATAATGAATGAAATATATCACGCGAGTATTAAATAACTACAAAAATGATTCAATCATTAATAAAGGCATTTTACCATAATTATTTTTTTAATCTAGAAAAGAGTTTTTGGAAGATAACAAAGGGAAACACAGTAGTTTTCTTATTTATAATTACAAAGTTTAATATAAAAATTCTCATGAAAATATAGGGGACAAAAATTTTTTCTTCATTTAAAGAAAGAAGCATCCATTTTGGATCGAATATTTTAAAATCTAAAAATTAAATTCTGCGAAAACAATAATTTCTCTTGCAAAGCGTTAGAAATGCAAACAATTTAACTGTGAGAATCAAAGCATGTGTTTAAGGGGTAGACATTTCTTTGGAACACATATGAAATCCAAAATAAACACTGCATAAAATAAGTTGCCAAAAATGTTAAGCATGAAAAACTCGTTTTAAAAAGGAACATTTATGTTAACACCAAGATGCGATTCGCTGATGCCTGTCTTGAGAAATATTGTTTAATGTTAGAAACACATTTCTTTTTTGTATAAACAAACTTAATTTTACGTTCACTTTAATTCGAAAGAAATTGAAGTTTGCATTATTCCCTCCCCCCTTTTAAAATATTCTCTTTTCTGTAGTTACGAAAATAAAAACAACTTTTCACCGCGCAGAAACACTCAGGTGACAATCAAAAGATTATAATCAAGCAGAAAAAAATGGTCTCAAGGAATTAATTACTTTGTGAAAAAAAAAATTAGAAGTTCTTGTTCCGAGTAGATAAATTGAATTAAACTTTGCCCTTTCTTAAAGGCATTCACACTACTGTAGGCGATAACCAGCAGAAAGAGGAGGGAAACTCCACTTCAGTAATTTTTTTTAAAGCATAAGCTTAACACAGCTTCGCTGTCAACTGGGCTTGATAAGTGATCTAAGAAAGCGTGTTAAAAAAATGTTGGAATAAAAAAAATAGTACTAAGAAGTCATTAAGGGCCGAAGGCTCGGATGATACCCACAAACTGGGAACTTTGACAAAAGCTCGTGTTATTTAGGTTTTCAGCCGTCTTGAACTGTGATTCACTTCACAATTTCCCTCATTAGCTAAGCAGTGCATTCTCATTAGATAAAACGGAAAGCAATTTTTCAGTTAAGGCTCTGATGCCTCTTCAGTGCAGATAAAAAAAGCTTTTGTCTGCGTACATTTTAAAGTAAATTTTTTGATTCATCTAAAAGAAAAGTCTACACTCTTAAAAAAAATCGAGTGGTTTTTCACCACTCGATGAGCGACGGATATTTGGTATTCCATAAGGATACAAAATGAATCCTTTTCTACTTAATTGGGTAGAGAAGTTCTCTTTCAAACACTCCATTCCCGATTCAAAGCAATTTTCACTCTTTTTTTTTTTTTTGACGTGTTTATGACACAAAACAAATGTGATGTGCTCTGATCGGTTTAAATCATCACGTGGCTCTATGCTTTCGGTTTAGTTTTGCTAAAAATGGAAGAATTTAAGCCTTCATTTTTGTAAAGGCGATTTATTTGAATTAAAATATAACTGGACAAGAAGGAGAGCGCAGAAACATTATGGTAAGTCTTTATTTCTTATAATTAATTGAATGAAATCTTCATATTTATGATTTTTCACCGTGATATAAACTTCCCTATTCGAAAGTGTAAATGAATGAATTCTATTAAATTTATATTTATGTAATATTTATAATATTTGAAATTTCTGCTTAATTGATAACGTTTAATAATATAAAAATGCGTTTGGAAATTTTATTTTTTATTTTAAATGCTATTTTCTACCAAAATTTAATTTATTATTAATGAATAGTAAATTATAACGAATTCATATTTAAATTCTTTTAATTTCGAAACTGCGTGAATATGACTATTAATTTTCTCGTTGATTTAAATAACTAAAGTATATTATATAAATATTATTTAATATAGTTTATTGTGTACTGAGAGAGAGAGAGAGAAATGAAAGTGCGATTTATATCAAATACAACATTTTACCAATGAATAAGAATATAAATGTTTTCATAAATAATATTCGAAGCTTTTTAATTTAAATGTTAATACATTATTAAAGCAAATATTGATCTACAGAATATTACTGGAGTGAATGTATTTTATTTATTAAAATTTCTATTACAATATGTATTTTATTTATTAAAATTTCACTGACATTATGTATTTTATTTATTAAAATTTCAATGACAATTTTTGATTTGATTGTTACTATATAAAAGCATTCATAGAAAAAACAAAATTTTATATGTATCAAAATTTATTGTTAATTTGTATAATATTTTAGAATTTCCAACTAAAAATTTTGTCGATGGAAATATAATTTATATTCGTATTTAATGGTTGTCACTATCATCAGTGAAGAAAAAATAAAAAACAAAATTAGCAAAAGCAAATCTGAAACATGGAAGTTCTTTTGAAACTGATGAAATGCAATGTAAGGAAGAAATGGCTGATCAGGTATATTCTGTATAATAAATCAAAATAAGTTTATCTGTATAATGTAATCAAAATAAGTTTTATGGAGACTGAGAAAATGTTAACTATTGTGTTATTGCAACAAGTATTAATTTCATTTCGCTTGTAAAATGCATTTAATGTAATTAGTTTGAAAGTATTATTCTATGTTTAATGTAAAAACGTGGTAACTTAATTAAATGACATGAAAAAATTCAAATCAATATTTTCAGTTAATTCTCTAAAACGTTTTTGGTACTTAAAGTTGGTTTTAAAATAATGAAAGGTAATTATTATTATTCAATAAATTAATATTACTTGGTAATTGGCTTAAGAAATTTTAATGTTTCTAAATCTATTTTGAAATAACGTTTTGTTTGCTTTTACAGCTAAAACCAAATTTTAATTATCTTTATAAATTATAATTCATTTAAAATTTTCTGAATTTTTAATTTGAATTTAATTGCTTAAAAAATAAATATCCAATATTTATAATTCACTTGACCACAACTAGTTTTTACACGTACATTTTTGAGTAAACACATAGGTATATATGTGTGTATTTTTCCTTTCAGATAAAATGATTACAATTTGAAATGCTTTAGGAAATTAATCGAGAAAAAATAGTTGAACTTATGAAGAAAATGTTTAAAACAAAATAACATTTTGTGATGAAAAACAGATAATCTGTTCTATTCTATTATACAATTTATGTATCTAAGCATCCAATGCTTTCAATGAAACATTGGTAGTATAGAACCTGTATATTTTTACATTTGAATTTTAAAATATTCATGAAAGTACTAAACTTTTATATCAACATTATTTTCTAACAATGCCACAATGATCTAAGTATACCAAAATTTACAATTCATTACATAATTTGTGTAACTGCATTTTTAATGGTAGAACATGAAACATGCTGTTCATGCATTTCCAAGTTTTTTCATTGTATGTGAATAAAATATTTTAAATTATTTTAATACCAAAAGCAATTAGTTAAAATTTTGCAGAGAAATTAAAAAAAAAAAAAAGGAAGCAAAACCTCATTGTTATTTTGATATTTGTTTAATGATTGCATGATCCAAAAGAGTAATTAAAATCTATATTTTACTAAATATGCAGGATTGTTTATGTCTTTTATTATATTGTAATTTTCTATCTTGTATGTTTATAAATCATTTTACTTGCAATGTATTTGAATATTAGTATATGTGATACAAAAGCATAGTTTCAAAATTTTTTGTGTTGTAATTTTTAGAAAAAAAAAATTTATTTATATATTTTCACCTCTTTTTCAGTTCTATTTGATTGATTAAAAAATGTTTTTAACATTAAAAATAAATTTATGTATGTATGTATGTATTTTTATTTAATGTTTAACAATCCATTTTGTAAATTATGATTGGGGCTTTATCTATTTCATAACAAAGAAAAAATCCAAAATAATTTAGTATTTGTTTCTTTGTATATCAATAATTTATCATTTTTGCCACATTCTTATAAAAAATTTCAAAAACTACTCGATAATCATTAATTTACTAACTTAAGTTACTACGTTTTAATTAATTAATGATAATTCCATTTTTTAAACAAACTACACTCGTTATAAATTACAATAAAAAGTTCGATTAATTTACTATATATGATTATATTGTCTTTATTACTATAAATAGATTTGGAATTTGATATCCAGAGGTTGACTGTTTTCTCAATAAATATCCTGCATTCTATGCTCCTAGAATATTATTGTATGTTCAAAAACTTGTCCTGTAATATGGAATAAATATGTGAGAATTCAGGATGATAGTATTTAGACTGAATGTAATTCCTATAAGGAATATAATTACGTAGATATCTGATTTCTTGCAGCTTTATTTTTTAATAAATAAGAGTTTATCTTTTTTGAAGTATTATTCTTATGAAATTTTTTTCGTATTAAAGTTTATATAGACACTATAATGAGAATACAAATATTATAGAAATATTTTAGTTATTATGTTTTCCTTCCTACTTTTCTTTTCTTTTCTTTTTTTTTTTTTTTTTTTCCAAATTAGGTGAAGAGATTTGTTGAAGAACAGAGCTCAAAAGTGGTCAACCACTCTTGCTTTGCTGAAATTAAAATAAAAAAAAAAAAAAAAAGCAAGACTTGAATATGAAATCTTTTTATGCGTTATCCACACATATTTATTGATGTCGGATGTGCAAGATTAGAAAGCTTTCAATATTTTATGTAAATGTCATGATGTGTTTAATGTTAAGTACGATGTTAAATTTACTGTATTTTATGCTCTCACTTTTTATATTGTGGACAATTTATTGAACTAATAAAGTGTATAAAAATTAATTGTATACTTAATGGGCCCATAGTAAACGAAACTGAAAAATAAGTAGTGTGATGATTTTTTCTTGAGAGTTCTCCACTCACACATAAAACAAAATCGATGTAAATAATGTAATAAATGGCTGAACAATTTGCTTGATAATGAATGTAATTTAAAAACCGCTATAATTATCGAAATCAATTAAAATGTCATATTCAATTGTACTGTTATATTATTGAATAGATAAATCATATATCTTTATATTGTAATTGTCAAAAAAACATAAATCCTTAAAGTAAAAATTCAAAACCTAATTTCTGCACTAAATTGTCAATATAAAAAAAAAACAAACAGCAATACTTCTATAAAAGATTGAAATTCACTCTTTTCTTTATCTAATTTACCCCTTTAAGCGATTTGTTGTTTCTTTCCTTAAAAGGAGTGGTTTACCCGCATCTTTCAAAAGAGTGAATTTCTATCTGAAGTTAGTTGATAGAAGTTGGTTGAGTTTTGAGAAAATGAAAGAATGAAATTTCACTCCTTCTGATCGATATTTTTAAGAGTGTAGCTGCATCCTTCATGTAATTACTAGATGCAAAGTGCTCATCAAAGTCTCGTTGTTTTATATTATAAATACACATTTAACAATCAAAATCGCATAAATAACTGAAACTCGACTCAAATAAATTTTGTATTTTCTTACTTGCATTTGACGACCTGCAATTTGACATCCCTCCGCACCGTAAATAAATTTCTGGCAGGACTTTTCATCGACAGGAGGCGTACCCATAAGGGAGAAACCTCGGAAAATTCTCAAGCAACCACCCCGGCAAACGTGAGCGCAGATGCAAGGATGGGTGTCATCTTTCCTATTTGACAGCGACTAGGATCGAACCAGGAATCTTATGCTCCGAAGAGCGATGTCTTACCACTTAACAACAGTAAAGCTTGGCTTTTTTTGTAATAAAAAATGTCGTTGATATTAAACTTTTTCATTCAGAAAAAAGAATCTGCTGAGTAATTTTACTTAAATCAGTATTTTCCTTTTTTTTATTTTCTGTGATTTACGCGATTACTGAAAGTTGTCTAACTTCATATTAAAAAGAAAATATTATTGTACAAGGTAAACACAAAAGGTTCTTGTCGGTTTTAGGACCAAAAAGAACTGACTTGCTGAAAAGGTAGCCTCAAAGTAATCCCCATCGGCATCCAGCAACTTCTGTACCAAACTTCTAATGGTGCAAGGTCAAATGACTTAGGAGGATGGCATAAAGTCTCTCAACCAAGTCGTTGTATGGTATTACTGAGCACCCGCGTGACATGCGGCCTGGAATGATCGGCCAAGAACAGTACACCCTTGTGATTAACCCGTTCTTGTTCCTTCTGTTGCAATGCCTGTTGATCACGTTTAAATTGTTACGAGAGACCGTTTAACCCGTTGGTAGCAGCTCATAGTGTGATCAGTCCGCCAGACACCAGCTTCATCACAGAGGGACAGATCTCCCTACCTGAATTTGTGAAACCAATGCTTGGCCGTACGTTCTTTCACAGCACTATCCCCACACGCTTGACATATTCGGTGCAACAGCTGATGAGCCCACTTTGAAGTCGTAAAGCAAACAACACCGAAGGAACTCTTTCGACACACTCATTACATTTCGTCACTATACTGATTACGATTGATGAATATGCGCGGTGGACCTGCTTTTATAATCACTCATAATCCTACTCTCGACTGACTGGTGTCTCAACTATGTCATACACTAATTTGCATACTTATTCTCACTCCATTGAACGGCATCGCAAGAACTTTCTGGTTTGTCCTTATAATTGCAGTTTTGAGGCCAGGATGACCTGGTTGTGGAGGGTGTTGTTCTCATAATGGAAAAATAGTGAATTCGAATCCCGACTTAACCAAAGATCCATCGTCATGTTCATCAATGACGGTTTGGAATCGTTACATGGGTCGCGGTGCTCAACGGCCTACAAAAGGGCACTCAGAGATTGCGACGTCAAATGAAAAACAAGAAAAAGAGATGTGACTGGGATAGCTATTCCAAGTGTTGGGGGTCTTTCTGCTCGGTCCCTGCTTCTAAATTAAGGAATCGCGGCAGCCTTCCATCTAGAGGAAAATTCAGGGTCAGGTACAGGATAGCATGCCGCTGCTGACTCGCATTTGCACGTGACTGTTGGTCATGGCTTCCAATATGTATCGGTACGTTACTATAAATGGTTTATAAGAATATTTTCCAATCTGCACATCAACAAATAGAGATTAAACACATAATTTATTCCTACATATCTTAAAACTGATTCCCTCCTTTCTTCATGTGTTCTGGTAGTACAAGTCCGATCTACGGAATGAAAGTTCTCGGAATAGATTCCAATCTCTGTTGAAAAAAGTGAGTTAGCGTTTTTTGAATACACATCTGCAGGAGAAGATGCTTGGGAGTTTTCCTTTTTTCTTTCTGAGGGAACCGCGAATAGAGCCAAATATCTATGAAGATTTTTCCCTGAAGGTGATGGACATCGAAAAGTCTGACATCAGACTTCAGCCTCTTAACAACAAGTAGTCAATATCTAAATTCCAACATTAATTTAGTTAGGATTAAATTAGGATGGGTGCAGCAAGACTTACTGCAGCATAATGAGCTTCGGAGCGGAAAGTCCCAGATTCGATACCATCCACTGTTAAGGAACGAGAAATGAATGTTTCATCTCTGCATCCATGTCCTGCTTCTATGACATGCTGGGATATGGCACGGGGTGATGCTTGGGTTTCCTCCCTTACCACACATTACCATGGGCTACTCAAGGATAAGTTTGCCTGGAAAGATGTTGTGGCCGTTACAACGACCATTTTCTGTTAGGCTATCCAATAAAACGTGCATGAACTTACTTTTGTTTACACAAAACTCCATAATAAAGGTAGATGAAATTTGAATGACATTTAATGCTGTTGTAAACTGAGGATCCCTCAAGTTAATATTTATAACAATTTACTAGATTGATATTACAATAGACGCTCTTGTTTACGAACTCGTACAAGAACCAATGAAATAGTTCTTAAACTCAAAAGCTCGTAAATTAGAAAAGTAAAGACTAAATCTCAAAACTATTTATTTTTTACCAAACAGTTTCCCTTGTAAATAAAATGCTTTTAGAAAAAAGTATTAGGTATGTTCATGGTTTAAAAATAACGCGCAAAATTAAGTTCATATTTAAAAAAAATATTATACTTTCATTTTGTAGTTAAAATATTAGGCATAGTAATTTCTGTTTTTTTTTTTTTTTTTTTCAAAATTGCATTTTTAAAAACATATTTTTCCATGTTTTTCATTCACCCAATCATTTAATCGTCCGTCGCTTCTTGCGTACCGCATGAAAGCGCCTGCAGCTGACGGAACCCATCTCGACTTTTCAGGCTCTTGGCAGCGGTCAAGAACCCCCTCGAATGTTGCAAGGCAGCGGTCAAGCTCTTACCAATCTTTACAAAAGTACCTGGCGATACTTGCACTTGAAGATTCTATTCATTCCGTGGACTGTAAAAAAGCTAAACCGGGGGGAGGGGGATTTATCTCACTAAACAGCGGGATAATTCGAAGAATTAACAATCCTCGAATAAGAATGCATAGTCATAAAATGAATAAAGTAATTAGATGCCAAAAAATTAATCGCAAATGGAAAATACTAGAAAATGAGTTCGCAGAAGAGATTTTTCGACATGTTAGTCCGTAAATGGAAATTAAAATTATTGCATTCATAGGGTCCTGTTAAGGACCAGTCCCTAGTTCGTAAAATTGAGAATGTTCGTAAATAAGAGATTCGATAAAACGAGTGTCCACTGTAATAAAATTCGACAACTGCAGCACGATGTTTTATTTATGATCGACAATACTAAACATGGCACACGTTCACGAAGATAAGGATATAATTAAAAACCCAAAACACGTTCCGAGCTTCTAAGCAAATTAATAAATTTTATATAGATGCTGAGGTATATTTTTTGACTGTTTTGTTTCCGGTCATTTATCGAAGAATAAAACTTTATTACCGATCATTGTAATAAATTTACTCTACATTATACATAAAGTTATAACGAATGCAAAAGCTATATTCTTAGAGGACTTTCTAATCTTCTTCGTCACAACCCACAAGAAGTTGTAGGGTAAACCATAGCAATATTTGTTTTCCAATGATATCTTGGCAACAAAACATTAAACAGCAGAAATTTCACGCGTTTAAAATTTTTTCACAACAAATTTGCAAATTTAAACAAAATCAGCTGCAATTTCCAGTGACAATTCAAGGTAAGTTCCCTCCGTCAGCCGAGAAGTAATTGAAATTCACCGATCTCCGAATAGAAGGAATTTTTATAAATAAATGTCATCAAAAACTGTATGAATGTCGGAGCACCCCGTTTTTCAGATCTAGTTTGAAAAAAAAAAAAAAAATGCGTCGATTTCCCCGGCTGATACAATATTCGGAACACGAACCAGACAGAGAGCAACTAATTTTTTTCATGAGTAGATCACTTAGAAGAAACATCCAATCCTTTCGCTCATATCACGTGCTACCTATTGTGTTATTCAGTGTATGTTAAATTAGCATAAAGCAGAAGTGTGTGCAAACTACTATTACATAGTATAATTAAGAAGAAATTAAAACAAGAATACCATCGCATTGCACAGTAAAATACAACCAAAAGAAAAGAAAGGTTTGATATCATATTAACAATCTTATTATTTATAGGATCCTAAAGTTATTTATTTATCTATAATTAAATACTTTTTCGTCATTATAAAAATTTGTTTCAGGACAGACGAAATTTAACTAAAATGTTATTCTTTATTATCTTTTTTAACATAATTACATTACAGTTTTTAAAACTTCCAATTTGTTGTTTATTACAATTATTGACAAAAAGAATGAAAATACGTAAAATATATTATTATAAAGTCAAAGTCCTACACACCATTTATATATATATATATATATATATATATATATATATATATATATATATATATATATATATATATATATATGAGTAAAAGCAACAATTAAATGAAAACGAAATTAAGAAATATAATAAATGAAAAACAATAAGGCAACTTGAATGACACAAAATAATGGTTTAGAAATGATTAGAAAAATATTTCTAATAAGAACAAAATGGAACAGTCAGAAAATAAAGGAAAAAAAACTAGAGTAATAATGGAATAAGTGAAACTGGAAATTTATAATAGGATCGTGGCTAGGGAAAAAAATGAAAAAATAAATAATAATAATATAAATAAAAGCTAGTCTTTTCTTCATCAGTAAACATGAGACGAGGGGCAGTCATTTCGAATTCATTTGTTTAAAGATACTAAAGGATCAACAGAAATTTTTCTGACTCCTTCAAAAGATAAAAATTAAAATCTGAGAGTAAAAATTCTCAAAGCGAAAATTGCACATAGGAAATAACTAAAATATAGCAGTAATCCGCAATGTAAAAAATAAAAATGTAATCACAAAAAAAAGTTATCACACACACACATATACGCACTATTACAATTTTCTTAAAAAAATTGCATTTACATAACAAATTATTTCATAATTAAAACCCATGGGAAATACTTTATCCATATTTTTGTAACCATACAAAATACAAAATTTACAGAAGTATCAAATGCAATAAAAAGAATATTCTATTTTATTGTGTAATGATCACTCTTTTATGTGCGATTGCCCCCCAATTTTTGCCCAATTGCTCTTCAACGACATTTCAAATAAAATATTAATAACAACATAAAAGAATTCTCCAAAAATATTCTTGGAAAACAAGTGACAGAATTATAACCCTTCATAAATAATTATAACTCTTCTTCATAATTTCAAAATGGGAGAATAAAAAATGTTTTTTATTTAAATATTTTTTTTAATAAACAGCAAGAATTAGTCATAAAAATTATTTTTAACAGATATAAAAAATAATTATTTGTTGAAGATAAATTTTTATCAAATGTAAAAATCAACAGAATTAGGAATAAGTGGAAAAGTTATCGCCGTCAAGATAAAAGAGAAGCACTTGCTCCTTATTTCGTTCCATCTGAATCATCATCGAGATCGATTATTTTGAGCCACTGAATGAGTGGGGAGTTGCTGTCTCCGTGGACCAATGGCAACCGAGTCATCATTTCAGACAGTTGTAATGAAAATAGAAACATAATTTTCAATATTAAACACGCTGTTTTTATTCGGAATTATAAGAAAAGTTTTATTATAAGAAAAGGGAAAAGATATCTTTTTCTTTTTGGATTTTTTTTAAGCAAAAATGATATTTTTGTGGATTCTCTTATCAGTTTGCATAAAACATATAATAATTTTATATTCAAAACTTCTTACACTTGAAGTAAACGTTACAAAAGCAAATATTAAAAATAATAATGGAGTTGATATAATTTAATAAATAGAACACACAAAATGAACGATGGAATAAGTGATGTCGACTAAATTGGCATAAAGTATGGTTGTAACAGCCAAAGACAATAGTCAAAATTAGGCCATTACACCCCCAAAATCATACCAAACCATAAATTAGGTAATAATATTTATAAAGGACCACCCATTTAAAATTGAAGGTAAAAAATCTGTTTCTAAATACAAATAAAGAGTACATTTCAAATGTTGACAAAGAAATATAAACATGGTTGAAAATTTTCAACAATGTTTATAAGCGAAGTAAAGTATTCTAATCAAAGTAAAATTGCAAACTAAATTCGAAAAGCAAATGACTACTGGCAATTTGAAATTTTTTTGAAGCTTGGGTGAGCTTTTTACAGTTAAACAGTCTCGTAAATTATAGGTAATCTATAAAAACACATTGTATTTTGTTGATTTTCCCCTTGCTCAGCTGCATGGTAAGCCCTTCAATCGTTGGTCACTTTCACGGGGGGAGGAATACTTGTAATGGTTTGGAAATCATTTTAAATCATAGAAAGCAATACAATTGGTTTTCATATTTAAAAATTACCTATATAAAGACAACCAAACCAAACGCTAAGTTTTCTCAAAACATTCATGTACGTAAAGGAACTATTCATACTCAAGTAAAATTCACAATTTTTTGAGGATGAATAAAAATTAAAAAATTTATCACAAATATCAAGAATCTATTCATTTCTGGAACCGAGAATCAATTCAATAGTGGCGACTGAAATCCTTTATAGTAGAAGTTTCATGAACAACAAAATGGGAAGGTTTCACCGCACATTCAAAATTGTTTCGAATTAGATTCAAAACAAAAATCATTGCGTTTATATCTCTTTCAATAAGCACAATACTGACAGGTAAGAACATTATAAAGCAGGATTTCCTTAAGAATATTTGTACTCCATTACATCAGGAGTCCGGGGTAATGGAGTAGCACTGGATTACGGGAAAGGCAGTAAGATTTGAGAGAGGTAGGCCTTACCTGGCTGTCTCTGATCGGAAAGAACTCGCACACATCTCACCCAGAGGCTCATCTCGTTCCACGCCGATCGGTCGGAGGGAGAGCAACGCACTTGAGCCAAGCTGAGACTGGTTTGCCATGGGAGCTGTCTTCTTTCCTCTCCCGAGAATAACTACTTTGCACCGAAGCAGGGACCATCTCCACATTACCACTTACACGAGTGACGAAAGTTGTTACCATTCGAAAAATGTTAGATTTGAAGTATAAATTGTCATGCTCTTTCATATTTGTTATATGTGATGATTGAATGTTATGATTAATGAACTGCTGAATCCACATTATATATATATATATATATATATATATATATATATATATATATATATATATATATATATATATATATATCATTATCATCTATCTGGCACAAGTCCTTAAGGATCCTGACCCACCTAGAAAGGTTTTTTTTTAGACCTCTCTCTTTCCAACTACCGTCCTCCAGTTCTTAATACTAATGACGATCTTGTGAGCATCTTTCCATCTCTTTTAGGAAACGATTAAAAATTTATCGTACTATTAAAAATCTTCAATGTAACCCAAGTCTGGTCCAATCCTGCTGTGGTGTGGTATGGAGAGTCAAGTGCCAGTTCAGGTGTGACCGCGTCATCTTACCGCTTTTCAAAGCTATGAGGCGCTTGGTGAGGGGGGTATTTAAAATCAGTTAACCTTATAGTCCGGGTCTCGCCTACGCTGCTATGTTTGTATATTAGATCCAAATTTAAAAATATGTCCTGGCCATCTTAGAAGATTAGAAGGTGTTCTTTCCCAGATAGATTGGATTCTTGTGGAATGTTTTCCTCTGTACTCGTATTATTTTATCTGTAATAAACATTAAATTTACTATGCTGATCCGTTATACTGTTTTATCCTTCGGGAAATGTATACAAAGGAGGGTCTCATGAGCCGCAATTTAATAATTTTGTACCATTCTTTCCCAAACGATTCACGCACTCTGTTTTCTTCTAATGGAGCCATCGCACAGGAAAGTGATGTTTATCTCGCATTTTTGTACGTAAAGTCCTGGTTGCGTGGGGAATGCTTCCTTCCTTGTTTAAACGGAGCGAAATGCACCTCTCAAGGGTCTCATATGAATTAAGCGTTATTTCAAAAATTTCAACATGAGAGTAAAATTATCCAAAAGAGAGAGGGATCATTATCCAAATGTCATGAGTTCGAATCTCGGCTTGACCTAAACTCCGGCTCTTTACGCAAGGGGGGAGGTACGTTCGTGATGGCTATGTTCTTTAAGTCAACTGATACCTCTGAGGGCGTCAGATTAAAAATTGGATCTTCTGTCTGCTTCTAAATGGCGAAGACTTCCACCCGGTTCCCTCAGTGGTAGAACCCAACGCAGTGCTATAAGTAAGCAAGAATCGATTCTACGATTAGAAAACTGCTGCACGATTATGGAATTCCAAACACTCAACGAACGGTTTTCGCACTTACTGTCGGACAGTAGTGTGATTTCAACTAAGGAACAATTTTGTTTAACTTCTCTTTCCCGCTTAGGTTCACTAAAAACTTTTTTCCTGCCGCTCTATTTTTTGTTGCTTCTCGTATCCACTTTTCAATCTCATCACTCAGTAAATTTTCGATTCTGTAGAATATCCCAAATTTCATGAGCTGATTTCTCGCAGAAGTGGAATTTTACAATTGTGGATATAAAGATACCATCAAATTCAATAAACGAAAAAACACCAATAGAACACCATTGAACGATACCGTTATGGTGGTGCAGGATTGCTCGTTTGGAGGGAGGGGAATTATTCTGGGTTCCAGAACTAACCTGCATGTTTAAAAATATGAACAGCCACATCTATCAGGATGTCATTCTGGAACAACATGTACGTTTGTTTCGGAGTGGCATGGGTGCAGAATCTCTGTTTATCGATGACAAAGCCCGTCCTCACCGTACAAACATTGTAGACGTATGCATTCAATCGGAGGATATCGCCCGTATGGACTGGCCAGCATACTCACCGAACTTGAGTCCAATAGAGCATGTGTGAGGCATTCTTGGCCGACGAATTGCAGCCTGTCATCGTTGATCGGCCTGTATTGCATAGTCTGGGGACTGCGTATGCGTATTAACCATCATAACAACCATGCTACACACTGGTGGAAATGCAATTAAAGACACTCAAAAATTCACTTATTTTTCATATAAAAGTGCATGATGTTTTTTTGATTTACCTCTATTTGAATCACATTTTTAGTTTTCAATTACTCAGTGTAAAAAAATTTGCAAAAATAATAATAATAATAATAATTTTGTGAGAATTTAAATCATTTAATCAAAAAACCAGAAATTTCGAGTGGAAATGCAATTAAAGACACTTGTTGTTTTTCGAACAAATTTATTAATTAATAATGAGTGACACCTCCATTATTTACAATTACTTCATGCATTCAATTTAGTATCAATTTCACAAGATTTTGAAGGTAATTTAATGGCAAATTTGACCATACATTACGAATTTTGTCTTTTAAGTTCAGTACTGACTCAAAGTGGCCGTTTTCGTAAATTTTTTGCGTTATCAATCCCCGGATGTTTTCAATAGGGTTCAGATCGGGACTTCTAGCTGCCCAGTCCCTAACCTTGATGTTTCGCTCCATGAAAAAGGCTTTTATTGCTTCAGAGTTGTGAATGCTTGCATTGTCCTGTTGAAATATCCTGGAATCTTCATCCATATTTTCGGCATAATTCAACAGAACGTTATCCATTAGTTCAATATAATTGGAGGAATTCATTTTAGGTGTGATCCAACAGATGGGGGTTGTTCCATAGCTCGAGGAAGCTCCCCACACCTTCAATGTGCCTCCATTAAAATTGCGGCTAACTGAAATCTCCTTTTTGGTACCTATGCGTTACCAGTAAGACTTGTTTCAATTTGGTCCATCAAAATGAAACCTTTTCTCATCACTGAACACCAGATTGTTCCATTCAGAGTCTCAATTCGCATGTTTTGTTTGCAGATTCCAAACGAGCCTTCTTATGCTGAATATTTAAGAGAGGTTTGCGGTGTTTCTTCGTCCATTTAACAACTCCAGATTGACTGATTATTTGTCTGATTCTTCGAGTTGTAACAGATAGGCGTAAATCTCACTTAACTTTAGTGGAATTTACCTTAGGTCTTTTTGCCTCGCGAATTATCTGCCGCTTTTGACGGTCACTTAATTTACTGCAAATACCTCGACCTCTCTTAACTCCATACATATCACCTAGATTTAAAAAAAATTGCCCACAACAGTTGGAAAGCGATTAATTTTCTTTGCAAATGACTTATTTGAGTAACCTTCTTCCGTTAAAATTCAAATTTTTGCCCACTCTTCTATCGAAAGCCCAATGTTACATCCCATTCTATAACTACTTTTGAATAATAAGTGTTTGAGCTAAGATGTTTTGAAATATTTAGTATCAGACGAGCTAGAGACAACAAACTGCTCTTTTTAAGCACTTTCGAAACAAAAATTAAGTGGTAGATAGTTAAAATTCTAGATTTAAAGTAAGTGTCTTTAATTTCTTTTCCACTCGAAATACAAGATTTTTTAAACTAAATGATGTAAATACTCAGTAAATTAGTTTTTCTTTGCAATTTTTTTTTTCCCACAAAATGATTAAAGGCAAAAAATTCAATTCAAATAAAGTTAATACAAAAAAATGTCAAGAACATTTATATGAAAAATAAGTGAATTTTTGAATGTCGTTAAATGCATTTAAACCAATGTATTAGTTTTTGTAAATAGGTTCTTTTTTGAAATAGCTCCAGGTAGTAAAAATCCCAATTTTTGTTAATTGCAAAAAGTGAAAGGGTAAAAAGCAAAAAAGATGCAATATGTCATACATGTTGCATCTTTTTTGCATTTTACCTTTTGTTTAATAAATAGATTTTACAAATAAGTCACATTTGTTTTGCTTCTGTCTCTTTCTTTGCCTGAACTTGCATAATCCTTAATTTATGAACCACGAATGTGTGTGTGTATATATCTATATCTATCTATCTATCTATCTATCTATCTATATCTATATATATATATATATATATATATATATATATATATATATATATATATATATATATACCATGTTCAATCCATTTCACTTTTAGTATTGATAATTTCGAAAGTAATGTTCCAGTTAAGTTGAAATTTTCAGATACCGTAGTAAAACATTTCATTAATAAAAAATCGCACAAAAATAGGCTTGTGTGCCAAAAATTTATAGATATTCCATCAGAACTGGAAAATAGGAACCTTGCTAATATTTCGATATTGGTACATTTTCCCTTTTTCAATGGATTAAAATTTAAAACTTAAGAAAATATTGAAATTATAAATGCTTTATCACTTTTCTTTGCTAATAATATAATATTTAAAAATAATTAATCCCTTCAAACAAATTAATCTGTTTCAAGAAATAATTTAAATTTTATTACATATTGTGCACACAGACACTTTGCAATTTTCCCCAACCCCCTCCTGCAAAACCACATGCGTTCTCAATTCTTTTTCTCTCCCCCCCCCCCGTGATTGACAGGGTTCGTCTCTACTCCACGGGGTACATCTTCAGATGGTAATGCAATTTTGTGTTTCCCGACAGAAAAATAAAAATGGCCAAACGATTTCACAATAAACTTGACGTCAAGCCTTCAAGTCACTGCCCTGGGCTCCACCGAGACAGCCTCAATATTTCATCAAATTACACTTACCGCAGTTGCTCGCTTTTAAACCTGTAATGTATAAACATATACGATTTTTCAAACTGTCATTTGGTCGCAATGATTATTTTAATTCCCATTTACGAACTATATATAGATTATTTTTAAAATCTTACTAACTCGATTACATGCATTTTTCACTTGCTTTTATTTTCATTATCTGATTCTTCATTATCTGATTTTTTTTTTTTCAGGACTTTTTGGATTTGGATTCAGATGTAAGGTGTTCGTAAGAATTATTAGAGGATTCAGAAATTAATAAATGAGAAGGTGAAAGAACTTTCAAATGCCAAAAACAGGAAGAAACCGGCTCTGCAAAACATGTAAGCCAACAGGATTATGGTACTTTGAGAAAAACAACCATGAAATGCTTTTTTACATTGAAAAAGATCTGTTTTTAAAAATGTCATTATGATACAGATAAATGTGTAACTGATAACTTAATAAGAATATAGTTTTTTATATTTTTTTTTGTTTCATAATGCAAATTTAATATTTTTAACGGTACATTATAAAAAGAGAACACTGTAGTATAAAAATAGTTTTTAAATTCACAACTACTTTACGAACTTTTGATTTAAAAACTATTTTACTGGTTCCTACATGTTCGTAAAAACGAGCGTCTACTGCAGAGTTTTTCGCTGA
This sequence comes from Latrodectus elegans, assembly GCA_030067965.1. NCBI lineage: Eukaryota > Metazoa > Arthropoda > Arachnida > Araneae > Theridiidae > Latrodectus > Latrodectus elegans. The sequence continues at coordinate 77,413,832 of CM057812.1, read as the reverse complement.
ACCTCGACCACTCATAACGCCAAAAGGCGCTCCTGATGCATTTTTTTTATATCTCAAATTGATCTGGCAGGGTGACTATTGAGAGAAGGGAAAATATTCCCTTCTGAGGACTTGATGCTTCATTTTTAAATCATTTAATATGGATGTATGCAAGCATCCAGAGAAGAGGTCGCTATTACGACAGAATATCATTTTGTTTTCAAATACTCGCCAGTTCAAGGACAGCATCATGAGAGAACCCGAACTTTCAATCGAAAGGATGGCACGGGAAGGAATCATAACAAGCAGATGAAAAATGGTGATGAAATATACTTGGTATAAAAGACCATTAAATTTTCTGTTTGAATAAATTCTATTATCGTAAAAATATATTCAGATTAATTATAATCAATATTTTTCATTATCATGATAAAGATAAATTTTTATGTTGAAAATTAATGTATTATTTTGTTCTAAATATATAACAATTTCTAAATATATAACAAAATATATATAACAATTTCAAAATATTTTAGAAAAAAAAAAATCCTTCATAAATATTCATCTCTGAGCAGGGAATCTCTTGAACCATCTGTCGTTTAACTTTGCGACCTAAGGCCTAATAATTTCATACTTTAAATTCCACTCCTAGGAGTTTTTAAGTGTTAAACATATTTATAAAAAAAAACTGTGATTTAAGAACGCATAAAAAATGTACCTAGTTAACAAAATGAAACTATTCATTGTTGTATAATTAATGAAACAATAAATGATGAAAGCTTTATTAATAAATCATAATAAAATAAACAAAAACTGCGAAAACCAAACAATTAAAAAGTGGTTTAAGTCCACCAAACTTTTAGCATTATACATTCCTCGCGATGGACGTCTCTGCTCACTTGAAATAAGACCTCAATAAATATTATAAAATTCCAATTAAGTTTTAATTATTATCCCAATCAATATCAAATTGAAGAAAATCTCTGCATATGATTAAGATTTAAAACCAATTACATACCAATATTAAAAATGAAAGAAAACTTCTTTAAAAACCCAACTAATATATGGAATGTATTTTCTATATTGAACTCTCAATATGCCTTTGCAGGTACTTAAAGGTGAGGCCACCGTTGCACGCTTGAAATGCGGCGACATTCAGAAGAGTGAAACATCAGGAGAGTGCGACACAAAACGCGTTGCTAAAGCAATGCAGCAGCTCGACGAGTTTACTGTGGCGTTATTCTAAGAAATGGCATTATTCTAAAAATTGTGTTAAGACGCTGAATTAAATTTGTGCTGTGGATTTATCACGCGACGTATTAGCTATCAAATATGTATACTTGCGCATAACACAACATTAAATTTACTGGAACATTTTATAAGCGAAAACACACAACAGTCTACATCCTGCTTTTTTAGAAACCAGCCTTTCCCTCTTTTCTTTTTAAACTAGGTTTTGCTGCCTCCTCATTCGACGCGTAAAAATTTATAGCGTTTTTATAACTTTTCATATATTACTATGGATTGAATTATGTTTCAATGCATCTTAAAGCATTACGATGATTTTCTTCCAGCGAAATTTTCTCGTGGATCACCTTTTTGGCAACCACTCATTCTCATTAGCACTCAACGACCAACAAATCATTCAAATGGAAATAATAATAATAATAATAATAATCTTACGTCGATTGCATTGCCATGCGGCATTCAATGCTTCGAAAATAATAAATTGTAAAAGTTTGTCAGATGCTGTGAGTAAATGCACAAAAGTCTTGAAACGAGATTTGTAATTATATGATTTTGCAGCAAAATTGGTGAATGCAGGGACGCCGGGAATTCAAGCTATCGATTACAAGGATGATCAATTAACAAACTCCTGAATGAAGGACGAAAAAATCTTCCAGAGGAGGAGTCACGAAAATTTCATGGAAGGCGAAAATGCACCTTATTTATGAACTTATTTCCCTTGCCTGAGAACGCATCCGAGCCACAACTGGAAGTAGAGCCTCGAGGCAAATTGTACCACACTTCATTCGGCTGTTCTTACTTGAAGCGGCGCAGAAAACCTGCAATTACATGTTTGGAGAGAGCTGCAGGGCACGAATCGCTTAACCTGACACTCCTTTTCCTCCGGGGGGAGGAGGCGGTGGTTTCTCCCCCCAGCTGAAAATGTTTAGTTAAAATCACAATGTTTCCTCTCGCCCCAACTTTCCTTCCACTGCAGTGTCAGGAAGAAATTTTAAAAAAGCTCATCTGAACAGTGATTAAATTATCTAAAGTTGAAATTATTTTGTGTAATTTTGTTATCTTGAAGTACAGTGGAAGTTCTCGTATCCATTATTCATAAAAAATGAGTAAAGTGGTTTTATAGGCTGCTTAATGGCTAGGATTAATGCAAGGCATTTTAGCGCCTAAAGCGTTACTACGAAAGAAATTTCCATAGAGAGTGGGTGAGCCGCATTTGTGAGAAACCTGGAAAACTCCCAAGTATCCTCTCAGTTTACAGGAAACAGGAGCATAGCAACCATCTTCCTTTGTTCAATAGCGTCATGGATCGAATCTAAGATCTTTCGCTCTGAAGAGTGATGTGCAACTACTAGGCTCCGTGAGCAAAAGGTAGATTTGAAAAATGTAAAATCAGTGTATCCCTATTTGAAGTAACTCTCCTGTTATTCGTTTCAGAAACTGTGCCATTTGACAGCCATCACACAACAGCGCTAAGGTGTCGGCACGAGGCAGCTTTTCGGGCACGTACACTCCAACGCAGTCGTTTCCATGCTGCTGAGCCGGGTGAGAAAAGCATCGTTTTCGTTTGCGGAAGATTGATTTCGTAAGCTGACTGCTCAGGTATTTCGCCCCCAGACTTCCCAGAACTGAGATCTACCTGTTAGATGGGAGCAGCGGGGGTAGCGTTGGAGAGTCCTTATCGTTTAGAAGGAGGGACCAAACAGAAGACCCCTTAATACTTGACCTGCCACTCCCAGCGCGGTATCATTTCACTTCTGAGACATAGTGAGCACAATCTATTGAATGCATATCAACCACCTTCAGTGAACGCGACGGATCTTCATTCAAGTCGGGATTCGAACTCACTACCTCTCGATTACGAGAGCGACACCCTCACCAATCATGCCTCCTCTACATCTTACATCGATCCGCGAATTCTTTTCGACTGTTTAAGTTTTTGAACTGTATCAACATTGTTTCTTTTTTTAAACTTTTCGTGAAACGTGAGCTAAAAACATGCAATTTCATTTAACAGTTGAAAAATATTGATAAAAACAATTTTCCTTGAAATGATACCAAGAGGTGGCCTATGTTTAGGACAGCACTCTTCCAAACGCAAGCTCCGTGTGCGATTCCAATCATTGTTGAACGTAAGAAGATGGATGCTGCCCTTCTGTTTACTGATGCACGTGTGGGTGCGTGGGAGTTTTACGGGTTTCTTCCCTTGCGACACTTGAATACTGCCAACTATCTATGAATAATCCTCTCAGAATGCAAACCACTTTGACTCCAGGCGGTGGCTGTTAAAATGCTTCATATCAGCCTTCGGCTCTCCACTGCGCTTTGTTAAAATGAAGCCAATAACTCTCTCAAGATTTTAATAGGAAACAAAATTTTCTTTTCACTTTTGTTAAAGGTCTTATCCCTTACCATTTTACGTGCCCTTGAACTTGAGTTCTATCGAAAAAGAATTGTTTCACAATCCTTTGGTGACTCAGGGTGTGTCTGCAAAATAGAAAAGCAGGAAAAAAGTTGGGTGTATCAGACGAAATCGCTGTTTGTTTATTGAAGGCTGAAACCAAAGCACGTAACTGCTGGTGAGATTGATGTGAAACGTTTCTTTGGTTTATTTTATAATTTTTTTCCTTCTGAAGAAGCTGTTGGCAGCATCTGTTTTTGAAAGGGAATCATAAAGCATCCTCGAAGATTTATTACACAGGAGTCAATAAGGACTGGTTTCGAAAAAATCATCCACTTTCCATTTTGATGTGTTTAGCAAACCGCAGCCTATTTTCACAAATTGATTATAAGGAATGCGTGATGTGAGGTTCCCATGCGTTGGTCAAGGGATGCATCGTCTCTCTGGCGGCCGTCTCATGAGGAATGCTTCGTGCACTCAGGAGCGCTACGTTGGATGGGAAAAGTTAAAAAAATATGTAGCTCTTACTACTTACTAATGCTTTTCTGTAAAGGAAATTTAAAATAAGGTTATGTAATGTAATTGGAATGGCTCTGTAGCTTCACGCAGCATCCTGCGAAAGAAGCATCATTTGCCTTTGATGAGCATCATTTGCCTTTGAGGATGACCATTTTTACCTTCACTGGATTTCAAAAGCTGCGTGGGTGTGGTTGGTTGGGTTTTGTGGCGCAAAGTCCGAAATCGGACATGCTGCGCCACAGGATTTGTTTATTTATTTTTTTTTTAAATAACCCAAACAACATTAAAATTTTAAAAAACAGAAATAAGTGCATATTTTATAAAACTAAAATCTATATAAATATATTTTTTAAAACATCAAAAATTTTATACAAAACTTAAGAGACTCATTAAATAAAATATGAAAAACCTGTTGCTCTTAAATAAGCAAATAGATTAAGGGGGGAAGGGGCTCCCCCAGCAAATTAAACGTAGTCAAAAGATCTGTTTTGAAAATTTTTAAACGGTAAAGAGGTTTAAATTAGGGCATGGAATTAAAACATGATGCACAGTACAAGGCTCATCATACGCTTCACATCATGGATTCAATTTGTTCAGAAACAGATGTCGTGTGTGTCCGATACGAAGGCGAGTCAAACGGACATCCGCACTTCGTAAAGGTAAAACTGTATATGAGGTGTTGTATGGAGGTGCGGCTTGCAATTTATTATGGACCTACTGTTCCACGACTCCTGCCAAAGATCTTGAATGAATTTTTTAACACGCCTTCTCACATCAAACAAAGGAATGGAGGGAAGAGATGGGCCGAATGCAGATTTACTGCGTGCCTACAAGGAAAAAAGAGATGTTGTGATACTCGCATCTTATAAATGCGATTAGAAAATAAAGCAATTCAATGCATGCATTTGACATAACTAAGTTTTTTATTCAAAATTATTCATTTTAAGTAAAGATGTTTATCATTTAAAATTAGGTAATATTTTTGTTCTCCATGTTAGTATACGAGTCTTGCGTTTGAAAATGTAGATGGATTCGAGATATTGTAATGGGAACGATAAGCTTCTATTCTGATGGTGTAAGCTCTGAACGACCAAACGCGCACCCTCTTTGACGCATAGATGGAAGTTACTTCCAGCACAGGCATTTGTGAGGTATGCATTTGTAAAAATGAAAGGGCTCAACGGATTTAAAGAGCTCTTTAAAATACAGTAGAAAAATACCTTTAGGAATGCTCACGATTTTACGATCTGGTCCCGAACATGATCTTCAGATACAATGATATTTTTAATTCTTATTTGCGAACGAAAATTTTGAGAAATTTCTCTTTTGCGAACTTCATTTTCCTGCGCCTTTTGCTTCATGTTTATTTTTTGTCTTGCTTTGCATCTTTTTATTTTGTGGTTGGGAAACACGTATCAACATTACATATTCAAGAATCAGAAGCCTTCCGGCTGGTTGATGATGGCTGATTGCACTCCTGATGTTAAAATATCGGATTCTTTGATTCAGGTTTAGTTACACACACACACAAGAGAGAGAGAGCAAATTAAAATCTTACGCTCACTTTTCTATTTTACGAAAACTTTGGATTTTAAAAATTAATTTACCGGTTCATGAGAGTTCGTAATTCAGTAAAGGTCTTAAAATGATTTTACACTCCACAGCACCTCCTAGAAAACAAAATAAATATGTAATATAAATGGATTTGACAAAACTCTTTCAACTTTTTCATGCTTTAGACATGAAATTAACCGCAACTCTTAGCAGCAGAATTTCTTTTCTGATTTCGATTATATCTTTTACGCTAAGATGGATGTTATGCTGAGTTGTTTTGCATGCTCATCTGTCAAGATGAATGCTCAGAGGTTTTCCTCCCCTGCGACCTATGAATACTGCCCATTATCTATCATTTGTCCTCTCAGAAGGCAAATGACACAGCGGTGGCTATTAAAATACTCTATGCTTAACTTTACAGTTATTCCTAACTTCATGCTGATTTTTGTAGCTATTGAAATGCCTCAAGCCTTCTCACTACGCGGTGACAAATTAGAATGCCTGCTATGCAATAAAACTCTACAAAATATATTATTAATCGTTTAAAAACGGGACAAGGGAGCAACAAAAGAAAAAAAGGGAAGTTAAATACGTGGGATTGCAATTATTCGACGTTGCGGAGACCGAAATCCATTGCAGAAAAATTTATTTGAATCACTGCCCGCGCCTTTGGCATAAGGAAGTAAGCTGTGTCACCCGACACAGTACTAACATCAATCTCCCGATTCTGGGCAACGAGGAATCAGTTTTGACATTGCAACGAAAACTGCCCTCAGGGAAAACTCTCCATAGAGAGTGGGCCTTATTCAAGTTCGCAAAACAGGAGAGCCCGAAAACTCCCTGATAGTGGCAGGCACAATAACCATTTTATTTTCCGATGTTTCATTTCTGTGGTATCGTATGCTTCTAAGAGACAATCCTACCGCTTGGCCGCACACAGTTCTATGGGTTATATGAGTATTGTTTCCTGCAACGCGATCGTCTCCATTCTGCTTAAGAAACCTGGAAAACCTGGTCTGCGCTAAGAAACCTGGAAAAAACGCCGCTGTAATTACGTGTTTCGAGTGAAATTTTCTTTAGATCACCGTTTCTGGCAAAATGACTCATGTAAAAATGAGAATGAAAACATTGATATCGATGTTCAGAATTGCGGAAGTTAAGATAAAATGAATATTACAAAACCTGATTGACTTGATAATTAAAAAGTTTATTTCAAATTATCATTTGTTAAAGGAGAAATTAAATTGTGAAGACTGCCTATGGAAGCTCTTTACAATCTGATGTAAGTATTTTTTGCGAAAGCAAAAGATCGAATTTCTTTGTTTTCATTCAATTTATTACTTCATTGTTGTCATATAGATAATCAGGATTCATGGCCAATATTACTGCAAAAAATAAATAAATAAAGTCGCCAAATGTTGAGATTAAGTGATAAATGTTAAAGTTTAGTGAATGCACTCATATATTATATATTTAAAAATGTCTTACATACTTTTATTTTTTTTATTTTTAGTACATACTAGCTTTAAATAAAGGATTTAAAAATTATAAAATGAATTAAAAATAACTTTTTCATTTATTTGTTTCAGTAAAGAGGGAAGTGCTCTGTTCTTTCTTATCTTTTGACACACACACACAGGGTGATTCTAAATTGCTTTTGCAAGCTAATAGGGGTGATAGTACCCATTCATACAAGCAATAATTACATAGGGTTCCACTCAGAGAGGTGGAAAAGAGGAAAGTAGAAACGCATCAAGAATTTATCTGTAATTTACCGTACAGATTCTTGATGCGTACAGTTGCAAATTTCCGCAGAGAAGAGCAGCATTTTGCTTTTATTACTTACCGGAGAAAGCCAATCAGAATAGATGCTGTCCTTTAATAACGGAGCAACATCACCGCTTCAATAATTATCTGGATAATATCGTCCGAAAATTTTCTTGAATGCACCTCATATACGGTGAAACAAAAGATTATACGAACTGCGGTTTACAACTCGTCCTATTCAAGTCGTCCTACCTTTTCCAATGTTGATCGACGACAGGAAGAAAGCGGTTCATTTGCCATCTCAAACAGCAATGCAGGACATTCGCGAAATGCACGAACGCCAGAGATGGAAGTCCGAGTTTTGATTTGATTTGCAGTAGCTGTTTCCACAATTATTCGAACGGTGACTTACGGAATGAGTATTTCTCAACCAGCGGAGTGGCGTATTTCACACGCATTGATTCCCTACCACGTGCAAAAAGTGAAATTTTTTCAGACAGACTCCGTGCAGTGGATGAAGAATAACAATCCACGACTTTCTTGCATTTGTAATATCAAGTAATGCTGCAGCAGTATTTTCAACACGCGCAATCAACACATTTGGTCTGTACAACTCCTCGTAGAAATTTTCTGTGAACATCTGGGGAAGTATCCTTGGTAGGCCCTTACATCATGCCAGACCGCCCCGACACACCGTACTTTCTTGGAACAAGTCCTTCCCAGTTTGTTGCAGAATGTCCAGAGAAAGACATGTGGTTTTTGAACGATAGAGCTCATTTTCCCGTCATCGTTTTGAATGCCATGTATCTCGCACGATGGACTAGACGTGGCGGACCTGTAGCTTGACCACCTCACTCACCTGACCTCAACCAACTTCACTTTTTCTTCCGGGAATACATGAAATCCTTAGTGTACGAGACGCCTGTTGACCCATTTGAAGATCTCGTTGTTGCCACGGACAAAATTAACACGACACCAGGAATCTTCAAAAGGGTACGCTAGTGGCTGCTTCGCCGGTGTCAATTATGTAACGTCAGCATTCTGAAGATTTGCTTTGAGGTGTTTTCCCTTAATATAATAAATATGATTGTGATACTTTTATTATTTTTTTATTCGCTTCCCCAACGCTGTTGTAAGGTGGGAATTCCTCCTTTCTGCATCTTAGAGTGGAATGCGACCCTATGTAATTACTGCTTGTCTGGATGGGTGCAATTCTTTTACGGCATTTTCCCTCAAATTTAAGCTTATTCTTATGTTAGTCGGAAAATTTTGATATTTAGAAAATACTAAAATATGAACGCATAAAACACTGCTGAAAATATAGCATACTATTTCAAAATGGAAGAATCTTATGAATTGAAAACAATTTTCCAATGAAAAACAGTGGTCTAGATTCACCGGGTTGTCACATAACATTTTTAGTTCGTAATAGCGTCTGTTTTCCATATATAATCTATTTTCTGCATATCATCAGAAGGTGGAATGTTTTATTCTAAAGTTTTTTTTCGTCTACCCGAAATTTTTTCGAGCAGTTTCATTCGAACTTCAAGTAGCCTGGCGTGGGACCCTACATTGCGACGGTAAAATTTTGCTCGTCAAGGATTTTTTTTAAAAAAATTGATTTTAACGATGTCTTCGCCTCGGTTATTATTATTATTTTTTTTACAGAGATCTCTGTGAGCCTTTTTTTTCCTGAACATGATGCAATCTGAATATTTACGTGTGAGCTTGTCATACAGAATGTACTTGTAAGAAACTAAAATATAAAAAGGTAGCTTCCTACTTGAGTCTTCATGTGAGTGTCGGCGAATAAATATTCTCTTTACATGATTTCAAGAAACCGAATTGATCTACTGTTACTGAGTGCGCCATTGTACGGTCACGTCTTTACCTTTGTCCTGGAAAGCATTTTCATTACTTATACTTATAAATTATTAAAAAATTACATTCATATACTTATAAATTATTAGAATGTTTTAATTATTAGATTGTTAGCTGATTTCATGATAAGTGATTAGAGTAGGTGATCGGTTAAAGAACAGTTCGGGCTGCGAACAAATCTGGCAACAAGCATTTTCACGAAAGATTTTTTGCGTATGAACAACAGACAGATATTCGGATTACGAATTCTAAGGAACACTTCTCGGCTGTCGAAGTATGTATGATATTCTGGGTTGCCAAACGCAACGGATCAAAAATCGTTATTTCTCTCTCTTGAATTATGTTGCTTGCCTATTAAACTTCCAAGTTTTATACTAGGAATTTTTCCGAATAGAATATTTATAGCCAAAGTAATAAACCAATTTCGGTTTTGAGTAAAATCAAAACCGGAACTGATTTCCTTTTGAGACCTTCCCCTCATTCATTGGTTTGAGAGGATGTCGGAGAACGGCACCTGAACCAAGCCGATATCTTCAAGGTCAAACAGCAAATCACTTCCGGAAAGTTTTTTTTTAAAAAAACAGAAAAGTACGTAACCTTGGACGTGTTCATTAATGCCCCATAAACAGAAAACGAAAAGGTCGGATTAATATGCAGGTATATTTTATTAAAAATATATGTAAAAAATACACACACACATGCATACATTTTATTAAAAGTATTCGTATGTATTATTTTTGTAATAAACTTACTAAGAAATTATACATCCTTTTTTTTTAAATTTAATTTTTAAGGTCACCATGACGATTTAATCGATATCACGAAAAAAACTATGGTAAATCTATGATCGGTTAACGAACAGTTCCGACAGCGAGCATCGTCTGTAATGGATTATGTTCGTTAACCGATCATCCACTATATGCTATTTTAACACTTAGGGGGAATTTTTAGAATGAATGGATAAGATAGAAATAAATTCTGAATAATTTTATGAATTTCAGCAAGTCATAAATAATTGATTTTTAGGGCACACTTTGTATAAGTATACAGAATGAATAGTATACTTAGATCGGGTCATTTTATCGATCTCAGAATCCAATTGTGGATTGAAAGCAACGGTTTCCCAAGTGGTCTCTGCAGACATTGTTCCGTGGAAAATTGATTTGAACAACGTCAAAGGGTCCGATTAATATAGTATAATAAAATTGAGAGCAATTTTTATTATTATGGAAATAAATAACAATACATAATAAGCGATTTTAATTCTGCCAGAAATACAAATATATGTGGCTGATTAAAATAGAGTGTTACTTAATTATTGAGCTTTATGTAATACCTTTAGGGAATGTACATAACAAAACGTAATTCCACTGATTTGTCACTTTTAGTAACAGTGTAATAATAGTAACAGTATAACTTGTTTTAGTGTTATTGCAAAAACTTAGTTTACCTAAATAAATTTAAATTTTCAGTCTTCATCAACATGCTTTAATGACAAAAAATATATATATAACAACAAAATAATAATTAAATAACAATAAACTTAGATAATCCCTTGAAGATAAAAATGAGACACACGCCTAACTTGATTTAATACTTCTAGATGGCGCCAGTTACTTAAGTTAATAAGCTTGGCAATGAGCGAGACACTGGGTTGAAAATTATTTTGGCAATTGGAATAAAACTTTGGTGGCATTGATGTAGGTGTGTCACATATAGTTTTTAATATCAAATACTGAATATGACTGTGTGTGTATATGACATGTCTACGTGTAAAATTTAATTATTGTATAAAGGCCACTTTCCATTATACTTCAAAAAGTTTGGCAGAAAAACGGCCAAGCTGGTCGCTGTTAATTTTTTAATTATTTTGTCTAATTTTTATAATTTTAAAAATGTTTTTTCCCTACATAAGTTGCGTATATTAGATTACTTTTCGAACCTAATTCTACTGTTTGTACTCTTCACGAATTGATGGAGCACAATGGCACGCCGTCGCTTAAAAATCTAACTTGTCTATAAAAGTGTCCTGCATCGAGTCAATGATTTACTTCCGTTACGCTGATATGCAAAGTGCATACTTTTAGACAAAAAGAAGTTCTGAAATTCATTCTTGGAAATTTTTGTATAATTGCATCTTTTGTATTGTTACATAGTTAGGGTACTTTGGTTACGTAAATTTATTTGAGTAAAATCGATCTCTTAAAAAAAATTATATTACATTTAAAAAAAAAATAATGTTTTAATGTTGTTTAAGGAATGAATTTTTTTTTTTATTAAAAACTTAAGAATAGATCGTAATATTTTAAATGCAGATGTTTTTTGGAAGAAGTTGTAATTATTGACAATTATAATTTATTAAAAAATTACATTGGAAATTTTATCTTCATGTCAAATGAATAATTCAAAAGAGCTTTACGACAGCTTCCCCCCCCCCCCAAAAAAAATGTAATAATGAACAGTGGTTTGTTGCAAATAAAACATTTAAAACACAAATTTTCTTAAATCCTTTTCTGTCGTTTTTAAAAAGCGACAGTAAGAATGGTCTGAAGAGAAAACGCTGACAGTATAGAGTTGAATACTTGAAATCAGGAAACAGTACTTAACCCATGTGTTTTCTGTGTAATAATACTATATCAAATGATTCAATGAAACCTTTCCAGCACTTAAAAAATGAGGATCCAATGGTTTTTGAAATATTCAATATTTCAGAACACCGTCACTGCAACAAGTCGTAGGGACTACTTTTAAACGAGATGACAGTGGACTTCTAACAACATTATTTTATTGTCTTTATTGAGGGTAATTAGTGCAAGCAATTAACGCCTCTCCACAACCAAAGATTTGAAGACATTCTTCATTTGGATATTCCCGACTGCCTGTTGGACCTTTTTGGGAGTGCACAAATTCCGATCCGTACTAATGCAAGGAGCAGTTTATTGGAATATCCGTAAATGAGGAACATAAACTATTATTTTGTATAAAAGGATACTGCAAATTCTGGTTATGGAAAACTGGTTATATTCTGCACTATAAGTTATCGTAACGAAGTTCTTGACTGTTTTCCTGCTTGGTAGAACGCAGATTCACACAGTGCCTTTGTGAACCTCATTGCGAGAGAGAGAGAGAGAGAGTACGGCTTGTGTCTGCGGTCATTACTGACAAACATTGGGCACGACATGCATGGACTCATAACATCTCATTCAAGTCATTATTTATTACAAAAGTTATAATTTCTATAAATACATCTCCAACAAAATGTTTTTTTAGATTTGTGATTTTTAAACTATCCATTCATGTGGATTTTTCATTTGGATAAAAAAAAAAGAGGTCCATAGATTGAAAAAAATTTGGGAATCACTATTTTCGAAGAATTGAATTGCTGTAAAATTATTTAATCATTACCACCGTATTTTTACATTTAGCATTAGTTCATAAATTATCTTTTTATTTTTCAAGAAATGATACCATGAAATATTTGCGAAATTTTTTTTTGTCATTTCTTTATAATTTTTCTTTTTCAGAAATAATTTTCTTTTTCAACTCTTGACATAGTTTCGGCTAAATAGTTTGCTTGAAAGATATTTACTGTTGTCTTTTAATCTGTAGAAAAATGTATCAGCATGACGAAAGAATTTATTATTTCTGAAGATAGTAGGAATTTAAAAAAAAATTCTGACTATTTTGAATTTAGAACTTAATTTGAAAAAATTAATTTACAAAACAAAATGAAATAAACATATGATAGTTTGTCAAAGTGATTGATTTCTTAAACAAAAGAAAAATCCCTTTTCAGTGACTTGTTGAAGAAAAGCTAATCAAGACTAAATAAAAAGTTTATTCTCATAAAAAAAAAAAAAAAAAAAGAGAGAGAGAGAGAGAGAAAGAAAATGGATTGGGAAAAAAGTAAATCTTTTAACACTGAACTCTTATACATTTATGAGATGAACTTTCAATTAATATCTATTTTGAAATAATGCAAAATATATTGAGAGCATGTTGTTTGTCAAAATTACGGATTCAGAAAATTGATTTTAAGCGAACTGGTGTTTTTAAAATGGTAATATTTCTTTGATTAAATATCGAAAATCTTTTACAAATGTTTTTCATGTCTTTTTAGATCAAATCTATATTTTTACAATGAAGAAATTACATGTTATAAATACCGAATAAAGCCTTGTTTCACTAAAATTTATTACCTGTTAGAAACATTTTTAAAAAGATATGCCAAAGCGGGACAAACATTACTCTGTTTTATGTTTCAAATTCATGTTAGCGAATTTTCATTCCTTTCTATCAGTTCCTCTTCGTTTTTTGTAATGGTAATTCATTTGATAAAGCAATTTGCATTGGTTTAGGGAGAGCAATAATTAATAATATTTTTAATAGCAATTATTTAAAGTACTCGTGGTTAATTATTCAAATTGATTTCAATTTATTTTTTAAGCATCCAATATAGTCAACGATTCTGAATCAAGTATGTCTTGAGGAGATATTTTTATGAGATTGGCATTTACGTGGCTTATAGGGCACATTGGTCAATATGCTCGTAGGCCTGTCAGATGTGTCAACTCACGGTCACCTGCGGAAAGAGAGTATGCATTGTGAATACCACAGCAGTGGTTATGCGTGATGTTTTCCCACAAGTCGAGGTTTAGATTTCAGCCTGATTCTTGCCAGACTTTCTTATGTAGAGGGCGAGATATCCGTTACCACCATCAGAACACCACTGAACGACACCGTTACGGTGGTGCAGGATTGCTCGTTTGGCAGGGAGGGGAATTATTCTGGCTAACCTGCATGTTTAGAATGTAACCGGCCACACCTATCGGGATGTCATTCTGGAACAATATGTGCGTTTGTTTCGGAGCGCCATGGGTGCAGAATTTCTGTTTATCGATGACAACGACCGTCCTTATCGTACAAACATTGTAGACGAATGCTTTCATTCGGAGGAAATCACTCGTATGGACTGGCCAACATACTCACTGGATTTGAATCCAGTAGAGCATACGTGGTACATGCTTGGCAGACGAATTGTAGACCTTCAACCCCCTCCCACATGTCTACCGGAACTTCGGAGAGCATTGCTTGATGAGTGGTGCAATATTCCCCAAGATCAGATCGATAATCTGATACTCAGCATGCCTAGGCGGTGCAAAGTCTATATTGCATCGTTTGGGGGAATACCATGTATTAACCATAATGGCAACCATGTTATATTGGTTTTTGTAAATACGTTCTTTTTTGAAATTTGTTTTAGGGAGTCAAAATCGCAATTTTTATTAATAATGTCAAACATATAACATCTTTTTTGCTCTTTACCCTTTGTTTAATAAATATACTTTACAAATAAGTAACATTTTTTTAGTTGTTTTTTTTTTTTTTTTTTTTTTCTTGCCTGAACTTTTTTTCTTCTTGCCATTACCTATAATTTATGGACACGAGTGTATTACATTTTTCTCTATATTGCATGTTAAGTACTGCTGCTATTGCTTAAAGAAAAATTAAATAGTGGTCAAAGAAACACAAACTAAGGTAATTTAAGTAGATTCTCTGAATCTACTACTCGCGATTATATTATTTTACTTTTTAACAAAAATATCTAATAATGCAGTTGTAACAAAAATATATAAAATGTTTAGGGGAATTATTTCTTTATACATAAATTTTATTTAGTTTTCCAAAAAATGTAAAGTTTTGAAAAGAGGACTATCATAACACTTTTAAATTGATCAACAGCAATACTTTTAATAACAAAATACATAATAAATTAATAAAAAAATTAATTATTCATTATCCATTGAGATGCATTATTTAGTGAATAAGAGGCTCTTTTAATATGATTATTATAGTTTTGCCTGAAAAACACGCAAAACTGTGCTGGTCTTAATAGCATTTACTTTTAATTAAAAACTATCTTCAAAAGTTACTTTTTAATTTAAAATAAATACTATTACTTTTAAAACGTCGGATAACTTATTGAAATTCTTTTGTTTGGTTCTTGTGCATTGTTTTCCCACAAAAACATAAAAAATTTTAAACTGTGATTTATTACTTTTATGAATTAAGAACTTCGTTAGAAATTCCACATGAGGTATTTTATATAATTTCTGTATTCACCTGCATGTACTAATGGTCCTATTAATTATTCAGTTAAGCCACTTTCCTTAAAGGATTTTTCACATATGTTGAAAATGAACGTGCAAATTTTTTTTTGTTAGAAAATGCTAATTCTTTATTCAACGGGGTCATTTACAAGGATCTCGGCATTTTAATAAACTCCTATTTATACCAAATATATTCATATTTTTAGTACTTGTTTCTGTCACTAGATGGCAACACTATTAATAAAGAGTAGCATAGTTAAAAAGTTTTCTACTTTGATCATGAAATTGAAAAATTAAAATGGTGTAATTCGTCGTGGTTGTGGAGTTCTGTGTTATCGAAAAATAGTAAGCAAAATTCAACTGTTATTTGATAAGAAATAATTTATTTCCACTAAAAGCGAGAAAATTCTTTATAATACCTTTAAACTTCCTATTTAATTTTAAAGGTATGATTTGATCTGGGAACCCCATTGGATCTCTTAACGTTAAAAGGAATATTTCGTGATGATTGTGTAAATAACTTAAGTAATATTAGTTTTTATAATGAACGACATTCTCTCATTTTTCTATTTTCATTTTTTAAATAAATTTCTTTGTTACCGCGTTTGACATTTTGAAAATACTAGTAAATGTTACACATTATATTTATTGGATTGAGAATAAAGAAAATAATAAAAACGTATCTGTAGCAATTATTTACTCAAACGCGGTAACAAAAAATATATAAATTTAATGCTAAAATAATGCAGGCATTTTTCATAAAGTTCTTGTTTTTACATATTATATTTAATACAGTAAAAGTTCAGTTACATATTATATTTAATACAGTTGATTAGAAAGAGCAATAAATGAAATAACTCATACATCAATGTATTTAAAAAATATGCAAATTAATACGCAAAATCCTTTATACGAAAAACGAAGCATTTTCTGTATGAAGCACTTTGAATTATATGCTGATAACTATTTCTTGAGAGTTGTTTAATTTTTACTACTGTTTTTTGGAATGTGTTGTGCAGCAGCACATAGAAGAGAATGATGGAAACGGAAATCAAGAACGATTGAGAGTGAAAAAAATAATGTGAAATGTCTACATATCGATCGGCACAAAAGTTAAATATTCTTAAAACCTTGTATTCCTGAAGAACATGTTAATGTGACGTAATTCTGAAATATGTACATAAAAGGGATATTTCAGCTAGAAAGATATTTTTCTTTTCGCGCGAAGATAAGTAATTTTTTCTCATATTCTACAAGAAGTGAATGGCTAATAAAAACACTTTTCAATTGTGGACGTCACACTGTCAAGCGGTTTAAAGAATAAAAAGTGAAAATCGTTTTTCAAGCTGTAAAATGTAGAGTTTTATAAAATTTTTACTTGCATCCCACTCTGTTTTTATACAAAAAGATTTTGTGCCTGCAAAATTGAAAACTAACAATAGAAATAATTGTTCGAATTTTTCCGTACAACAGCTTCAGGGCCATAAAGGTTTGTGGGCCCTCTACATATCAAGTTACGGCCTGGTTGTTTTTGGCTCCCGTGGCCGTACTATCTCAACAACCATGAGCGGCTCCCCATCGCCAACTTGTCCTTTTACTAGCAGTTTATGCTTGACTTTTTAAAAGTTCTGAGTCCCCTTCTTAAAATATATGAACTAAATTGATAAAGCTTGTTTAAAAGTTTCCCGTATTTTTGTAGGTTAAGAAAAATTTATAAAAAAATTGTGTTTACTATTTCCAAGGATAAATTTTGCTGATAAAAATTGTGCAATTTCATTAAAGTTTTGTCAGTTTAGAAAATATAAAAATTTAATTTTTTTATTTTGCTCACCAGACAAGAATAAGAGGATTTCAGTTTATAAGTCAAGTCTTAGTGTGCACTTTCTCCTAACTAAAAACTTGTAAGTGTTATGTTGATAAAATTTTTCTCTTGGAACTAAATTTGGTGCCCATCAGTGACTTGAATGACTCAAAAAGTTGAAGTAGTGATGACTATAAATGATTACTTTTAATCTGAAATTGAAACCACCTTCTTACACAGAATTATGTATCATGGCATTAAAGGATTAAAATTCCGAAGTTATAAAAGCTTTTATATTTAATATTTCATACAGTAGAGTCACATGTATTGACACTAGTGTGTAATAAATTTGAAATCTCTGCTTTATATTCTAGTTTAAAATCGTTGTCATGATTAAGTTGCAACGTTTCCTGCTTGGAAATACTTTTCAACGGAATCTTTATTCATTTAATTTTTCATCAGGGATTTTTCTTACGTTGAATTAAACAATTAATAACGAGAAAAAAAAGCACTGATCTTTTATCTGTATGAGAGAGCCACACCAGAGAAAAATATCTATTGCTGTAAAACAATTCAATGAAATAAAATAACTGCTCAATTCAGCTAACTTTTGAATCATTTTGAATGGAATAAAGTTATTACAGCAAAGCAGTTATAAGTATTATATTTATTTAATGGAAAATGATAACTGATTCTTAAAAATTAGATTAAAGATTAAAAAAAAAAAAAAAAAAAAAAAAAACGAAAAAATTGAAACAGGAGAAGAAATGAAATGGGAGATAAGCATTGCGCTTTTTTTCTGCCTGCGCATGCGCATCCGGGGTGTGTTTGAGAATTTGCCCTCTTGTGACTCGCATTTCACAGACACAAGGAAAATATTTACTATGAAAACATTCATACAACAAACCGTGAGACACAGTGACGCAATTTACATTCTAATTGGCTGTGTTTCATTTGAATGTAGTTTTCTTCTTTAAATAAAATTTAGGATTTAGAAGAAAACGGATTTTGAAATAAATTCATAAAATCCTGTAACACTTTCTAGTAAAAGTAATGGTTCAGTAAAGATTCTTCAATAGATGTTAAAAGTTCTTTTCTAGTAGATTTTAGAAACACACACAGATACAATGAAAATTTAGAGCACGTTGTAGACTCGCGAATTCTTGCTTTGTATATATTTTTACCAAGCTCTCATGTTCTCTCAGCTTTTAAAAAAATTAAAAGCTTGTGATCTTTCACTGGATATTTATCCTTAAAAATGTTTTAAATCTAGGATTATAAAAAATCCAACACTGCGGAATAATTAAATCTTTTTTCTCTTCTGCGATAAGTCTGTTATGGGAAAAGAAAGTTCGACACTGAAAATTGTGTGTTAAATAGCAATAAGCTAATTATTCATTTCAGTTATAATTACATGAAAAAATCCATGAATAGTTTTTAAATTAATTTTATTCTTTGTTACGCTCCCGGCTTATTATTATTGTCAACACAATCACTGAACAAGGCCAACCACTTTGTGATTTTAAAATACTGTTTGAGCTACTTTTCCTCATTTTGTCTTTTATAACGCAATCAATAAATGCTCCATATTACGAGCAGAGATTATTTAACATGAAGCATTCAGAAATATTCGACATACGATGAATGACTACTCTAGTTTAGGTTACAAATATAGGATCGTTCAAATGACCTCCTTTTGGAAATAAATTTATCTTTACTGAATTAATGAACATTTTATGTGTATCAAATAATTGTCTGCCTTTTGTTAGAAATTAGTTTCAAAGATTTTAAAAATATATTGTTGGGAAAATAATTTCAATATAGAAATTATAATTCAGTACATTTTTGCCTCTATATTTGCAAGCATATAAATTTGATGTAATACAAGTCAGAGCAAAATCTTTTCGGGCTCTTGTATTCAGATATATTGGTAACAGGAAACTTGCATTTGGTTAGGGATGTGTGTTATCATTAATAGAATTGTGAACCACTGTTAGTTTTTAACAACATAATGGTCAGGATATATTATTACAGGAATAGGAAATAATTACGTATTATTTTAATGTACTACCATATATTTAATTTTTTTTTTTTTTTTGCGAAACCAGCTTTGTATGTAAAAATGATTAATGGTTGAGCATCAAACCAAAGCGAACATTAGTATTTATTTTATTTAAAAATGTTTTTTGTGAGCTATTGTGTCTTTTTCATAACTACTCAATTGTATTTTTAACAAGAGCTTTGTGTATATTGTGAAGTCAGTTTAGGCACAAAAATTGGGGTACATAATAAAAGTCATTTCTATTTAATGTTACTATTAAACAGAAATAAAATTGTTAATATTTTCTAAATATCTTTGATGAGTTTTGGAGGATTTTTCATAAACATTACATTAATATATTTATAGTAATAGCCTTTGTTTTATAAGAACTTTTGTAAATCAATAATAGGTGATTGATTTCCATTTATTTTGCAATAGACAAGTTTTCATTTATACTTTTTACTCCTCTGAGTTCAAGTCTGATTATTTTGCTGATTGCTGGAAAGCCCACTGTCTGAACGAAAAAATAGTAAATGTGTTTTCATTTATCAAAGTTTATCTTTAATCCAAATGCGATCCTAGAAAATAGAACTAAAAATATCTTCCTTGTTTCTTTTTTTTATGTTATTTTAAATAAGGTTTATTGTATTTCATTCGAATTTTTCTGTTTCTTTTAGGTATCAATATTTTTTGTTGAGCAGACCACTAATTTTTACTGTATCATTTAATGGATATTTTGCACTCAAAGCGTTCATACAAGTAATTATCATTAATATA
This sequence comes from Latrodectus elegans, assembly GCA_030067965.1. Lineage (NCBI taxonomy): Eukaryota > Metazoa > Arthropoda > Arachnida > Araneae > Theridiidae > Latrodectus > Latrodectus elegans. The sequence continues at coordinate 77,393,757 of CM057812.1, read as the reverse complement.
TAATACATACAGAATGCAATTAAATTATCAGCTTGCTTAATCTCATTCGTTATTTGAATTGCTGTTTCACAAAGTTTAATAAGTGAAACTTTTTCATCATTCTTACCCACCCTTTAATTTTGATTTTCTATACTGTTCACATCTTTATAAAATTCATGAGTTTATTAGACTTTTAAACATTGAAAATATAAGGCTCCGGAATGAATACAAAATAGAATATCCAGGACAAACTTAACTGTTTTTAACACATCACTTGCGGATCATATTACCTTCACTTAAATGGTTTCATTTACATTTTTTTAATAATGTAGCATTTCCATGCTCTAAAATATATTCTAGTTTTTTAACATTGGTAAGAAGTATGCGAAAGCCTCGTCTGTTGTATCAGAATTCAAATGTGATTAGATTATATCCTTTAGAAAAGAAATTGAATATGTGCGATCTGACAGCATTGGATTATGTATTAGATCAAGATTTGGTAAATATTTTAAGTTAGGTAAGCTTGAATGTGTGTGTGTGTTTTGCAGATATGCAATTTATTGTGATTATTTATGTTAGCAAAAATTTAACATTTTCTTTTTTTGTTGTGGCCATATTCTTTAAAGAAATCTTTATTCCTTTAATATTAAGTAAATTTGTTAAAAATTAGTATATTTTAAACATAAATTTCCAATCATTTATTTTTGGCTTATTTCCCTTTTGTTTTATTTATTTTCATCCATTTATTTTTGGTAATTTTCTTAACAGAAGGGCCATGTATCATAAGATATGAATCACAATTGTATTAATTTGATGTTCATGTCACTACCACCTTCAAATTTAGTGCAACATTTATGTATATGCTGTGTTTCTGCACAATTTTAAATTTTGCAAGCCATTTTTCTGTAGTGCAGTACTTTTGATGACATGTTTTTCCTTTAGTAAGTTATAGCAGTATTGATGGCAAACACACATGCTCAGATTTCGTACCATACGTTATGAAAATAATTGTATATTAGTGATAAGAAGTTTAAGTATTAATTCTGTATGTAAAATAAGTATGCATATAATCGATTCTATTATGTGATGTTAATTGATGATAAAGTCTCATAACATATACTTAATCGATTCTACTTAATTGCAATATTTCATAAAACAAACTATTTATAGGATCTACTATTACAATTTTTTTAACTATTTGCCAAAATGTTCTTTTTATTTTTAATTATTTAAAAGGGTGACAAAATGTAAAACGAGACTTCACTTATCTTGCTAGTTTAAAAACAATGTTAAGGAATTTATGTAAATTTGGAGCATTCTCGCAAAATTCCTCCTTTAACACGATGAACATAATAATGTTTGAGGTAAAGCCTTACGATCGGGTACCTCGTGATTCTTTGGCGATTTGTTTGACGCCAAAATAGGTGCCAAAATGTGATTAACAAGATACTAGGATTATCAGAAATTAAATTTATCGTCAACCCAAGTGATAACGATTCTACTCTGAATCCATATTTACGATAAATAATGATTTTTTTTTTTGACATGAACACACTAATGTTATCATTCAGAAAGTATTTGATGTTTGAACCTATTTCTTCAGGATAAAACTGACAGGAATGAAATGTATAATTTGATTAAGTTCTTTTTATCATGTAAAAAGGAATAGTGCAATCGAATTGACAAATTTAGCATTTTTTGTTGTTGTTGGCCACCATACTAACCAATAGCGAGCCAATGTATAACAAATGCACCCACAACAACGAACATTTATTTTATTACTTTTATGAAGACGTCTTCCTGAAATAGCCTAAACTCATCTTCTGATTGTTAAAATCTACACTACTGGTCACCCAAATTGTAACACCAAGAAAGACAAGAGATATCACAATAAAATTTATGTCGATAAAATGTTAACCAAGTATCAAATAATTAAATTTATAGATTTCTGTGAGATGTGGTTCCTGCCAAAATTAGTAGCCGTCATTGTTGGAGACCATCACAGTCACACGCCTCATCTTTAATTCAAAGAGACTTTAGATGTGTTCTTGGGGCACAGCAGATCAAGCAATTTCCACATAATGCAAAAGTTGATCTGGTGTGTCAGTTGGGGATGTAATCTGGTTCAATCGTTGAGCAACCACAAGTATGGGGCGCATTACGCAGCTGTTCAGCATTTCTTCTCCACTGTGTTTCCAGACTCGAATGAAATCGTCGAAATCTTCAAGCCTTAAATAACGCTTTGAAATGATGCCACAGGCGTGGGTGATGGGCGAGTGTGCTGAAATTCTAATCATTTGCATATCTTGCCGCCACTAATGCATGTTGTAAACTTCATGTTATTTGATTATTTCCTTTAGGGTAATGCATTTACTGTGGTAACTGAAATCAGTCAGATAAGTTTTTATGACATATTCTGAGTTTCTAATCCACGAAATCCTTATTATTTTTTTCCAAGTGACTTTGCTCGAAAGAATGAAATAAAATTAGAAATAAAGAGAAGTACGCTATTTTATTTAACTAATTCCATAGCAAGAACTTGTAATTCCACAAAAAAATGACAGTCGGAAAATTTTTTCGTAAAAAAATTTGTTTTAGATTTCCACGTCGGAATCATGATAATCGTACCAAATTTTTGTTGATGGTACAGCCGTCTGATACTATTATTGCTAAAAGTGGTTCTCCCTTTCTCGCCTGTTGTCCCACAGTACCAGCGAGAAATACGGATAGGCCTGGATTTCAAGGAAAATTAATCTAACCACACAGGAATCATCGTGATTTATTTAAAACAGAATTGACTGCTCTGAATTCTTGTTCGATTTCATTTCTTAAAAATATACGAGAACATTTCCGAGAGATACTTTTCAGCATCTGCAGGGAAGTATTTAATGTTAAGGAATCTTGTTTTCAAAGTACAGAAACTGTGTCAACCTATGAATTTAAGAGTGGATGTTGTAGATCAAGTAGCAAATTCTCCTTCTCCCTATTGAGCAAAATTCACTCATACTGCTCGGATGGACTCATTTTAGTGTGGCATCATTTTCATTATATTTAAGCTACAAATTTCTATTCTTGCGTATCCAAGTTCTCATCACTTAAATAAAATTTCTAGTTTAAGAAGATTTTTAAATATACACTTCAATTATGGTAGAAAAAAAATAGATTTTCATTGATAAGATCTCCTACTGCAGTCTCTGGTGTGGAATGTATCCATTACACCGGCATATTTAAAGTAAATTGAGGTATAGTTGAAGTGAATAATGTTTAAAAACGATTATGGATTCAATATATGGAATGGTATCAGATGTATTTATTTATCATTTGTAGGGAAATATATCTTAATATTCTTTAAATATCAATGTGATTTTTATTAGGTTTGAGATAAGGAAATCCACATTATTTTTCGGTAATTGGCTGATGTCTCTTTCAGTAAAGATCTAACAATTTCGGAATTATGTTTGTTGGAAGGGTGATATTTGGCATTAAAATATTCTTTTCCTATTTTCGTTGCTCCATTCGTTTGTGAATTATAGGATGTTTAAACTAGAAGTTGACAAAAAGAAAATTACAGTTCAGAGTATTTTTGATAAAGGCGAAAATACAAGGCAGACATCGGGAAGGATGTAAAGAACAAAAACCGAAACAGTACAAGCCGATTACATGCAATTTTGATCTCTTTGATTCCGTTCAGGTATTTTTGATGATAAAAATGCTCCACTCACAGATGCAACGCCATCGATAAAATGACAGAAATGTTAGAAGTTGACATCCACGTTAGCAACCTGACTGGCATCACACTGGAGCTAAAGATTGACCAGAAATAGCTTTTAACTTTTTGCACAAAGCCAATCTGAAATAAGTAAGCCAATCCGATAATAATGAATCCATTGTTTTTACACGTAAAAACAATGGATTCATTTTTCTCAACTTAAAATATTACTAAAAGTTTAAAATAATGTTATTTAAACACAGTAGAAAAATTTCTTATTAAAGTTTTTTTTACCCGAAATATTTATATAAAACTTAGAGATTTGTAATTAGAAAACGAAAGAATATTGTATTGTAAGGCAAGACTTTTATAGATTATTGAAAAATACTCTTAAAGCTCCCTATTAAACTTTTAAGAAATCCCAATTAAAATGTTATGATACGATTTAAATATGTAAATGGATGTATGCTTTTATCGAGTATAATTTTTCATGAAATCAATATTATGAAAATTTGTGAAGCAATATTTTTAAATAGGTAACTACATTTTTTCGCTTAGCGTAAAACTCTGTTCTTGATAGTTATTTGACAAAAACTCATGTAAAAAACTATTTTAAAATTTATTTCTTACTTATAATTAATTTCAACGTAATAGTTTCAAAGATTTGTTTTCTTGGATTTAAAATTTTATTTCTAGAATATATTTAAATTATATGAAAGTGATTTTGACCGAAATAGTTTTATTGCACTTTAGTCAAATTACCACAGAATTCATATTGAAAGTATTTTTCATGAAAACAGTTTATTTACACCAATGCTGTATCACAGCTAAATTAATGAAATAGTTTTATACCATTCTTACATTTGCAGTTTGAAAAAAAAAAAAAAACGGTATGAAGTTAAGTAAAAATTTCGAGAAAGAAGGAGCAAAATCGGTAAAATTAACCTCGCCCTATTTTCCCCGGTGAAACGCATGACATGGATTTTGTGGAGAACACTTTGTTGCCTCCGCACTTCTTAGCTTTTGGCTTCCAGTGTCTGCATTCGATGAACAAGCGCCTACTGACCGGGTGAGGGAACTCACCTGTTCTTTTGGGGCACTCGAACCATTTGGAGACGTCTCCAGTTTCTTTTAGAATGCATTTGAGGTCGTCCTCCTTGCAGTTGGTCTCTGGGGGCCCCGTCGGCAGAGGAGTGCTGTGAGTGTGCGTCAGACAAGGATGCATCGTTGAATGCACGTGGGTGACTTCGATTTCGTCAGTTAGGCCCCTCGTACTTTCTGTTGCTGTTTTCCCATCATTTTTTGTACTGTTAGAGCTTCCTGTTTCGTCTGACGTTTGCCCATTTTCCGTGGTATCATTATCTGTTGCAGCACTAGTGGTTGTCGCACTTTCGTCATCTGTACTGATAAATTCAAAGCCAGTGGAATCTGTTGTGGCATAATCAGTGGTTTCTTGAGTGTTGATTGGGTCGGTACTTGGTTTAGAGCTTGAAGCGGTCGCATCTGTGCTTGTGAATTCTTTACTCGTAAAATCTGTTGCTGGATTTCGAGAAGATTGTGTATTTTTTGTATTTACATCTGTGCTTTCCTTTGTGCTGAATGATACATCGGTGATCACAAAATCAGAAGAACCTCTGTTATCGTTAGTTGTGTCTGTATTAGATGAAACATCCGTCGACACAAAATCGGAACCTGTGTTACTCGTGGTTACATCTGTACGGGATGATATATCTGTTGACACAATATTCGATGAACCAGTGCTATCATTGGTTGTGTCTGCATTAGTTGACACATCCGATGATGTAAAATCAAGACCTGTATTATCTCGAGAAATGTCTGTGCTGGATGAAACATCTGTAGACACAAAATCAGAGCCCGTATTATTATTTGTCACGTCTGTATTGGATGATATATCTGTCGACACAAAATTAGAAGAATCTGTGTTTCCATTAGTTGTGTCCGTGTTGAAGGATACATCTGTTGATACAAAATCATTATCCGTATTGGATGTTACCCCCGTTGAAGTAAAACTAGAATAGCCAGTATTATCATTAGTTGTGTCTGTATTGGATGATACTGATATAAAATCAGAAACTGTGTTTTCATTAGTTGTGCCTGTGTTGGATGATACATCTGTTGATACAAAACCAGAGTTTGTGTTATCATTAGTTGCATCGGTATTGGATGTGACATCTGTTGAAATAAAATTGGAAGAGCCGGTGTTGTCATTAGTTGTGTCCGTATTGAATGATACTGATACAAAATCAGAAACAGTATTTTCATTGGTTGTGTCTGTATTGGATGAAGCATCTGTTGAAATGCGATTAGACGAGCCTGTGTTATCAATAGTCGTGTCTGTATTAGAAGATTCGTCTGTTGTCATAAACTCAGAAACTGTGTTATCATTAGTTGCGTCTGTGCTGAATGACACATCCTTTGTTACTAAGTCCGAAGAAGCCGTGTTATCATTCGTTGAGATGTAAGATTCAGTTGTACTCACAACATTTTTGGTAGAAGTTATTCCGTTTTCATCTTCATTAGTGCTGATGAAGTCGGAAAAAGTGCCCGTTTCATTACCAGTTCCATCGTTAGTGCGTCCTTCTGATGGATCCTTAGTGCTCCCAGTTCTTTCATTTTCAGTGCTCGAGGATTCAGGGAGGGTTTCCAAAGTAGTTTTATCACTTGATATTTCAGTACCTCCAGTTCCTTTATCATTTGGACCTGTGGTCCCTGCAATGATAAAATAATTAATAATTGCTATATTTATATTAAAGCGTAAAAGTACTAATAATGAAACATCTGCACTAAATTTAGGAAATAATTGAATAATTTAAGGAACTGAAAGTACTGAAATTTAATTCAGTTTTTCACTCTGTTTCTCGAATATTATCTCAAAGTGCAGAAATTAAATTCATATCATTGTTTCCTAAAATGGAAATATTTTAAAAGTTGTGTCTTCAGAAGCTGATTCAGCAAACTTAGCATAAGGTTTTTAATTAAATGTCAAATAAATTGAAAATATTTGTATTTTTAAGAGAGACTGTGTTTAATTATTGCTGACAATAATTAAAGTAACGAAAAATAAAAATTCTCACTTGTTGAGTACATGTTTTACTTAACAAAGTTATTACATACCATTTATTCTAATTAGTTCATAAAATACAGATATTATTTATATTTTAATATGTATTACGTTTTGAGAGAAAGAAATTTTATTGATTTAATCCATGATATTTTGACGTAGAAAATATATTTTTTAATAGCAAGGGATTATGAATGAAATTTTAAATGTAATATTTTCATGTTTGTTGGTGAGATATTTGGGAATTTTGGTTGATTCGAAATCAATTATTGTTTGGATTTAAACATTTTTTGGTCATCTTTAATGGTTTCAATTATTTTCTTTAAATAAATATTTATCCAATTTTAAATTCTTTTGTAAAACTGAAATTGTGCATAGATATTTGTAATTTCTATTTATCATTCCTTAAATTTCGTGACAAATATTCAATTGAAAAAAAGAAGCTGCTGAATTTAAGACGATAAAAATTTTTAAGGGTAAAGAAAATTTTAGCCAGAAAAGAATTTTTTAAAAAAGTTACGATTATTTAGTAATAACAGAAATTCCAAGATTTAAATGATTTTACATAATATATGAATCATTTGGGGTATGCGTAAATACTAATGTGAATTATAAATATAATGTTCATATTATTAAAATGAATTTATGCCTAATTCACATGGTTAATAAATGACATACATGGAAAATGATTTTACATAAATGTCTATTCATGGCTCAATCCTTATTCGAGAACTTTTTTTTTTTAAATCAAACAATTATTTCATAGAAATGTTACTCCAACTAAATAATCTTTCAAAAATGTTGGCTCTGACGGAACTTAAAGTATATTTATTTAACTTTCAAATGCATCAGCTGTCAAGCAATAAATTCCATAATTTTAGAGGAATGTTATTACCAACTTTAAAATATGAGGAAAAATATTTGCGTATTTTTCTGATCAGTTGTAATATTAACAATGGTTGACTAATTATTAATAGTAACTAAATGTGCAAATTTCAATATATGAGAGTCATTTCGTAAATGATATGTAAACACAAAACGTAGATATTCATAGGATTAAAAATTACGGGAAAGATACGTGTGTATTGCTAAAAATGTGTGTTTATTAATTATTTTGTGATTTTAAGTGCTTAATTATATATATTTCTGTTCCTTGTGACGTGGAGGGGGACAAACAAGCCGACCTAAGCGTTCTACAGAGAATTAAAAGAGTACGATTTCTTTTCGCACTGCCAAACGTATTGCTAAAATACTCCAATCTTTAACGTCCACCACGATTAAATGAATAGAAATTACATGAAGAAGGTCATCTGTACCTTGCCATTGGAAACAAAAAAAGAGAAATGTTTAATAAACTGCTGTAGCTTCATCGATATCGTAATGGCTCTGAAAGAAGTCATTTTTGGTAAAATCTAAATACCCACTGAACTCGATTGGAAATTATACAAATTCTGTTTTCAAACTTTCATGATCAAACTAAGCCAATACTTTTCTTTGTTATTACCTATTAGTTTGCAGCAATCTCTCGAAGAAACGTTCACATTTATCCCATTAATTAATTATTAGATTAATTATAATGTTCAATAAAAGAATTGCATCAAAATAAAATAGATTTATTCTGTAAATGTTTATAATCAATTTCGTGTAACTTTTTGAAATACTTTGTTGCATCCACCAAAAATTTTTCAGATAGTTCGGACTTTTTATTTGTTTTTCTAGTTAAAAATGACACAGTGAAAGCTGAAGGTTGTTGTAAAGCATTTTACAGAGTACACTGTCACTCGAGAAGAATTTTCACAGATAATGGGCACATTATCATCTCAAGAGAGGAAACCGGTAAAACTTCCGAGCACCCGTCCCGATGGACATGGAGGCGCAACATCTCGTTGTTCAAGAGTATCTGGGATCCAGCCAGGAACCTTTTGCTCTGCATGTTCTAGAGCGATGTTCTTCTCTTAGGTGGTCACTCCTGGTTAAAATTATTTAAAGAAGGACATGAAAATATTTTTTAAGTAATTAGTGATATGCAGCCTGGGCTCACTGCAACCTCGGGATAGAAGAATCCTCCTATAAAATGGCGTTCGGAAATGGAAGTCTGTGTGTGTTCGAGCTTTTGTGAATACTCGCCACTATCTGAAAATTGTTCCCAGAAGAAAGTTTAAGCAGTAAATGCTGTGCAACAGGCTTCTGCCATCAGGCTGTTCAGCACACGGAGTCCAATAACTGTCTTAGACGAATCACTAGCCAAAAGACGAGTATAAGTCTTAAGTATAAAAGTTTTTCTCTCCGTGAGAATTTGGCTAGCCGCTGTTGACAGCTTAATAGCTTCAAGTTTTTTTAAAATATTTTTTTACTTATTATTTATAACAGCTGCAATACTCCCCGAAGAAGGAATTTCCATAAATGGAATTCGCGACTCGCAGCCACCTGTAGAAAGCATCAATCTCGGAAGACTTGCACAAGAGAATCAAAACTTGAGCTACTTGGAATAATGAATTTAACAAAGGAGGAAATTCTATTGCGTCTGGACACACAGTTTAAAAACAAAAGCCTTCTTAAAATACTGAGAGGCAAGGAAGGAGTTAATATAAGGACTGCGTCAGATAATTCTAAGAACATTGTGTCTGAAATAAAAAATGTCCGAGTATATTTCTTATGAAATGACCGCGCAGCGTAGCACATGGAAATGATATACATTTCATATCAATCATGAAAGAGTACAATTTACATTCTCTATAACATATAATTTATTTTTAATTAAAACAAATAACAAATAAAAATATCCCTGATTTATAATGAAATGAGTGCATTTTCATTTCAAACAAAAATCAACAGTATACAGGCTTTTAATTTAAGAACATCTTGTTAGCTGACGATACCTTTTTCAGAGGTGCCAGTGACGTCATCATCTAAGGGCGTAGTTCGATGCTTACGTAACCATTCGTCACAATCATCTTCCGTCGCAGTAGTTGCTAGACAACAGACAAAGTTATCACTTAAAAAAGTTACAATTTTATTTATTTTTTCTATTAATTTAATTCAGTGTTCAGATAAAAAAAACATGTATTACCTAAATAAATAAATTGATTACTTTATTTAGAGAATTTTTGATTTTCTATTTGCAAAATATATTTGATTGGCGAACTTGTTTTCTGTTTGACGAATAAAAAGTTGTTGAATTGAGAATGGCATAACGGAATGAATGAAACTTAACTAAGGATGTTGATCTCTTGAGAATTTTAAATAAAACTAGGTTTTACTTCTACATTTTCGCTATAGCGTATAACCTTCGCGAAATACTATTCTTAAAAAATCGATATAGTATTCTCATATTACAAGAGAGAAAACCCGGAAAACTTTTACACATCAACTCAGTAAATGTGTGCATATCAATCAGATGGCAACATCTATCTCATGACATTCAACAATAGCTAATATCGAATCTGAGACTTTTCATTCTGAAAAATCAGAATTATATTTGTTGAAGATAATGATGATACTTTTTCATCCTTCGTTTCCTGCACATATTTCAACCTGATTTTTTTTTCTTGAAAAATAAAATACTTTTTTTTTTATTTTTTTTTATCTAGAATGAAGACTATAATATACAATAATTTCTTAAGTAGTAATAACTTTGCACTACATAAAATTCTTTTTAGTTTAACAAGTTATTTGAGTGACTGAATTTTATTATGTAATTTTATAATATTTTGATATAAAATATTTGATCTTACTTTATATATATATATATATATATATATATATATATATATATATATATATATATATATATATATATATATATATATTCTTATTATACAGTATTGAATAAATTGTAATTACTTAATGTATAATACAGTTCTTAAAATGAAACAGAAATAAATACTCTGATCTACCTCAAGGTAGCAAATATTTAATGTATATTAAAAATGTAGTAAAAAAAAGCATCGAATACTTAAAAATCAATTAAAAACATTTCAAGCAGTTTTTTCATTTCTTTTTCTCCCCTTTTACAGCCTCATTATTTTATACATGGACATACATATTTTTTTCCATACGCAACTTTCACAAAATGTTGGTCGAAATCAAAATAATATATAGAAAACATTATTAAAAATAGTAAAAAAAAAATTATTGTATATTTTATGTTCCAACGATATGTAGATATTTAATGCGTATCGAGGATAGAATCTTGTATCAGTTTTTAAACTTTTTAATTTATTTCATATTAAAATCATTAAAAATAAATTAATTAGGTTTTCTATTTTATAATATTTATTTCATAACCGTAAAATCAATGTTGACTAACAAGCTAAGTGCACTGTACAAAGTAAATATTAAAGTTCATGAACTATATTTGCTTCATCATTGAATGAAGTGAGAATAAGTAAGTGAAGAAGTGTATCACGTGACTTAAAAACCCATCGGGCCATAGTAGAAGTATCAATCGTTATGAAAGCAGCTCAACCATGCATCTTCATCGATCGTAATCAGGCAGTATTGAAAACAAAAGTGTACACGGGGTTCGTTTGGCGTTGTTTCCTTCAAAACAAGCTTTACATCTGCTGCATCACAAGAGTCAGAGAGTCCGTCAAATGCTTGTACACAGTATTGTCAAAGAACGTACTTCTAGGCAGTGATTTTATAAAATTCAGGTCGACAAACCGAGGATTAGGGACGTTAATCCTTTGGCAGGTATGGAGAAGAGGGTGCCATCTCAGGAGTGACCTCAGTGCCTGACCGTGGTTCAAAAGGACGAGGTGCTTTGCGATGGACGAGTGTTTCAAACCCGTTTACCTTCAGGTACACTCCGGGAATCCCCTGCACCGTTATTATTAACGCTTGGAGGCACATCGGCAGCAGGTGGTGGATGCCAGTGGAAATGGCATAGAGATCTAACTAAAGCTGAACTTTCCGTAAATCATATTTTTTGGTAATCAAAAAAGGCAAGAAATTTATGGATTACCTTATCAATGTTACAATTATATATTATTTTACTGATAAAGATTAAACCATTACTTAAAAATATAGCTTTGTTGGTATTTGAAATTAGAATAATTTTTTTTTAAATCAGTTTAATTTTCTTTTCACAAAGTATTAATTTTTCGTACGATGACGTGAATTTATTGCCTTCCTTTAACGCTTTTTCACTCTGACTTATGAGACTCTTAATTATTTACATGGCTAGAAATAATGATTTGCAGCCTCAACGGTCATGTTTTGCACACAGACCTCAATTTAAAGTAGATTCCGAAACACTAAAAATATTCCAGACCGAGGGTACCCAGGAAATCTTGAACCGAAGGCTAGGTCATTAACTATTTTGTGGTCAGGTGACCAAAGAATATGAGGAATTTTTATTTTTTAAGTATTTTATAAGAGTTTATTTGCAGAAAAAATGTGTACAAATTTGGTGTTGTTTCTGAAAAGATACTGTTATGAAATGCATCAGCACAATACTATACGAACAAACAGAAGTTCGTTGTTTGTGTGAGTGTATACTAACTTAGCACCAATCAATTACATCCATATTAGACACATCAACACAAGAATAAAATACTCAACCACGTCAATTTCTGTCGAAAATACTGCAATTAATTCTTACCACCCAAACTTCTCTTGGTTTTATTTCCTAATTGGATTTAGGGATATACATACCTGCGAGGTGTCCATGGAACCTATAATTTACTTTTAAAATGGTCCCAATTAATTGCAATAGTTAATAAGCAATTGTTAATAAAAAATTGTTTATAAAAATTTTTAGCAATTGGCGAGAAATTGTTAGTAAAAAATTGCTCGCCACAGTATTTTCGAAATGCTCTCTATATACATTTTTTCCCTACTTCTGTTTCGTATCGATTGTTAGAATTGTTTCGAGCCCTTACTGAGATCAAAATAGTTTTTGTAAGATCATTATTTAGGCGAAGGAATTTTATTCCTGAACAGTGTGTCTCAGACTGTTACAGAAGCTCTGATTAATGAGTACCCAAGATATTCATGAATTCAAGAAGGCACTTTTCAAGTAACATCCCGTTTTCTTGACAGTGGAATTGTTACAGAGAAAGTTTTTTACGTTAATGGTTCTCATTAAATGGAAGATATGAAGAAAAAGATGTACTTACCTCCATAAAATTGTGTTAAATGTTGGCATCCCAAACGGCTTTATCGCCGTGAGATTGCCCAGAAACCATTGAAGAAACCTAAATTAACTCTTATTCTATTCGTGCTACTTAGGAGAGGAGAGACATTGATCATGCTGAGCAATTAAGTTTTGCCAATAGAAAAACGATGAAGTTATTGTTGAAGATGACATTGGAAAATTTGATTTTGTGTGTGTTTGGTATAACTTCATGTCATAGTTAAAGTTCTCAAAATTTTATTCATAAGGTTAAAAAAATTGTTGATGTTCTTGCATTTTTGGTCACTTTAAAATTCCCACGCCTATTACGAAACTTGGTAAAAAGTTTTTGCTGCTACAATCAAACCTATTCACACTAGTGAATTTTAGATTTCGAAAAGTTGTTTCCCACTTTGATATTCATCAAATATATTTTGTAGTTTTTAAGGAATGGTGTTAGAAAGTAAAAATTTAATATTGATAACGAGTTGAGTGACTTTTACAGAGCGATGCAAAACTCTGATGAATTTTACATCTCTAGTTAAAATTTTGCATTCGCCGGAAGTTCCTTTTGCATTTGCAAAATGAAGCAGACTATGGAATTGTGAGACAAAAAAAAATATTCCGCTTGTACGTTAACTAATATTGTTTCAAGCAGAGAAAATAAAAATAATAATAAGAGCAATAAAAAAAACCAAGGAATTAATATTTAACAAAATATATCAAGATATATTTCTGAGAGTTCTTAGAATGAATATTGGTATTCAGGTTTCATAAATTCATGCTTAGAAAGTAATTTCTCGAATTTATTAATAACTTTAAGGTTATTCTAAATTCTTAACACTAAATTGTTTTCTTTACATGAAAAATTATTTTCTTAAGCGAATGAGATTGCTTTGAATAAGAAGAAAGTGTACTGAAAACCTTACACAGACAAACTATTAGGAAACACTTTAATATAACTAATAATGCTCTTCTCTGAAAGGTTAAAAAGCAATCCATTTTTTTAATGGGTGCATAAGAATTTAACTGTAACAATTCATTTTATATTTATTTTAATAAATCTTTAATTATAAAATTTCACGTTTCCATATATAACCTGAAAATTTTCAAAATTCCCAGGAATTTCCAAAATTTATTTGGGAATAAACTGCGTTTATTTCCGGAAAAAAAAAAATTCGAATTTTCCTCACCTTTGCAGCACTGATTTTCGAATAGCAGAAAATTAGAAATAGCAGAATTTTTTTTGCATAATTTTAGAAGGGAAATTAATGTGTTTTTATTTATGCATATACTTCCATAGCACTTTGATTATACTGTATTTCATATTTCTCACGATTTAAACCTATATGCGCATGCTATTTTTATATTATTAGAGTGTTGATTTCTTTACTTACTTGGTGGCCTGTAACGGTTACCACAGTCGACATTTTCCTGACTGGAGCACACCCTTAGGTTGTCATCAAACAGCATCCCACTGGGGCACTCATTCAGCTGGTACTCCCCGTCTTTGCAAGTGTAGTACATCCTGCAGTCCTGAGGATGGTGGAAATCCCCATCTTCTTCCCTGCACTCCTCCTTGATAGGTACCTCCGTCGTTGTGACGGTTACAGTGGAAGTTGGTACTACCGAGGAAAAAAGGAGTAAAATTATATCCCGTGAATGCAGACTTTTAATGGTATTCTAATACACTGTATTACTAAAAGAATGATAATTGTAAATAATATTTTACGAAGATTAATTCAGTTTTAGAATTTTATTCATAGAATGAAAATAACTAGCAGTTTGTCGAATATGGGTCTTCCTGCAAATACAATAGCAGATATTAGTCTTCCTTGTATCGAATATTTTATAAAGATCATAATTTCTTATTCGTTTCTTATGTCGTTAATAGATTTAAGGAGATAATGTTACTACTAATACCACAAATCTATTCGGAACACAAGCGGTGTGTATATATTTAAGTGCCAAATAAAGAACATAGTGACTTTTATGGCTTAACTGTGTAGATAAATGTGACCTGTGTCTAAAAATACATTAATTTAAATTTTAGATTAATTAAAAACATAATATTTAATTTATTTGTATCAAATGGCCCAAAACTAACAAAAGTCCTTAAAAATGTGAGGCATGGAATTTAAGTTTAACTACATTAAAATCAATGATATTTTCTTTTTATCTGACTTACAGATTTTTTACTTACTTCCTAAAGCATATTCCCTTCAATTATAAACAGAGTGAGAAAAGATTTAAAGTTTCTTTGCACGATATTAATATTTTAATTTCATAAACAAATTATAATAAAGAGTCTTTAAAATTTTTTAAACATTAGTTTGACAAGAATAGTATTAAAAATTTTGACACATACATGTAGGTATTCCGGTTTTTTCTTTTCCTTTTTTGGTAGTTCCAGTTACATCATGATCACTAGAAGTTATTCCTGTTCCTTCTCTGTCGCTACTAGTATGACCTGTTCCTTCCCTTCCTCCTGTAGAAGTTCCAGTCACATCATGATCACTAGAAGTTGTTCCTGTCCTTTCTCTGTCGCTACTAGTGTGTCCTGTTCCTTCTCTTCCTCCTGTAGAAGTTCCAGTCACATCATAATCACTAGAAGTTGTTCCTGTTCCTTCTCTAATGCTACTAGTGTGTCCTGTTTCTTCTCTATCGTTACTAGTGTGTCCCGTTCCTTCCCTTCCTCCTGTAGAAGTTCCAGTCACATCATAATCACTAGAAGTTGTTCCTGTTCCTTCTCTGTCGCTACTAGTGTATCCCGTTCCTTCCCTTCCTCCTGTAGAAGTTCCAGTCACATCATGATCACTAGAAGTTTTTCCTGTTCCTTCTCTGTCGCTACTAGTGTGTCCTGTTCCTTCCTTTCCTTCTGGAGAAGTTCCAGTCACATCATGATCACTAGAAGTTGTTCCTGTTCCTTCTCTGTCGCTACTAGTGTGTCCCGTTCCTTCCCTTCCTCCTGGAGAAGTTCCAGTCACATCATGATCACTAGAAGTTGTTCCTGTTCCTTCTCTGTCGCTACTAGTGTGTCCCGTTCCTTCCTTTCCTTCTGGAGAAGTTCCAGTCACATCATGATCACTAGAAGTTGTTCCTGTTCTTTCTCTGTCGCTACTAGTGTGTCCCGTTCCTTCCCTTCCTCCTGGAGAAGTTCCAGTCACATCATGATCACTAGAAGTTGTTCCTGTTCCTTCTCTGTCGCTACTAGTGTGTCCTGTTCCTTCCTTTCCTTCTGGAGAAGTTCCAGTCACATCATGATCACTAGAAGTTGTTCCTGTTCCTTCTCTGTCGCTACTAGTGTGTCCCGTTCCTTCCCTTCCTCCTGGAGAAGTTCCAGTCACATCATGATCACTAGAAGTTGTTCCTGTTCCTTCTCTGTTGCTACTAGTGTGTCCCGTTCCTTCCCTTCCTCCTGGAGAAGTTCCAGTCACATCATGATCACTAGAAGTTGTTCCTGTTCCTTCTCTGTCGCTACTAGTGTGTCCCGTTCCTTCCTTTCCTTCTGGAGAAGTTCCAGTCACATCATGATCACTAGAAGTTGTTCCTGTTCCTTCTCTGTCGCTACTAGTGTGTCCCGTTCCTTCCCTTCCTCCTGGAGAAGTTCCAGTCACATCATGATCACTAGAAGTTGTTCCTGTTCCTTCTCTGTCGCTACTAGTGTGTCCCGTTCCTTCCTTTCCTTCTGGAGAAGTTCCAGTCACATCATGATCACTAGAAGTTGTTCCTGTTCCTTCTCTGTCGCTACTAGTGTGTCCCGTTCCTTCCCTTCCTCCTGGAGAAGTTCCAGTCACATCATGATCACTAGAAGTTGTTCCTGTTCCTTCTCTGTCGCTACTAGTGTGTCCCGTTCCTTCCCTTCCTCCTGGAGAAGTTCCAGTCACATCATGATCACTAGAAGTTGTTCCTGTTCCTTCTCTGTCGCTACTAGTGTGTCCCGTTCCTTCCCTTCCTCCTGGAGAAGTTCCAGTCACATCATGATCACTAGAAGTTGTTCCTGTTCCTTCTCTGTCGCTACTAGTGTGTCCCGTTCCTTCCCTTCCTCCTGGAGAAGTTCCAGTCACATCATGATCACTAGAAGTTGTTCCTGTTCCTTCTCTGTCGCTACTAGTGTGTCCCGTTCCTTCCTTTCCTTCTGGAGAAGTTCCAGTCACATCATGATCACTAGAAGTTGTTCCTGTTCCTTCTCTGTCGCTACTAGTGTGTCCCGTTCCTTCCTTTCCTCCTGGAGAAGTTCCAGTCACATCATGATCACTAGAAGTTGTTCCTGTTCCTTCTTTATCGCTACTAGTGTGTCCTGTTCCTTCCTTTCCTTCTGGAGAAGTTCCAGTTACATCATGATCACTAGAAGTTGTTCCTGTTCCTTCTCTGTCGCTACTAGTGTGTCCTGTTCCTTCCTTTCCTTCTGGAGAAGTTTCAGTCACATCATGATCACTAGAAGTTGCTGTTGTTCCTTTTCGGTCAATTGTAGTACCTCTTGTTTCCTCGTTATCTGTTGTTCCTTCATTTTCGGTTGGAAGTATAGTTGTTGCTGTAAAAGAATAAAAATAACTAAATTAAATTAAATGTAGCTTTTATTTTTGACGATGATCTGCGAAAATTCATTATTGCCTTATACAAAATTACATTTTTTCCCATCAATTTAAACTGCAAATTTTGAATATATATGAAATGATAGAACATATATTTTTAATTGCGATAAAATATTTTATAAAATCTATTATTTTGTCCTAAATTAATCCGTCTTATATTGTATTAGTTTTAAATAACTTAATAAATTTGTTTAAAAACGGGGAGAGTTAGTGTACATATATGTACATATATCTAATTAAATTAGAAAAATATTTCAAATAATACACAATTACAAGTGAGAATAATCAAAATTTACACATAGAAAGAGTTCAGCAGTTCACTTAAGGGAAATGTTAAAAATGGAATGAATTAACAAAAATATACAAATTCAAATTTTTCAATACTTACAATAGAAACATAAATATTAAATGTGGCAAATAATAATGTGAATAAAGTGCAAATAAAACTGAATTTTTAATTGAAAATCAAAAGCAAAATAAACATATATACTCTAATTCTGATATTTATATTTTAAGTATAATGTAAAGAAATATAAATATATCGCCTTTTTAGATATTTATATTTTTTTATTATATACTTTAAAATTTGAAGAATTTGAATAATGTATATTTCATATGTGTATTTCTCATCATATGTACGGTAATTTATTGCTTGAAATATGATTAGGGGAGAAAAGTGCACACATCCTGTTTCATGTGTGTACAGAGAAGTTTTCTAATTATTCCTCAAGCCTTATGTTTAATAATTTAAGTATTGTAGGCAAGGAAATAATACTTTTTAATTTTGTTATGTTAAGATAATAATTTATATATTTTAACGTAAAAGATAGTGACTTTACATGTTTCGTTAAGTAATTGTGTGTGTTAGGGAATTTTCATTTCTTTCCATTAACTTTACACTGTTTTTTTTCCTTAAATTATTTTATCTGATGCATAAAAAGTTGTGCTCATAGGATTCAGTATCAAGGATACTTTGTGAAGAAAGTTAAAACGAACTGAAATTTTGCATAAGCATAAAAAAACGAAAAAAATATATAAATTCTGTATTTAAAATATAGTAATTTTGCATAACCCATTTTAAGTTCCCGTTAATGGATACTTAAATTAGACACACGTTTTTAATCATAAAACGCCGTAGAAACATTTTCTTTGTGGCTTTTCATTGTTAAAAACGAGTATTTGAAAAGATTTTTTTTTTTTTTTTAATTTAAAGATGGTTTTCTCTAAAAGTGATGATTGTTGCTTATTTTTAATAAATGCTATTGTACTTTTCTGATTACTTTCTCAATGGTTATTTAACCATCAAGTTATTGCTTCTTTTGTTCCAGTTGAGATCATGATTACACCACTTTATAACAATTCTCATCCGTTTACAATATCCATGACGTTAGATAACATTTCATATACGTCACACATAACTTATTATGACATCGTATTGAGATAGCGTCGTAAATTCGAATTTGCTACCTACTTTAAAATCGTATTCTTCGATCGGGAGCCAACGAAAATTGAAAGTTCATTCAGAAGAAGTTCATTTTTTTAATAAAACGATTCCTTCTCTATAAAGACCAAAGAGCATCGGTTTGAGAAAACGTTTTCTAATGATTCAAGCTATTAACAAGCAGGTAATAGAACAGAAGAAAAAGCAAAATAAAAAAGACAAGACAAAACATCCACTTTAAATGTAGTTTAAATCGGCAAGGATCAGTTTCTTCTATTATAATGCCAATCAGAAGACGAGTTGTCATTGATTTGGCTTTTTGTTCAGGAGTTCATGGGTTAGATTCCCAACTCGGGTAGGCATGTTTGCTGTGGATCAGAGTGTCTTTAAACTGTTGGCTCCTGTCTAATTTGCCCTCTGTCCAAAACTGAACCTAGAAGGAAAAACAAATTAATCCTCCATTATTATCACCTGCGTAGTGGTTTCCGTTTCTTTTCGTTCGTTATACAAGGTAAACAAAGAAGTTCTTGCCGTTTTTTAATGATCCACAAGAGAAATAACTGACGTACAGAAAGTTCAGCCTTTTATCAGTCCTCAAAGTGACATCCAGCCGCACCTTCTACGAACGCGTATCGACTTGTGGAAATTCCTTGAGCTAAATTCGGGATTTTTGGACGTTTCGTGAGCTCTTGGCGCTTCATTAGTGAAAGACGATTGGCCAGGTAATGATAGAGGTGGTAATCTGATGATTTAATATCAGAGTAATAGGGATGGCACAAGGTCTCCAAGCCAAGTCGCAGTATGGTATTTTAGGTCACCTGCACGATCTGCGACCTCGTGTTATCGGTCAAGAACAGTACAACCTTGCGATTAACCAGTGCTGTTTCCTTCTGTTGTAGTGCCTGTTACACACGTTCCGATTGCTGCGAGTGCAGTGATTGTTGGGCTCGCTGGTTGCAGCTCATTGTGTGACCACTTGACGACTAGTCCACCAGATACCAGCTTCATCGCAGAGGGACAAATCTCCCGGCCTGAATTTGTGAAACCAATGCTACGTTCCTTCACAGCACCGTCCCCACAAACTCTAGACAAATTTGGAGTCTTGATGCAGTAGCTAGCAGTCAATTTGAAGTCAGAAAGCAAACGACACAGAACGAGAGACATCTATTTCTCTTCTCTACTCCATGAGTTACGATTGATGAGTGTGCTCAGTGCTTTTATAACGACACAGAGTTTCCTACTTTCGACTGACCAGTGTCTTAACCATCCCATACAGTAATTTGCATACTAAATCTCAATACATTTAATGGCAAAGCGAAAACGGTAGGAACGTTTTTGTGCTTAAATTATAGTAATCACACACACACGGAATTGGATTCTAGGGAAATGAGGACACACACAAATTTTTTATATTGCAGATTATTTCATTATTCCTAGTCTAATGCAGTGGTATTCATTCCTCACTCAGAATGTGCTTTGGAGGTTTCTAGATCAAATTCTAGAAATAAAGATCTTTATGGCAGATTTGTGTATTGATTTATTATGTGTATTTGATTGTTTTGAATCGACCATTTTGAGTTTTCTGTTTATTTTTCATTTTTTAGAATTTGAAACACTTAAAAAAAAGAAGAGAAACCCAAGTAATAATAACAGAGTTACAGCATATCGATTAATTCATTGACTGGAATCCTGTCTGATTACTGTTTATTTGTGTATCATGGATTCTGATTAATGACCATGAAATTTGGATCTGAACCCATGAAAAAATCTTTTTAATAAATTTCTCTGAGTTAAAAAAATAGTTTATTCCGTTAAGAATAGTATTTAATTATTCCTAGTGTGTACACACACACACACACGCACACACACACACGCACACACACACACGCACACACACACACGCTCACACACACGCACACACACACACGCACACACACACACGCACACACACACACGCACACACACACACGCACACACACACACACACACACACACACGCACACACACGCACACACACACACGCACACACACGCACACACACACACGCACACACACACACGCACACACACACAAAGAATTTCTAATTCTGCATTCTTGAAATTCAAATCTGAATTAAAAAAATTACCAAAAAACATTGATATTCAGTCATTTATCTTCCTCGATATAGTCTAACGCATAGTTTGTCGCTCAACGGTAGTATTTTGCATGCGGGAACAAACTTGGCTGGGAACCACTATTCCAAATGGATTCCGAACAACTTAGACACGAAATGAGGGAACGTTTTGGTTTTTTGTGTCATCACAACAAAATTTAACTTCCGAAAGGACAAAGGGTTGTTGCAATTCCCAATCAAAACACCTCAAATTAAAAATTTAAAAGCTATTTCTTTAACAGAACTCAAGAGAAGATTATACACACACAGTAATGCATCAGAAAATCATATTGACAATTTGTGTGTTCTACCGTTAAAACGCATAAAATCAAGTATCAAGGAAACGAAGGAAATATCTAAATATTAGTAATCCTCAAATGTTGTCCAAATCAATTGAATATTTTATATGCAATTATTTATAAATATCTCATAGCATTATCTTTTTTTTTCAGAAGTTCTTCCCAAAAGAATTCGCAAATTAATGAAATGTGTTTCGTTTGTGAATACGATGTTTATTATTAAAGTGTAATTAATGTGTTTCAGAAATGCATTATAATACTTCATGTAACAATAAACTTTATTTATTTTTACCCATTTTTTATTCAAACCATTATGATATGAAAGTATTCTTTCCTAAAAGTTAAATTAATATTTTTTTTTAGCTTTGGGGTTCTTCTTGTTCTTTGTTATAACTTTCAATCTGACACTCAGATTCATATGAAAGTTATGTATGTGGACTGCAGTCATTTTATAAACTAGGCGGAGAAAAAAAACAATTGCATTTTTTTCACAAGTTGTTTGATTTTCTTTCTTTTATTTTACTATGCATTCATAAAGAAGAAATGAATTGATTGTTACTAGTTCATAGCAATAGCTGTTTCTTTTTTTTTATTAGAAGTTACTTGAAACTTTCAAAATGTTGGTTACATATATTTTTGCAAATATAAGATGTCATATATTTTACGTTTACCGACATGAAACTTCACTGGAATAATGAACAGAGAATAATATGAGAGTTAGTCAGAACTAGCTAAAGACACTATTTATTAACATTGTTTAGTATAAAATGTAAAGTAAGTGTAAAAAAAATCAGTTATTATAGAGTTTTGAATCAACTTATCATATAATTCTTCATTTAATTTTGAAAAATAAAGCAATAAACGACATTTGAATGTTAAATTAAATACTACAAATTTAGTTTACGAATGATTTGGGAGTTATTGCAAAATTTTCAAAGGAAAAAAATCTGCTCCAATAACAAGATAATAGCGATGGTGTTTACCAAGTGTAATAATATCCATTTCGAAGTTCTTTTTGATTGAAAGAATCAGGAAATAGGTGTGTCAGTTTTTATTTAAATAGATATATCCCGAATAAAATTTTATTTGTTATTATGACATTTTTTGTAATCCACATACGTTACTGTAGTGTTATTTTAAGCACAACATTAGGAGTATTTTAGTTCGCATTCAACTAATTAACTCTTCAGTTATTCATCACACAAAGTCACAAACGCCTCCTGCTTCAAGGTCATGTGGTGTCCTGCATTTATCACATTTATTTTCTATGCTCCTGTTACTGTTGTCTGTGAACTTAAAAATATCTTTTCTTTTTAGCTACAGCTTAATTATCTTCAAGAAAATGTCGATACAAATATAATCTAAAAACTATCCAAATAGGTGCACGTGGTGACTTAGTTAGGAAGAGCGCCCTTCTTATTACCGGAACTAGTGAGTTCTAGTTCCGTTCCGAACAGAAAATCTGTAAATCACTAATGGCGGCTGGGACAAGTAAAATATACAGTAGTAGCAATGATTTCTAGGGGAAATAGAGATGACAAGCCAAATGTGGAGGCCTGCTGCCTTAGTTTTAGCTTTTGAATTATGAAGATTCAATCTCATTTAGAGGATGATGGCACTCTAACTGGTGGCTCTATTACATAACTTGCCATTCATTTCTTTCCTTTCTGTGCCAAAGGATGAATTTCCCTTTAAGCATTACAATTAAAAAATTTTGTAATAGACATTCTTAAATAAATACAATATGATTTAAGCAAGAGTTATTTGTGTTACATTCTATTAATCTATAAACAGCTGTAAGTTATGTAATTACCTAAGAAAACAGAGTAAAAAGGTATGGACGCTAGTAAGAGATGATCACCAAACATCACTATTCGTTCATTCATTTGAGGAGGAAGGGCAAAGGTACATCTCCCCACTCAGAGCTGCTGTAATTCTAGTCCTTTAACGGACTCCATCTTTTTCTTTTGCAAGGAAGTAAAGTAGGAAGGAAGTAAATGCTTCCGATACATAAGAAGCGCCGTCCTTCTTATTCCATTTGTTATTCTGGTACACTTTATAAGAACCAGCGCATGAAAAGTTCATAAACTTTATTTCCTTTCGCGGAAAAGTCAGTCGTCATGTCTTTTTGTAAATCAAACAGAATTCCAGCAACTCAATAGCTTCACGCCGTTACCTGTCAGACCAGCAAAGCGAAACATTCCTGGATGCGGTCAAAGATTGAAATGAGTCGACCACACTCCCACTTAATGGGTTGCTGGAGCTAAATAGGTTGTTATTACAACAGCATTTTCCCCTACACCCACCCCATAGCTGAGCTCTACCAGTTAGATTTAAAAAAAAGTATAGCTCCGTGAGTTGGGGATAAGCCCAAGTTAATCTGCTACGTTTAAAATCTTTCCGCTGGTGTAAGGTGGATGTGGAGTAGAAAATGCCAACTCAGGTGTGACTTCATCATCTGACTGTTGCTCAAAACTACGAGGATCTTGAGGATAGGCAAGTATTCCAGACCCATTAACATTAAGATACAGTCCGAGGTTTACCTGCACCGCTATTTATGTATGTAAGTTGAACAACTTCGACATGTTATCCATATAGAAGTGAAACATATATTCAAAGATAGTTTACAATTTAAAGTTCAACATTTAATACATCGTAAGAGCCATGACAGTATTATTTCTAATTTGTTGATGCTTGAAATAATATATATTAACAACACTTTTGATGTAATCAACAGTTGATGGTTAAACTCTGAATGAAAATGAATGTAATTGACTTACTTAGAGGGTCCGGAATTCTTTCATCACAGATGACCATCCACCATTCAAGGCATTTATTTCTGATGGAATCAAAGTATTTGTTCCCGGAGCATTCTCGTACTTCCGGTCTTTTGTCATGGCAATAATAGTAGTATTTGCAGAAGACTTCATGAGTAAAGCATCCATGGCGGTCCGTGCAGTTGAATTCAGGATTCGGATCGATCACTTTATCCGGAATTCTGTTTGGGTTGTCTGGATCATCTGTCAAGTAAAAAAAAAAAAAAAAAAACTTAAAGCAGTGCTCATTCAAATTTACTGATTCCGTAAAGTGAATGGTTTCTTAGATTTTACTAATGAACACATTATTGAGACTTATTTCCATTATAAGTAGTCAATTCCTGAAAAATGAAAGGATATGTGACTAAAAACATGGATATCAATCATGAAAACAAATCTATTTCAAATATCTGTGCATGAGATTTCTTTTTAAAAATTTATACAGATGCATTGTGAGTTATTCGCACTTGTTGGAGTAAAGCATCAAATTTATTATTTTTAGTAATTTTTAGAATACATTTTTAAGTTAATATTGTTATGAAGACAGTAAATAGCTTAAATATTTGTATGATTGTTTATACACCTGTCTCATTATTTGTTTTAATATACTGTTATCGTTTAATTTTTAAAAATACTGTCCAAACAATGTTTATTTTCGGAAATTAGCAGTTTTCAAGGCCGAGAAATAAGTCTGTAAAAACTAATACACCTTAGTAACATTTGGCAATATTTTGGAGTCAGTATATAGGTGAATAAACTCGAAGTTTCAGGTCGACAGAGCCAATAGCTCACAAGAAGAGTGTCCCTGAAATCTCCATGGAGGAGAGAGCTTCTAAACATATACAAATATCAGCTGTGAGCAATCAGTCAGACGTCTGAATCTTTTTGAATGAAACCGTCTTAAACGTCATCTGATGTTTAGTTTCTGCATTACAGAAATTGTAAAGGTCTTTCTCAGCATGTTCAATTATTTCGAGCTCAAGTAATTGTAGTCTCTGAGAGAGTAGTTGCAGATAAATTGTTTGTGTTTAGAAGAAACTTATCATCTTTAATTTTGCATCACCCCAGACACGAGGAAAACTAGGAACAATATGAAAGTAATAAATCAGGCATAATTCTCTCGTGCTCATAGGATAATATAAATTAATTCTAAATAATCAATTTTCTCCATCTCTTTTGACATACTTATAAAAGATAAAGGAAAGAAGAGAAACATTTTCCATTTTCGCTATGACTTACCATTCGGATGAATCCTTTTCCCGCAATTAGTTTCCTGCTCTTCGTTGCACGAGTTTTTGTCCGTATCGAAAAGTTTACCTTCGGGACATCTTCTAGTTTCGGACACTCCGTTGGTGCACACGTGGTATTTTGCGCAGTTTCTTTCGTGAGGATAGAACCCTTCTGGAGTTGGACACTCGAATGGCATCTCTGTGGTGGGCAGTCCTGTAAATGCATGCTCAATATTAACAGAAAATCTATGAGGCGAATAATAACTAATTAGGCTTCAGAGGCGATATAATATTTTTGGTGTTTTTTTTTTCAATTTTTGACAATTAAAAGTGTCGCCAAACTGATGCATAATTACTCTTCTGTAGCTCTATTCTAAATGAGTAAGATAAAATCCGACTAATAATAGACTCAAAGTAAGTTATGAAATATTAGTATATTTAAAAAAGAAAATTCCCTTAAATTACATCTATAAAATCTCTAATTAAAATGCGTAGCAAAAATTAAGTTTTCTAAATTGTCCTACAATTACGTAAAAGAGTTGGATTGCTAAAATAGAATGTTGTTAAACGTCATTTGCATCTCAATCTTTCTGACGAAAAATATGCAAATTGCTGCAAAAATAGCAAAATCTCCCCCCCCCCTCCTGAAAAAAATTCACCAAATTCAAATATTCGCCAAACGTATTATACGGTGTCTGTACCAAATTTTAGAATGATTAGTTTAGATATTTTTACCTTCTGTAGTTGCTTCCCTTGGTACTGGAGTTGAAGTTTCCTTAACATATGAAGAGCTACGAAAATCATCAAGCGTTGGATCAAGTTCTGGAAATATTGAAATATTTGAGATTTAGTCACTGAATATTAAAATTTGACTAGAAAAAATTAGTAGCATAGGAAATTCCCAAAAATTTTCTTAAATGTTTGACTAAAATAGAATAATTAAAAATGTATTTTTAACTAATCCGAACGGTATTAATTCTCTCACAAGTAATGTAAAGAAAAATTCCATGAAGTATATGCAAAGAATCACAAATATTTAGTTTCCAAATTCTTCGAATTACAAATTTAGCTATTGAACATGAAAATTTTGACTCAAATATCAGCTGAAGAGTATAAATTATTCGTAATACAAATATGTATAATACTTATAACATAATTTTGATTAAATTTATTATTTTAAACTTCAGCCTCATTGTTAAAAAGTTTTATTAGAAATAATAACTTAAAAAGTCATCGTCATCGAGCTATAAAAGGGAGAGTAAGAAATGAATGATAAAACAACGCGAGCTTTTTACACTAAATATTTGCGGGCTGTAACGAGAAATTAATAATACTTTAAATTAATTTTTGGCAGATACGTGAGACACACATTTTGATGCGTGGCTCTTTGACGGCTGCTGTAAGGAAAAATGCCCTCTGGGAGGGTATTTCATAGATAGTAGGCCATATTCATGGGTCACTAGAAAAACTCTAGAACATTCAGTCAAACATACAGAAATTAAAAACACAACATCTATCCCATGTTTTCCACTAGTAGCTGGAGCCTTTTGCAGTGAGCTAAAATAGAAGTAAGGAGCACCGGTTGTACCAAAATTTAATAAATTTATTGAGAAGCTTTGAATTGTCAGGGAGATGGAAGTCCTACCATCAGGTCTTAATCTGTCCCCACAAGTGACCAAGTACCAGTCTTCACAGTAACCCCGCTCTGTGTCGTAAAACTGTCCTTCAGGGCATTCTCGCAGAGTAGATTTGCCATCCTTGCAGGAGTAGTAGTGGTGACAATGGGTTTCATGCGGAGAGCGGCCATCGTTGCCGCTGCAATCGTAATCCGGATTTTCGTCCACAATCTTATCTGGATTATTGTCTGAAAGGTGAAAAATACTTTTAAAGTATAAAAAGTGAGACTATTTTATAAATACTGGATTAGTTTTTTTTTTTTTTTTTTTTTTTTTTTTTTTTATAAATTGTGAAATTAAATCCCTGTAGCAAAAGTATCCCTAATCCAAGGATTAGAAATTTTCTCAACAGAACAGAGAGAAATTGTTGGGCAGAGTTAAAGAACTTAAAATCGCATCAACAAATGACGTTGTAAATTAGGGGCACCACAGGTCAACAAGATAACAAGATACTATGTATGAAAAATATACAGAGTTCAATGCTGTGTTACGCAATACGTGTCTTTGGATTGCCACCACAATACACAGGCAGCACTAGAAAGCCGGAAAACACAGGATTGAAATCAGGAGCCGGCCGAGTTGCTGGTGAAGAGTGGGTTATAATCACACACACACATATCATTTCTGAATGTCCCACGGCAAATCTTTGTCATTTACTACGTAAGCAGCACCATCTATTGATGAGATTTAAAATTAACGAATAACACTCCTGAAAAATTTCTTCTTCTTTAGCAGCATGTTAATGATAATTTAGGTTCTCTGGATCAATGATTCTTATACTACAGGATTTTAATTTTACAATTTAAAAAAATCATGTGTGCTTTATTATTTTGACATAAATGTCCTTCGGACAAGTTAAAGAAACATTTTGACAGTTGTTTTATCGCATATAATGTCAATCGACATTAATATTTTAATTTTAAATTTACTAACTGAAAAAATGAACATGTTCTATATTAACTTTCTAAGACTCCTACTTTCAAATAACACGATTGGTATTTTTTTTTTTTTTTTTTTGCAAGCAGTAGAATAAAACATATTTTAAAAGCCTCAGAAATTTTTGCGAATATAACGGCTTAAAACTGGAAATTATTCATGAAAAGTTAGTTTCCAAGAGATATGCTTAAAATGTTAGTATGATATACATTCGCAATTTACTTTATTAAAAAATTTTAAAAATGATTAAATTTCCCTATATGTGCTAAAGTTTATTTAACAGTTACCAGATTATAACAAATTTGAATTAAATATATACAAATTATTTAATATGATTTTAAAAAACTCTAGAGAATATTTCATGCAAATTTACATATTTTTTAAACTTTGGAGTAGTTATTCTGTATTTTTTTACTTTAAAATAAAAACGTAAAATTATTTGTTATCAGTTTATAAGTTCATGTAGCGATATTTAATAATATCAAAAATTGAATATTTTGTAAGAAAGCTCTCAGTTTGAACATTTTTATAAAAAATGTTAAGATCTGATTCTGCAAGAAACCTGTTTTAAATTGGGATCTATTTAAAAAAATGTGCTGAGTATTTATAAATTAGCCAAATAAAAATTCTTTTTTTTTAAACTAATTTTGTTGTAAAAATAAAAAATTTTCTAAGCAGAAAACAAAATAATTAATATTCTATTTTAAATATTATAAGAAAAATGACCGTCAATTTTTTTTACATTATTATTTTTAATTCGGAGAAAATATTTGTAAAGTTGTCAAAACATAAACAAAACTTTATGATATTCAAATAATAAAAAATATAGAAGCATTGTTTTAAATTAAGATATATTGTTTGAATAAAAAAAACTACTTAAAAATAATATGTTGTTAACATAATTTCTTTTTTTAGCAAAATAAAATATATTGGAATTGAACTAATTGAAATATGCTATAGGTTTAGCTTATGTCTTTTACTGAAGGAAAAATCCTAAGTGTGTGTATATATATATAGACACAGACAAACATTCATTTATAGAAATCGTTGTCCACCTTCGGAAATTGTAGTTTCTGGTGGTATGGTAGGATATGTCTGAGAAGTGAATGGTTGACTGGTAGTTTCTTCTGGCGTCTCAGTTTCGGTACTGGGTGGGCGAGTCGTTTTTTCTGGGGGCTGAGTTGTTTCTTCTGAAGTCAGAGTCGTTTTTGATTCAGTTGCTGTCAAAATCTTATCTACAGAAGTAGGCGAAGTTTCTTTCGATGTTTTGTCTTCTAAAGTAGTGGAAAATCTAGTTGAAACTATTTTTAAGGTTGTATCTTCAGTTATTACGGTAGGTGGAGATTCCGTAGAAGTTGATATTCGATTGATTGTAGTCATTTCTGGTTGAGTATTATCTGTTCTTGCGCTTGAAGCTGAAAGCGGTAAAACATTATTTTTAAAATTAGCAAAATATAAATAGTCTTTCATCCTATTCAAAAATATACGTAGAAGTGATATTTAAATAAAGGTATTTCCTTTTGTCTCTAATCAAAAAATTATTTACACAATTATTAAAATAATACATATAATTATTTTATTAAAAATAAAATAAATCACAAATTTTTTGAAGAAAATATTTCATTATTTCTTTTAGTTTAGATACATATTTTATATAAATATATGAAATTTATATAGATTTAAGTGCATAATTGTTTCTTGCATTTTATTTATTATTTTGTTAATATCGTAGACTGTTTCCAATAAAAAAGTATTGTTTCCTTTGACAATGTTATTCAATATGTAAAATACATCTCAAATTTTATATCTTTTAGTTATTTTTCAAATATTTCATTTCTTTTACATTCGGAACATTTTTTATTTTATTCAAAGCATTTACTGTATGAAAATCACAATTTAAGACGCAAAGAACAATTTAATTTAAAATTATTTTTGGCGCCTCGCATTGTGTTCAGGAAATAAAATATTGACAAATCTGATAAGAATTGTGTTATTAGTATAAATAATAGATACATATTTACTTTTCTGTGATAAATTTTATATAATTAGAAACTGAATAAAAATAATCAATAAATAAACAATTTTCGTTGAAAGTTTAGTAGTAGTAATATGGCAGAAACACTTCCGGAGCATTATGCTCGTAGGCTTATAGCTCTCATTGAGTAAGATTGAATTATTTCACAAAACTCGTCAAAAATTTAGAGCACCATTTTGGTGCTATACTATACACTTTTCGTTATAAGTTTAAAATTCAACTGTGGTATACAGCGTTCTTAACCACCTAAACAGATAGCGAACGTTTAAATTTCTAAAATAATTAGTTGTTAGAGTTTGGCTTGCAGGGGTTTGAGTCACGAGGAGGCATCCCACTGGTTTCAAGACAGTTACAAGTATTCATATCCAAAATGAATATTGAGTCCAGTGAGGAGATTAAATCGCTGAATATTCAGCTACCAATTTGACGACTGATTGATTTTGACACATCATTGTGGAGTTTCGAAGGAGGCATTTTAGCCTCTACATCGTAAATTGTCTTGAGGGAGGACAGATAAAAGGCCATATACACATATCGCAAGAGAGAAAACCCGGAAATCGCCCCTTTCAATAAACAGAAGCGCAACATCTGTTGTTCAATAGTGACTAGACTTGAACACATAATTCAGAAGAATGCTGTCCTATACGAGGCCACTCTACACCTCTGACAGATTTGCATACGAACATTTGTTTAATCTAGAATCTGGTATTGTCTTCCAAACTACTGTAAAAATTTTATGGCCAAGGTGGGAGTCAAATTTTTTTAAAAAACCGCAAAAAGCTGAACTGAAGATTGAAACTCTCGTCATAATTCAGGTAACCAAGTTAGTTACCTCCTTGGCGCAGTAAAAATTCAGTAGCTTAAAAAGAAAAAAAAAAAACTTTCTCTTTTTCCCATTAATTTTTCTATACATAATAATGTTCATTTACCTTAAACATTTGTTTTTTTCAAGTGCTCAAAGGATTAAATTTTTTTTAAAGTCAAATAAAAAACTTTTTAATTTTCTATAAATGAAACTATAGTTTATTCCTTCTTCCTGATTAGGAGAACAAAATTTCAAAATACAAGTGAATAATTTTACTCTAATTTTTGTCTTCGAAATTTTTCGTTTGTCAAGTTCCGCCAAAAGACAAAATCCTTATCTGGTTTTCTGCGTAAGGTGTTACCAAAACTGGCACATTTCTCAGTCTTGTGTGTTTCCCCTCTCTCCATTTCAAATGCAATTTATTTCTAATTAAAAATTCGGGATAAATTCTGAAAATTAATTAATATATTTATTTGTGGTTTAAATTTCCGAATTTCTGGTTTCATATCATATTTTCTTCTGTGATAGAAATTATGTGTAAATATTTATGACAAAACTAATAATAACCAGTACTTATACAATTTCAGAGATTTTCAGTTGGAATAATATGTATTTTAAAAATATTTTATTTTTCAACATAAAATTAGAAAGTTTACAACTTACAACAAGCATAACATTCACATTAACATCATGGTAAAATTATATAAAACGACTTCATTTTCAAAGGTATTAGTTTTGCATATATATATATCCTTTAAAAATGAGTTATTTCCAATTTGAAAAGTGATGCTCACACGCACTGTATAGTCAGCCATTATTTTATTCAGAAAAGGAAAAATATGTTGAAGTGTTTGTATTTATTTTTAATAAATTGCAAAGAAATATTTATATATTTTTTGTTGTCTTAATACATTTTTATCCGAATTTTAATAAGAATTATATAAAGAGCCCATAGAATTCTTATACAATTCCATGTTATTATATATTTGTTTACACATACCAATATGCATCTCTTCGTGTAGGTATCGATATAGATAAAATCGCTACGTTCTCCAAGTTTTCACCCATGTTTGAAATGAAAATGGTCGGAAGGAATGGAGTGGAACTTGTATCAGGACAATGAAGGTTAACTTAAAATAAAATAAAAGTTCCGCTTTCGAAAATTTGATTACATCATTTGCAATTTCCTTAAAATATAATTCACTCTGATTTCAGCTCCCTATGAAGTTGCTGAGGTGGCAATACAATTAATATTTAAATAATGTATAACCTCTTCTCTCGTGCCAAGAAAGAAACTTATGGCTTTTTTCTTTCTTTTAAAATAAACAGCTATACCTAACATTGGGAGTAAAAAAAAATTGTTTACAGCTTTATACCCTCTTTCTTTCAACATTACTGCATCATTAAAAATAAAAAAATAAAAAAAAAAACTATATTTCCTACTGTTTTTTAATATTTGAAAGTTCTGTTTTTCTTTCGAAGGAAAGAATGTGTTTTCGGTTTTCACAATGGAACATCGATTGATAATAAAATATTTACCGTATTGGGTCACTCTTTTTCTTTTAAACATTACCTTAGTATAATTTGTTTTTAAAACCAGAAAAATGTTTTCTTTTTTAAAAAGAAGTATTGTTTTTAAGAGGCAGAGAAAGTGTTTTTGGTTTTCCTAATAAGCCAATGATAGTTCATATCTCAGTGCGAGAATAAAATGAGTCCCAATTTCAGCACCGAATTAACTTTGTAACTAAGCAGAATTTGATTCATTTTGTTCTTATTCGATTTGTTTTAAGCTGATCTTTACTCGAGATTTCAGTTCTTGCTGCGGAACAGAGCATTAAATAAAGGTAAGGAAACAGTAGGCAATGTTATTTTCATGAACCGCAAATTTTGCCCGAAATTTCTAAACAAATTGCCGCATTGGAAAACACTGCTCACATAAGTTGTGGACTCTCCCTAACATAATTAAACATTGAATATTTATTGTGAATTTTGCATACCAATATATTTATATAATTATATTAGTAAACAAGATTCTCAATAAATATTATAAAATAAATTTTAACTTACTTTCTGTTTCAGATGAAGTTACCCATGTCGTTAGATAACGTGTTGTTTCTTCTGAAAGAAAAAATTAAAAAAAAAATGTTTAACAATTGTTTTTAAAATAGATTTTAATTTTTGCATGGTTAAATTATTAATATATATGTATATATAATTTCATGAAAATTTTATTAAAATAAAAATATATTAGCTATTATTGATAAAAACATCAAATTGTTTGAAATGCTATTTAATTTTATAACTCTATATTGCCCATTTCAATAATTAAACAACTGTAAATCCATATTAATAACTTTTGCATTCAAAAGTTGATACCAAAAAACCACAAGGTAATATAGCTCACTGCATGTTTATATGTGCTTTATTCTTGGTTAAAACATATTTATTTACTAAAGTTCTGGCATTCCACTCCAAAGGATATACTATATATCCTATTCTATGGTTTACTACCCTGGAATTAAATGTGGAAGTTTTTTTTAAGAACGGTGAGCGTTTTCGCAGAAAACTAGTTTTACAAATTTTTACGAGCAATGATTAGCTTATTTTTTTAACCAATTTTTTATTCACTTTAACCTATTTAATTCAAAATGGAAAAAATTTTCTTAGCAGTTAATGTGTTTATACACATTAATTGTTAAAGACTATTAAAAATCGTTACTATTTTTAAATTCTTGATTTGTGTGCATTGAAGTAGTTAATATATGCTTTCATAAAAAAATAAAAGGATAATTATTGTTTGACAATATTTCAAATTTCTGTTCGTATTTTACTTTACTGAACAATTATAAATCTAATTTAATTTAAGAATTATGGTTAGGTGAATTGTTTTCTGTACGAAAAATAATAATAAAAAAATTGTGTGATTCCAAGAAAGTAAAAAAATTGAAGAATATCAAACAAACACTAAGAGGAAGATTATTTTCCTAATTAGAACACCATTTCATATTCAGTTAGAAACCCTTTATTAAAGGCAGAATCTTTAAATCGAAAATTAAACTGCACCATTTCTAATAAACAACACAACTGCCGTTCGATAAGGGGAACTTAAGTTGCAAACTTTGAAATTTAGGCGTTATATTTTGCACGTCTTAAGAAATTATAGAAATATATATACCAACACAACTAATAAGGTCCCTTTAGGTAAGATACATATTTTTAAATTTAGGAGCTGTTTTTAACGGTTTCTCTTTTTAAAAAACATTTCTCTTGGCTCAATGAATATAAAAGAATAGAAAACGTCCTTCTGTACCTTCTGGCTCTTTTCTGTCATAGCAGTCAACATCCTTAGCCCTGACGCATTTATTTTTGTAAGAGTCGAAATATTTGCCTTTTCTGCACTGGCGAACGGTGGCTTTCTTGTCATGGCAGTTGTAGTACCAGTGGCAGTACTCTTCGTGGGGGGTGCGACCATGGCTCTCCTTGCATCTGTAGTCGGGATTCGGATCCACGATTTCATCTTCTGGCTCATCTGGATCCACTACAATAAACACAGTTCAGTAATTTTATTTTGTGTTGAAAAAATCTTTGTCTATCAAGGGCTCAAACATATTTATTATAAAATTTTGTAAAGCACTTTGGAGGATTGATGGATTTTTTTAATGATTTATTAAATGGAGGGATATCACGAATCATCATATTATTGGATCTTAACTGCTTCACGAGTAATGTCTGCGTATAGCCAATGCCGGCAGTTATCATTGAACTCATGAAGTTTCTGAGTTATTTTGAAATTATACTGAAAACTGTATAAGCATCCAGTTCTAGTAAATATGAAATCAATTGGAATTAAATTGCACAGAACATACAGAAACATCAATTAAATTATACACATAAAACAAATGTTGTAAACAAATATTCTGTAATAAATATCAAATGAATAATATCTTTTTCAGACTTATTAAATGTAATGACAATTATAGAACTTTTTTTTATCAGCCAGTTTTTTAATGTTGGGGGAGTAAGTAATTACTGCCATTCAAATACAATTACAAGTGCTTATCAGAGAATCCACTTCCTTTCTTATTTTAATACATTTCCTTCTGACAGCGAAATCTCATATAGCTGTGGGGAGTTGATGTCCGCTCTGAGAAAAAAATAGACAATATTGGGTATTTTCTTAAAAGCGAGAGAGCAAATATTTTCTGCTTGAAAAAAGCGATTTTACAGAAAAAATAATTTTGGAAATTGATTTGTTCCGACCCCGTTCCAGCATTGTTTCCCAGAAAATCAAAAAGCGCCACTTGACACAAATAGAGAATTTCTCATCATCCATCTGTAAAAATTGATGCAGCAAACTGTGCAAGAGCTGAAATCATTTTGAAATTTTAGAACTATTTGTCAAATTTATTCTTTTAATCACCACCCCATCCTCAGCTTCAGGTTAACTAGGAATTCACGATTAAGAATTCAGCGATCACTAGAGTAAAATATACAGGTTGAAAACCTAAATAATCATGAAGCTTGTTCCACATAGTATAGCTAATGATAAAACAAAGCACTTAATTCATTTGATTATGAAAGGTCAGTTACATTTGCTATAGGAAAGATAGCATTTTGAAAATTTTATAAACTATTGCTTTATTTAAGTGGACATATGCCTTATCACTGCACTAATAAAGCTGAATGAATTAGAAATTGCGATTCACCACGTATTGTCATTTGTTGTTGTATAAGCTGTTGCTGTTATTCAAATGCACTATGTGTAAAAAGAAAAGTAGAGAAAATTACTATGCACGTCCTATTGTTGTTTCCTAAGTGGTTTTTGTTATTTAAGATTAAATAATTGCAACATCATAAATATATGCAGTGAAAACCATAAAATAATTTTTATTAGTAGTTTTCTAAGCAGTTGCTGCTACTTATGTGAACATCCAATGCACTATAAAAAGTAAATGCAGTGCACATATTGTTTTTTTATAATCTGTCATTTAAATGGACACATGGAGCAGATAAGTGATCTACTGAAACTAAATGTCATGAAGAACCGCACCATGCCATGGGTGCGAACCTCCCTAAGTGTTATAAGAGAAGAATTAATCTGTTAATGAGTCGAAGATTTTCCAGATGAACATCTATAGCTGAAGTCCTATTACAAAACGCATTTCAAAGCTCCGACGAAAGCTGGTCGAATTCACAATAAAGTTCAAACAAACACCCGTCAAAGCTATCTCAAAGGCTAAATATATTGCCTTTGTGTTAGCTTTGACGGGTGTCTCTAGCAAACACGGAAAACTCTAAGGATCCACTAAGTGCATGCGGGAAGTATCAATTTCCTGTTTATAAATATCCGAGAAATAACTATAAACAGTAAAAATTATTAATTGTGTTCTGATGAAAATCAGCCTTACGATCTGGATGAATCCTGCCTCCACAAGTGACATGCTCAGCTGACTCACAACGCCCTCTATCTTCATCGAAAAGTTTGTCTTTCGGGCAGCTCACAACTTTGTAATTGCCTTTCTTGCAGTCGTAGAACTTGCCGCAGTTCTTCTCGTGAGCGAACTTCCCATCCTTCTTAGGACACACGAACTCCTCGGGGGTGGTGGGAAATACTAAATAGAAAACGATGGCATGAAAGGAAATGAGTAACATTTTCTAGACTACTATACCGACGAATATTTTAGCCAAAAATATATGTCCCCAAATAGTACAAATTTTAATCTTTTATTTCAAAATGTGTGTGTGATTGAAAAAACAGAGTTAAGTTATCTTTATTAAGACAAATAGACAAAATTTTTATTCTAAATTCAAATCCCATTTTTTCTATAGGTACTGTTATCGCAAATGTAGGAAATTTTTAAGACTTGTATCAACGGAAACCAAAATATAAATTGTGAGTTTGTGAAATTACTGAGGCTGTGCGGTCAGAAAACTGCAATATTTGGCTATCAATTGCTATCTTTGGTGACATATTATTTGGAAATGGTCGACGAGATGATATAGTAGTACCAAAATACTTCATTAAAACCTTCAATTTTATTCATTCGTATTTCATTGGCGAATTTATAGTTTTCAAAAACTAAAGTAACTGTTCTAAGAAAATTACAAGACATTTTATCAAAACTTTACATATTTTAGATTATGTATTATTTTATTTATATCAAATTTTAAATTTTTGAGGGTTATACATAAATATATTTTTAGATTTTGGCAGCAAATCTTGCCGAAAGAATATTTTTTGCGACATGTATAATACAGATTTTTTTAAAAGAAAATTAAAGCAATTGTTACCAGTAATAAATTCTTTTTTGGAAGCATAAACATTTTGCTATTCTTTAAGATTTTTGTGAAAAAGTAAAAATGTTAAATACATAATGATGAAAAGTTGCAAGAAATAGCATTATTTTAAGATTGATTGAACCATTTGGCGAATTCATCACTTGCGTTGGAGAATTATCATTCAATTAACATTACTTTCATCCTAAACATTTATGATAATTAACAAAAATAATAGAAATGTCAATTACCCTCTGGAAGCTGTGGCCATATAATTTAACTATCAAATACATATTTTGCCTACTTAATACCTAAGTTTTTCTTGCTTAAACAATCAAATACTTTATGTAAATACAATTGCTCATAAAATGCTTTGGATTAATATATATATATATATATATATATATATATATATATATATATATATATATATATATATATAAATATATATATATATATATATATATACACGATATAATAGCTTAACAATACAAAATAAACAATGTTAGTAAGGAACAAATGTACACATAAATGTGATATATTTTTAAATTTAAAAAAGTATTTTATAACAAAATAGTTTTACTCATTTTTCCCACTCTTGTTTCGAAGGTATTATATTACTAATTATATAAACCTGTCTCAAATTTGTCCTAATAAATAACTCACTCGTCGTTGTTTCTTCTGTTACACCAGTGGATACTTCAACCGCAGTTGTGCTAGTTACTTCCGTAGTTGTACTTGGTATTTCCGGAGTTGTTGTACGGATATCAGAAGTTGTGGTTATTATTTCTGTTGTTGTCGGTTCTGCAAATTTGAGAATAATAATAAATATATAGTTGAGTCAATATGAAAATTTTTCGCCCCCCCCTTTTTTTAAAGAAAAAATAGCCTAAGTATTTAATTTTTGAGGAAGTTAAATGTTTTTTTTATTTAATGTATCAGCTTATGTTTGAGCCTAATTTTTTTTATAAGGAGTTAATTTTGATTTTCTTTTATCCTGTTTCTATATAAATTATGATGTAAAAGCATAAAAAATTTAGTAAAAATTTTAATTATATATAGTATATTTTTTGTAAAATTGGTTATTTTTCTGAATTTTTAACAAAATGGCAAAAACTCTACAGAAAATTGTAATGCAAGCAGCTTAATTTAATTTGGGCATTAAGCATGTGTAACAGTATTCTTTGAAATGAAGAAAGATCTAAGAACATTGCGTGATAGAGAAAATAAGATTGTGACTATAGAGAAGTATAGATAATTTACGAAATTTTACTAAACATTGCTTTAAAAAATAATTGAAACTGCCAAAGTTCTTCATATATATTTAAACTTTTGCTTCATTTCATATGTAATGACACTTATAAAACATTTGGATCAAGTTTATTACAAAATCTTCATTATTACGTGAAATATCTTTTTCTTGTGGAGAGTTGTGAAAACAAAATTATGAAAAAAATGGCCTTTTTTAAAGTGACAGTTTCGCTTATATAGCGACCAATACGGCAAATAACGGCCGCCTACTTATGATTCAACACATTATAGAAAAACATAAATTTTAAAAAATAGTAAAAGAATACTGTTTTTCTTTACCACTTCTGGTATCTTTTATAAAAAACACGATGCATTTATAAATTCCTGTAACTTAATTTCCATTTGACATACAGTAAAACAGGAAATAGTTTTGGAAACCGGAAAGTTCTGGTTATAAGAGTAACTATTAAAAATGGATAAATGTAGCAAAAAATAAATTTTTCTACGTAGATAGATACCTTAAGGATAAAAATAAAATTATTTTTGCCCAAGCAAGTAAATATTTAAATGTTGCAACCAATTTTAAAATGAAAGCAATACTAACTTACTCTAAACAGTTTTCATTGAATATCCTCAATAATAAAACGCAACAAAAGATTTAAAAATGAATATAAGGACAGAAAATGATAACCTCAGGGTTTAGGTTCGCTTCGTGGCAGCTCGAATTCAGGTTTGTTGTTCTTGTTGCCTCGACGGAAATTATCGCATTGCCGCTTAGAAATTTGACAAAACAGTTTTGTTTAATCAAAAATTGCTATGGAATGCAGTTATAAGTCACATGACAAATCAATGTAGCAAAATCTTTTATTAAAATCCGAGGAGCTCCAGCGGCTTGGTGGCTGCATGCTGCTTCCTAGATCAGCAAAGTGAAGCCGATCTTAGAGGAATCAGCCATCAGCGGCGGGAAAGGTGACCGCCTTCTCCCTCCCTGGGTTGCTGGAGCTCCATGAGTTTGCGGATGTGCCTTCGTTAATTAGTTAAAACCATGTTCCTTCAGCTGGTGCGAAGTCGATGTTAAGAGGAGGGGGCCAGCTCTGATGTGACCGTTCACCTTACCGTGGTTCAAAATTACGATGCATTTGGCGCAGGACCTGTGAGGCTGATGTAAGGCAATTTAATGTCCATCACGGGAATATTCAGCTGCCTCAGAAACAAGGAAAAGAGAAAACCATTACTACCCATTCCGAAAAATATGCATGGCGAAAATGGAAATGAACATTCACCTTTTTTTGCTTAATACTGGGATCGAAATCGGGATCTTTCCTTTTATAGAATATGATCTTACCACTAAACCTTGAAGAAAATGTTTATGCTTTAATATGTAAACTAAGCCAGGTCTGAGGCAGAACTTAAAATATGCAAGCAGGAGAGATAAATGTAAAAATGTAATGGCTATAATGTATTATACAAATTTTCTAGTGACGAAACATCTACAGTTTATAAATGAAAATTGTCACGAAGACATTGCCTTTTATTTGTTAGATCAATTTGCAGGTCCGCAGAGCTGTGGTCTTCCATTCAATCCAGTCTCGCAGGTATTGATTCGTTGTTTTTCCAAGCTCACTTTAAGTTGCGGATCTTGTGGATATCAGG
The DNA here is from genome assembly GCA_030067965.1 of Latrodectus elegans. Taxonomy (NCBI): domain Eukaryota; kingdom Metazoa; phylum Arthropoda; class Arachnida; order Araneae; family Theridiidae; genus Latrodectus; species Latrodectus elegans. The sequence continues at coordinate 77,353,705 of CM057812.1, read as the reverse complement.
TCTCGGGCTCTAAAAATGATCAGAAAGCTACTGACAAAAACTTACGCGTAATCTCTCCAACTGCAATCCATCTTCTATCCATTGTTTGTTTATCAGGAAAAAAGGAGATACAAAAATATGTTATCTTTTTTCTATTCTATTGCATACATATTCTCCAAATTTATTAATAATTTACGAGGATGGTTATTTTTCATTTCGCATGATAACTTCTTGAAATTATCTTCCCAGTTTTTTATTGATTTTTCATAGTTTTAAGTTTTAATTAGAAACAATTTTATAATTTTATCAGTATTTTAAAATATTTCTGACAATAATAAATACAAAAGTTCCTGGTCACGCAACGTTTTCGGTAAATGATTGAGTTAAGATTAAAGGTTACTTTTGTAGCTCTTAAAATTCTTTTAGTCATCTATTTCAGTTTTAAACAGGTATCTTCAAAGCTTGTTTTTGGCTTAATAGTATTGCATCACTTTTCTTTGTTAGTAACTTCTAGAAATTGTGGAAAATTAAAGTCACGTGACCTTATGTAGACTGTTACCCAATTCGGAAGAATTTGGTCCTGCAGTTTTTTAATATCATTTTAATGTGGAGTTTTTAACAGGGCGCTCTTTTAAAATGAGCTTTAATTATAAAATCTAAAGCTTATTTTAATTCAAATATATTTAAATTTTTTATGTATGCTGCTTTTTTATTATATTCCATTCATAAGGATTTGAAAATTACTATGAAAAAAAAAACTAAAAATCAATAAGATATCTTATAAATAAAAGGTCACACTATAAACAATTATATATCTATTATACCTTCTGGTTCTTTTCTACTGTTGCAGTCAACATCCTTAGCCCTGACGCATTTATTTTTATAAGAGTCGAAGTATTTGCCCCTTCTGCACTGGCGAACGGTGGCTTTCTTGTCATGGCAGTTGTAGTACCAGTGGCAGTATTCTTCGTGGGTGGTGCGACCATGGTTTTTCTTGCATCTGTAGTAGGGATTCGGATCCACGACTTCATCTTCTGGTTCATCTGGATCCACTGTAACGAAAAAAAAAAAAAAAATTAGTGACGTCCTGATTTGATCGATATCACTGTTGAAAAATGGGAACGGATGTTGCTTTTCTGATGTTTGCTTTAGCATCTATTTATGTGCGGGACTGGGATTCTACTTTCGCGGTATGTGAATGACACCGGAAACTTTCTTGGAAAGAATTCCGGAATGTATGTCCACTGGCAACGGACGATTTTTGACTATCCTGAGGTTAGCCAATATTTGTTGTCAAAGCGAGTGATATTTGGGATTCTTCTTTTGGGACATGTAAATTCAGCCTTCTATCAATAAAATTTTTTCTTAGAAATTTCAATCACAAATTGGTTGTTCAAATGTTTTACAGCAGCTTTTAGCTAATATGGCTACCTATTGCATGATGCCAAAGTAGATTTTTCAATGACTATAACCTTTTCACCATAGCCCACCATGTAGAACAATATCGACCACTCCGTTTGAGTCGGCTCATTGCTAAAATTTAGGAAGTGGATGCATTGTTTCTGCATGAATATATAGCGGGTTGTGTGTCTAGTTTTTTTCTCTTCCGTTACCCTTGATCATATGTCCAATATTTGTCGTTATAGGGAGAGATAGCTGGGATTCCCATGAGACCCACCCTCAATAGAATTTCCTCGTAAATGTTTTAATAGATATATTAGATGTTCGATTGTTTTACAGCAAATTTCAGCTATTAGGCTATTCGTTTCATGTTACTAAATTGGATTTTTCATTAACTACTATAACCTAACATTTTCACCATTGTCTGCACTGAAAGATAGTATAGTCCACATGATTTCAATCCAGTTATTACTAAATATTGGGAAATCAATGTATTGCTTCTGATTTCTGCATGGATATCTACTGGGTTGTTTTCTTTTAAGTTATGGTTTTTCGTTACTTTACTGATTCCTACCTGCTTATGATCAGATGTCATTGAAATATCACACCGTAAAATAGAACGTGCGAATGTCTATTTTTTTCAAACAAGTTAAAGGGAAATTGTTGCGTAAAATGCACTTTGGTTCAATGGTGGGACATCCCTCTTCAGAGAGAACGATGTTTGTTAGCTTCTGTTAATAACGGAGGCTGAATGTTGTGTTTTCGCTCTTTTCCTCAATTGGGTGGATGCTAGGAATTTTTCCGTGTTCCTGTTTTTTGTCACACGGCCAATTCTCTGTGAGAAACCCTTTTGAAAGGCAAATTAATTGTAGGCCATTAACCAAAGAAAACCCTTTTGAACTTCATATACTTAAATGGATAATTTGCAGAAAAACATTCGTTCTTTGAAAGTATTATAATTTGAACGCAATAAATTTGTTAACATTTTATTAATAAATATAATTTGTGCTAAACTAGATAAAGAAACTCACAGACAATTTCAATTAATTGTTGATTCACATGAAGTACCAACTTGGGATGCTTTCATTAATTTATTAGAAAAACGATATCAAATATTAGGAAACTTAAAACCTGCTTGTTTTGATTTAAAATTTAAGCTTTCAAACCATTTTAATATTAATTAGCAATAACTCATTTCCATCTTACAAATCTAAAACCTTTTTGATTAAATCTGCCTCCCAATATTGCATTCTTTGTGATTCAAATCATTCATTGTATAAATGCCAATTATTTTTAAAAATAAAAGTATTTGAACGATTTGATTTTTATAAATCTAAAAATTTGTGTTTAAACTGTATAAGTTCATCACAAAACATGGACTTGTTGCAAATTTCCCGCTGTGTCATCCTTAAGTTAACTACACTTTTGAAATTCATGGTTTCTCAGATTCTTCAAAACAAATTAATGAAGCTTGTATCTTTGTCCGCAGCTAAGATTGCTTCAATAACATCAATGTGCATTTATTATGCAGTAAATCTAGAATAGCACCAGTTAAATGAGTGACACTTCCACGTTTAGAGCTTTTAGAAGCCTTGCATCCCTCAACCCTTGTAAACAAAGCTCCTGAGATAATGCAACTTGACGTTGATGCAGTCCATCTTTACACAGATTCAAATATTGTTCTTTCATGGATAAGAACACCACCTCATCATTTAAAATGCTTTGTAGCCAACAGAGTTGTACAAATAACGGATTTAACAAGCAGATTTGAATGACATCATGTTCAAGCAAAAGACAACCCAACTGATCCATTATGAAGAGGATTTTCCATGGACGAACTTATCGAGTGCAAACTTTGGGCGAAAGGTCTTGAGTTCTTATATTGTGATTTCAGCTTGATTGTGGTTCTATTGATCCCGCATATACAAAAGAACTTAAACCATTAGTGAACATCTATGTTCAATCAATCACCCTCAATGGGGTTTTTGACAATTTCTTTAAACTGTCAAATAATTATTTTAAATTAATTCGAATTCTAAGTTTTATTTTTATATCCATTCGAAAGATTCAGATAAAGGTAACATCTGGTCAATTTATTATCTGTGCTGAACTTAACCATGTTCTTGACTTTTTAGGTAAAGATGCTAAAGCTAAAGAATTTGGTGTTGATAAGAAAATCCGTATCGTTAAATTGAAATTACCAAATCAAAATTTCATAAAAAGACCTGTATTTTAACTATTGTTTAAACATTTGTTATTGTTGTGTTTTACTTTATATTAGATTATGTATCTGTGTTGTATAATTAAGTATAGTTCTCCAATTTCTCATTTGTAAGCTGCTTTGAAATGATATTTTAAGGCCCGGTGGGATTGATATTTTAAGGCCAGCGCTTTGAAAGTTGGCTCATTTTTCCTTATTTCAAATGCATTAACCCCAAAGGCCGTGGAATAAAAATTTTACTTGAGTTGTAGTTCGTACTCGTTCTTCTTTGTTAGCTGTTTGAAAGCGTGTTTAATCCCAGTTGTTAATTGCTAAATAAATCGTTATTTGAGTGGCATGTGGAATTATTCTAAAAACATCACACTACACTACCGAACATCTGAGTGTCGTTGGCGATGAAAAAAAAATCCATCTGTTACTTTTACGACGAATAAAGGAAGTACTTTTTTAACGTATTTTTTTTTCTTTTTGTAAAAACTCACAAAATTATGAAAACTATCTGTAGTTCTAAATCAATAGTTTTCAAATCCTTATGGATATTGTGTCCAAAATTGAACATGTCGAAAATAGAACAGAAGGAAAACAAAATAAAGGAGACATCAGAAAACATCCACTTTATAATAAGATTAAATGTGCAAGAACGATTTAAATTTTTGTAATTAATAATTAATAGTAAAACAATCAGTTCTCATTAGTTTTTTCTTCTTCTTTATTCTTATTTACATTTATGCCTTTTCACCATTTAACTAGAGTAATAAATTATATGCAGTATTAGACGTTTAATATAAGCTTTGGCCAACAGAGGACATTTATTGTCCATTAAATTGCACCAGTTGAAGCACTTGGTATATTTAACTTCTCTGTTAACCGCCTTCTTTCAAATCAAAGACAACTGCCAGAAAATGTGTTTAGCGATATATGTTCCTAATGATTTACCAGATTCTGAAAGGAAATTTAAAATTGATAGAGATATGGATTCTTCACAGTACTCCGTATTTTCTCAAGTTTTATATATTTTACTTTTTTATATTAAGTAATAAATGATAAAAACCTATAAAAAATCATTTCTAGAAAGAAAAATACATATTTCTGTTATTATCCATTTATATTAAATAAGAAAATTTATAGGTCCATTGCTGAAATCCATAAGAATAGCAAGATTTTCTTCAATCCAAATAGGCTTTTGCTAAAAATTATATTTTTTATAGTGAAAATTAGACACTCTCACCCACATAGTAATATTTTTATTTTTAGAAAAAATAAAATGCGTGAAAAATGTACCCCCCTTAATTTTTTCTAAAAATATGCCACTTGTTCAATATGGCAGGAAAACAAATTAATTGCTGGTATTTATTTATTTAACTTAAGTCGAAGAACATTATGATATGGTAACTTACACAGCTCTCCGTGGCCTAGTGATGAGACCGCGGCTCTTCAGAGTGAAAGGCCCCGGGTTCTATCCCAGCCACTGGTGAAGATGAAAGTCACGCTTCAGCGTGCACCAGGGTGGGTTCTTGGACCACCTTTGTGACAAGTGGATGCGGTCCATCAGTGAAAAGATTATCATTACGAGACAGAATGCCTTACATGAGGCGGTGCCGAATGCCTACATCCAGATACTAAAAAGAAACCGATTCGATACTCATCACTCCGATTGAAAAGTCTGGCATTGATTTTGAAACCTTGGACATTTAAAGGATAAGTATAAGCAAGGAACTAAATTTAATTCTTGGAAGAGAAGCGTGCTTACTGTCGGGATGAATTCTGTCCCCGCAGACGACGTGTTCGGCCGGCTCGCACCGCCCCCTTCCCTCGTCGAAGAGCTTGTTTTTGGAACACGTCATGACCTTGTGGCTCCACTTCTTGCATTCGTAATACTTGCTGCAGTCCCTCTCATGGGCAAATTTGCCGTCTTTCTTAGGACATACGAATTCTTCAGGAGTCGTCGGAAGAACTGGAAGAGAAGCAGTAAATTTTCAAAAGCTGAAATGACTTAATACATGTGCCTCTATCAGTCTAAGGTAATTTATTTATATACAAGAAATGGGGCGGGTGTGGCCAGATAGCTTTTGCTTTAAATATGGCTTCCAGTGGAAATAGTGTTCTTAGCTTTCGAGCAAAAATCATGGAAAATAATATTCACATTTATATATTACATAAAATAATGATATGTTCAATCATATATTATATCAATATTTACATTTATATATTATTGATATTTACTAATATCTATTACATTGATATTTACTACATAATTCAAAACGCTGTTTTGTAAGACGAAATTATGCTTCACATACAGATCAGTTAAAAACAAATTGAATAAAGTATGGAACGCTTGAAAGTTCCGTATTTAATTTTCTCTCTTTTTAGTTAAGAATATTACATATTTAGATACTAAAAAGATGTTTTTTTCAGTTGCTGAGAACTTTTCGCGTAATAAAAGGGTTTCACAAGTTCTTTACTAAAAAGATGTTCTTTAATTTGTTTAGAACAGCTTCTTAGTAACGAAGTTGTCAAATCCTTTTATGCGCCTTCCGATGCATTTCCTATCGGTGGTACTTTGGAAACCATTCGCTAAAGTAGATAAAAACAAATTTTTTTTTTTCAAAAATTAAAAAAATAGCAAATATTTTTATGTTTTTTTTTTTTTTTTTTTTTTTTTTTTAAATTATGTGAAAATGTCGCGAAAAAGGTAAGTTTGAAGCTATAAACATTTATCCTCTAACCCAGTGATCATGCGAAGATGATAATTTTAAAATGTGAAGCACACACGCTTCCCTTCTTAAAGTATGCGTGACTTTGGTACACATTTTCACAATTCGAAACAATTGAAAATCTTGTGCTTTTTATTAAAATATTTTGCGTGATGCAGGTAGCAGACATAAATAACTTTACAGTTTTAAGAATGCTGTATAATTTCAATATAGTTGAAGGGAATAATGTTGTTATAATTTCCTAGTTATTGCTGATGAAATTTAGCAAATAGTTATTTTTTATTCTCGTGTTGAAAACTTGCATGTATGATATAATAAATTATTTTCTTTAATATATCATAATATGCAAAAGTTAATATATTATAAAAATAAATAATTTTTTTTTTATTCTTAAACGTGAGTAAACTATTCAAACATAGTAACATTTCATAATTCAAGCTCTTTCATAATTTTTTCAATTATATTGTAGGAGATAATTATATCACTGCCTCCACTTTTTCATGTTTTATGTTGAAATAAGAACATTGGAGACGAGGTATGAATTCAGTTTATTTCAATGAAATATTTAAACCTTTAATATCACTGAATTTGTGTTTCGATAATGATATTTTTATGACTGCAATTTTATTAAGATTATACTTTGTTCAGGATATTTTCACTTTTTATTTTTTATAAGAGAATAATTATTTAATTGCGGAAGCAAATAAACCTCACTCTTTCTCTTGGGTTGTTTCTAACAGTCAAAAATATAGAAAAAGTTTAAAAATTTAGCACTTAAATTTTCTTTAAGAAAAACCTTTGATAACAAGAGTATTTGAAGCCTTAATAAAAATGCAAGCTTTTAATAGGTAATATAATTATACCATTAATTAGTTATTATTTTTCATAAAAAGTGTCAATTATCAATCTTTTCATCACACGATTGAAAGCTGTGTCATTTCTAATCATGGAGAAAGTGCTTCGAACACTTAAGAAATTATGAAAGAGAAAAATATTTCATATCAATTTTATTAAAAAAACGCAAAAATATTCATAAATAATACTGACTAATAAAGTTTTATAAAAATTAATTTTAAAATAAATATTATATTTGTTAATACTGATGCTATTATTTGAAAATTAGTGTATTAGTGTTCTTTAAACTTGGAATTTTTACGACTAACTCATACCCCACATAGAGTATACTTATCACTGTTAAGAACATTAAATACATAATTGAATGAGAAAAATTTTCAAGATATTAAGGAGGAAGTTTGAACCCTACGTAAGCTAAATGCGCGGCGTATATGGAAAATAACTTACCTGTGGTGGTTATTTCTTCTTGTACTTCTGGAATAATAGAAGAAAATTTGCATTTATTAGTCAGCTTACATGTTTAAATATACTGCAAAGTAAATTTTTATTTAAAAATTATTTTCATATCTACTTTTAATTAAACATTACCATTACAGTTACAGAATTGCTTAATTTTTTCAAAATTAAAGTAAATACATAAAAGTATGCAGATGATAATTAGGAAGGCCTGAAATGCGAATCTTTTTCCACACTTGAAATATTGGACTTACAATAGACATGGAATCAACAACACACACCTTATGTAGAACCCATGATAATTGGTTGCGCATCAGGTATATTATGTGCTACTGATATTGTTACAATATTGAAAATGCTGGATGATTTCAATGTCTGAGCTCTATTATAAAAAAATATTATTAAAACTAAAAATAAATTAAATAAGGTAAAAAAAAATGTTACTATGATCTGAGAAAGCAATTTCAATCAAAACATTTAAGCCTAAACATTAAAACTTAGCTTTATGAAACTTTAGTAAAACTAATGTATGGAAGTGAGTGCGCCGGACTGTGAACAAAACTGAGGAAAATAAATTATTGATATTTGAAAGAAAAATGCTAAGAAAAATATTTGAAGTGCTTAAAGGAAATAATTCGTTGTGATAATGAATTTTACTCCAAACTCGGAGGGCCAAATTTTCTGAAAACTATAAAAATTTATCATCTGAGATGGTGAACGCATTTATAGAAACAATAATTTGAACCCAACAAATAAAGAGTCACTTCTCAAAGAGTTAACGGACAAAAGATAGACCAAACACCAGGTGGATTAACAGGTTGAGAAAACGTTGCAGGAAACTAAAGCCATTAGATTGAGATCTATGGATAATTGCTAATGGGGGGAAATTTCAGAGACAGCCTTGTCCTGTAACAAACTGTAGAAGATGGAAAAAGTCAGCTTTTTCAAATTTTGAAAATAAAAACATTATTAAATGTTACAAATATATACTTTATGAATTATGTAAAGTTTATAAATATAATATTTTCATGAAAGATGGTTATAATATTTTGAAGATTCTCGTATATATATATATATATATATATATATATATATATATATATATATATGCTTTGACACACAGGTCCGAGGTTCGATTCCCGTGCTGGGTAAGGTTAATTCAGCTTTCATCCCTTCACTGGGCCAATAAACTTAGTGCCAAGCATGCTTGCGAACTAAGCACTGAGGGGTTCCGCGTAAGGCTACTTAACCGGGACATATGCTTCGCACCCCTCGGAGGCAGAGATGGGCACTGTAGACCCCCACATGACTTGTCATGCCGCCACAGAGAGTTTAGTATTTAGTTTATATATATATATATATAGCAAATAAATCTCTCTCTCTCTTTTATCTCTAATCGTGGCTATTATAATGATTATCACTATAAATATATTTTTTGTATTTCCATGAATTCTTGTTACACAATAATTACAAGAAAGATGGCAAGCAATCGAAAAAATATCCAAGAAATGATTTCTTCGTAGAATCTTATAGATATTAATATTTTAGCTAAAAATTAATTAAATTCAAGCGTAAAAGACCCTAAAGGAAAATGACAACCTAAAATGTTTAGATTGCAGTTTTGAGTGATCAAAATAACAAAATAAAATTAGAGCAACTAAAAATTTCAGTGAGCAAAATTTGATGTAAACAAGACAAAAGTTCATTGAGATTACTGACATCTGTACAACTACAACTTCCATGCACACTTAATACAATTTTCCAGATTCTATCTGCTTTGATGATCTCTTATGACAAGTTTACTAAAGATTTAATTGTCTTTGCATTTATGCTTTAATGAGTGGGAAGGTCTAGAATATATTTATGATTTCGATTCAATTACATTAAATAAAAATTTTCGTTTACTATAGTTTTTATTTCAAGATAGTTAAATGGTAGTAGACTTAAATAAAATAACAATTATATTTAAAAAGTAAAGTAATAAACACAATTTTCAAACAGAAGAATCATAAAATTCCTGTTCAATTAATTTATAAAGGTATATATGTTAAATTTATTATAAAATTTATTTTATTTACCTGTAGTAACAGTTGTTCTATCTCTTTCTGAAATATAAAATATATAATATAATTAAGTGAATTATCATTGCTAATGTATATATATATATATATATATATATATATATATACACACACACAGAGAGAGATCGATATTATTACATAAAAGAGTAATGAGAAATGAAAATAATTAAAGAAAATAGAACTATAAGAACATTTACAGTTATGTAAATCATTGCTTTAACTACAGTTGTTTCCACACAAATTATCATTTCCTATTCTATTTGGAGTTAATATCTACTTTTAAAATTAATGATGCTTACTCGTTCATTAACTAATATTATTATAGAAATCAAGTGAGTATTCTACATTATAAATTACTAATTTCTTTTAGTGTTTTTTAGATTGCAGTAATAAAAGTGAACGAAAATCATATTGAAATTTCTTAAGATCAACATTATTTTATCACCTTTTTTCAATTATTCGTCTGTTTAATTTGTAGTTGGTTTACTCTTCAGTTTTAAAATTAATATCTCCAAGTCTTGCAACCTGGCACATTGTTTATGTTCTTTAGAGAAAAATTATCCATAGAATCTGCTGATAATAGTTTACAAATTATATTACAATATATTGAGGATTTAATTGAGGTACATTTTTAATTTTTGTTATAACGTGCACCTGCTAAAGCATTCAGGAAAGAATCTATGCATTTATGTCAGACGCACTTCATGCATTCTCAAGCTTGAAAGAGAGAATGATAAAGAGGACAGAAAGATTGAGTAGAAGCTCTTGTATGAAGTAATCTGCGCTGTTTTATTCGGCACAAAACGAACCGACAACAACACACTGGGGATGGTGTTTAAAAAAGTAACCGGCAATTGCAACAAATATTACTTAAAAAGTGAGAGCATTCGGACATCACTTACAAATTTCATGAAAGGTAATAAGTTCAAGAAAGTTACTACAAAGATTGCAAAATGTGACATTTTTTGCTTAAGGGCGATAATACTATTTGACGAAACGGAAAATTACAAATGAAATAGAAGTTCAATTATCAGTTTAAGTTTCAAATTTAAATAAGCAGTAACAATGCGTAAGTGATGTAGCAATAATGAGAATATCTTTTCAAAATATTCATATTTCCTACGAAATATCACTATGGCAGCAATTTTTTTTTTTTATTTTATCGGAAGTAGATGCAATGTGACTGTCAGTAACTTTTAGTGATAAAAGGAATAAATGTTCTTAACTTAGCGTCAATGAGGGAATAATTACCAATTTTCAAACATAATTCGTCACAAACTTAATTGTCATTTTTAAGTTGTTCATTTAGCCCTAGAAACTCATTTATAGATCACTTTTAATACAAAATTCCATAGTAATAAGATTTTGGTGTTAATGATTGTTTGCTATGGAAACTACATGCATCTCTGTCACTGTCAGTAATTTCAACAATCGGAATAACGTTGAGCATAAATCAATGAAGAATATATATTAGGAATTTCATTTATTCAAATGAAGTATGGATTAAATACTTGTTGGGGTTCTTCATGATTTACAAGCGTATTATATATCTCTGATAACGAACGCTTTGTGATCAATGAATAAGTAATTTCAACTTAGGGCTTATGAGTGAATAACTGTCAATTTTAAAAAATTCGTCGTAAACTTCATTGTTTTATTTAAAATACAGGGCTATCTTTTTTTAAAGTACAGTATTTGGAGCGCTCTGCAGCGCGATCTAATAGCCTAAAATACACCAAACTTGGTATTTAGACCAATCAAAACATGGAAAAATATATTCCTTAAAAAAAAAAAAAATTCAGTACCAAAAGTCACCGCTAAGGCATTTTGTGGCGCTGCTTTATTTTTCAATAATGAGAATTAGCATAAAACACGGGTATCAAAGAAAAATGCAAATGTTGTGTAATGACAGTGCCAGTAATAGGGGCTATAAAAGCAAGTAGACAGCTCCGACAAATAATCTCAGCTGAAGTAAACGAACTTCAGTATGGCCATACCTCTCACGTTACCGGAACGTGCGTTTATATTGGAGGAGTATCAAATTTGTCTATTCTAAAAGACAACATAACAGAGACAGTGCGGAATATTCCTCGTGATCTGCTACGTAGGGCTGTGGTGAACGTTGTGCACGGAATGCACTGCGTTATTTCAGAGAACTGTGTGCTCACGTTGAATGGGGTCTAATTCCTCACCGGGGAAGTTAATGCAGTAAATAAACATTAATAATTTAAGTGTAAGATTGTATGTGTTAGTATTTTTCTTTTCTCACATTCTATACATTTTAAAGTACCAAAAAATACCATAGCGGCGATTTTTGGAACTGATTTTTTTTTTATTGCGTCTGTGCTTTAATTACTTTAAATACCAAGTTTGGCCCCATTTTGGCAGTTAGATCGCGCTACACGGCGCTTCAATCACAGCCAATTTAAAAAAGATCACCCTATATTATTTGGCAGAAGAAACTTATTTCTAAACAAATTTTAATGTAAAATTTCGTGTTATCTGATGTTTAGTAATAACGATTCGTCTCTGTGGAACCTATACATCCGTGATAATATTAACTGTCTCAACAATTGACATACGATCCATAATAGATGAAAAATATACGAGTTTCGTCTACTCAAATGAAATGCGTATAAATATTCATCAAGGGTCTGCATGATTTGTATGAATAAAATTATTCTAATCAGAGTATAATACCTTGAGGCCTCTTCCTGCCATCACAAGACACTTGCTGCTCGTCGATGCACTTCCTCCTCCGGGTGTCGTAGAGCTTGCCCTCGCGGCACTGTCGCAGGGAGGACCGCCTGTCGTGGCAGCAGAAGTACCAGTCGCAGTAGCGTTCGTGCTCGTACCTTCCGAAGTGGCGGGGGCAGCTGAATTGTGGATTGGGATCAATGATTTCGTCCGATGTCTCATCTGGATCCACTGCGCCAAGGAAATAAAAGGTGATTTTAGAGCACGATACTTTCAAAAAAATAGGGTGATCGTGCAATTTTGCGAGTTGCTGGCTTAGGATCCTTGTTGCGTCACGAGCAAACCACGAGAGGTAAGTTTCTCTTCCGGGAGTGGCAATAGATGGAAAAACGATAGAATGTCGGTAATGGTTGTGTTTTGAAAATATATGTGAATGTCGATAGATATAAGTGTTTTAGTGTTTGTGTGCTGTGCTGTTTTGATTTAAATAAATGTTGTTAATGTTTCCTTCAATGTTGTCATCTAAAAACAAAACTTCCTCACATTCATTTTTAAAGTAAATCCTAACAGGAAATACATTTCTGGCGCCCCCGGGTGGGCTGTTTTGTTTTGAAGTTTGATAACGGACGGTAATAAAACTGTATTTCCATTTTGAAGTTATTGATACTATTATAATATTGACATTGACACCAGCGAACTCCCCTGTACCTAACTCCAAGGAGCTTCACCAGTGGAATGGGAGCTGCTGGGACTTTTATTTAAAAATATATTAAAAAATGACATTATAAAATTTTTTACAACAGTTGAATATGATTATCTTACAACATGGCTTTAAATATACAATCAATTTCCGGTTAATGGTAAAGATATAAACAAGATGACAATATAATGGAGTCTATGATGAATTATATACAGTTAACATAATAATTGTAATTTTGCAAAGTTCTTGATTATAATTGAATAAAAATTTATAAATCATATTCAAAAAGATATTGATATTTTCAAAGACAGAGCTTTACTTTGGTCAAAACATGTTTTTAGCTAAGTTGTAGAAGGATTCCCAATCCAACAAACTAAGTTTTCATTGTTTGTTAGGAATTCAGCTATTTTATTTAATTTTGCTCTCGCTGTACGATTTCTCGGAATTCTCTTCTTCCAGAGGATCATCCAATTTTCGCTGGGTGAAGCTTAAATGCCAGAATAATGTTAAGGAGCAAGTTGTCAAGAAGTGGAGTGGATTGCCTTCTTTTCCACAAGTGCAATCTTTGGAATCAGAAATGTGGAACCTGTGGAAGTAAGATGGAAATGGCCCGTGCCCCGTAAAGAAAAGTACCTCATTCCTAGTCCAGTTAAGGGTTTTCCAGCTAACTTCGGTGTCATCTCGTGTACATTTCTTCCAGTTATTCCATTATCCCAATCTTCCTGCCAACGATCCATTATCCAATTATCAAGTAAAGATTTGGTATGACAACGTGGTAATGGTAGGACCTGAGGAGAATTACTTGATAGTGCAGCCGATTTTGCAAGTCTGTCCGCTGCCTCATTTCCTTCTGTACCTTAATGAGCCTTTACCCAACCAATCCTGATGTTTGTGATGTTGTTTGGAGATCTTGCATTTCTGGTACTATAGGACATTTTTAAGAGGATTAGATAAAGATTTAAGGCATGCTTGACTATCTCACCAGATGTTTGTTGGGAGAGGTTGTGAAGCAGCTACTTGAAAGGCTTTACGTAGAGCATATACTTCAACTTGATATTCTGTGTTCTCGGGTTGTAGACCAGTACTCCAAGTACTTTGTAATCCAAGTTCAGAGTATACTTTCATTCCGGATCCAACTTTTCTATTTTTGAGCCATCTGTGAAAATTGTTAGGAAGCCTTCATCGTAACATGGTATATGGTTTTGCTCATGTATTCTAACCTTGCTCTCTATATTGAAGACTCTAGGGTGGAAAGTTTCTCCCTTTATAACTTTCTCAATCAAATTTGGTGCAGGAAGTATAGGATCAACTTCACAAGGAATTTGTGCCCTTGCATGCCTTATAAACTTTGCCTCGGATTCTATTTTTGTGTGGTGAGGAGGTATTCCAGTTATTACTTGTAGAACTGCTGTAGGAGTCGTTCTAAACGCACCAGTGATGTTTAGCAAAAATCTCCTTTGAATCGAAGTGAGTAATTGTTTTGCCCTTGTTGTTAATGGTGTTCCCCAAATTTGCTGCCCCATGCGCCAACATCCTCTCTATTACAGTTTGATATAGTATGACTCGGTGTCTTTGGGAAATTCCCCAATTGTTTCCCGCTATCCTTAAGAGCTTTTGCTGTAATGCCATAGCTCTGTTGGCCTGTGATTTTAGATGTGCTCTGAAGTTTAACTTTTTGTCAATTATTACTCCTAGAAGCTTAATTGGGTCTGTTTTCATCACTCTGCTGTTTCCTCAAAAAATTTGTGGACCACATTTAAGCTTTGCTATTAGAATATATTTGGTTTTTCTAGCGAAATTTGAAGAAAATTATCATCTGACCATTTTTTTAAATGAACCAGTGCCTCTGTTGCTACTTTGCCCAATTTTTTCTCACTCTTTGCCACTACCACGAAAGTAAAATCATCAGCAAATGCTTGAAGATGTATCATGCTTTCTGGATCACATGTGGTTTTCCTATATCACTCCAGTTCTTTTTAAGGGCTATATCTGCAATTAAATTCCATAGAATGGGGCCACTACAAGAGCCTTGTGGGCAACTAATAGTTTGTTTCTTGCTGGCTAAACCATCATTAGTTGGCATTATGATTCTTCTATCTTCACAATTATAATGTATCTTGAACTGACACATTTATTGTTGAATGTACGAATTGATTTTATAAGATAGTGGAAATGGAAATAATTAAACGAAATAAAACAGCAGAGCGCGCATCATTTACGAAAGCGTATACTAAGTTAGATAATGTGTTGATGAGAATGAAACATTTGATGCAGAAAAAATAGAAATATGTTTATATTTGCTTAAGCAAAAGGCAGACTCATTAGAGTTAATATATAATAATTATTTAGATGCTTCAACTGATGAAATAGAATTCAAAACTGAATTTAATATTGTCGAAGAAAACAGAGAAAAGGCATTGAGAATAGAAATAAAGTCTAAACAAATATTAGAGAATATTAAGAGAAAACAAAATAATAACGAAAGAAGTAATTTTGGTGACAATTCTCACTTAACTGTGTGCGAGAATCCGTATAAAACGATTTCCGCACGACTTCCTGAAGTTGAACTGTATAAATTTGGCGGTGAATTAAAAGATTGGTTAACCTTCTGGAATCAATTTAAAAACATACACGAAAATATAAATTTAACTGATTGTGGTAAATTTCATTATTTAATTCAGTCGACAAAAATCAAGTCAGAAGCTAGAGAACTTGTTGAATCTTTTCCTATAACGAATGAAAATTATCCATAGGTGATAGAAAGTTTAGCTAAAAGTTATGAGCGATAAGAGCTATTAATTGATTTATTAATAGCTCTTTTCGCTTATGGGCGAAAAGAGTTAATTGATTTTTATGTACGAGAATTGTTAAAATTTGTTTTAAATAACGCCACTAAAAAAAGAAACAAGATTCTTTAAGTGCTTCGTATAATAAAGTTTTTCTACTGAACTCGGGCTCTCAGTAGTTTAGGTGTGACTACTGATCAATGCGGTATAATATTATATCCGTTAGTCGAAAGCTCGTTATCAACCCATATATTGCGGTCATTTGAAAGATAAAGAAAAAATATTGAGTCTGAACAAAGTACTAAATTAGCTCTTGTTGCTATACTTTCGTTTCTGAAGAGCGAAGTCCAATCAGGAGAAAAAATAAAATTAAGTAGATTGGATATTTATTCCTATGAACGAGAGCGCAAATACTTGGCAGAAAGCCAACGTTCGCTTCCCCTCTGCCTCTGAATTATTTATTCAAGACTCAAACGAAATATGTGCACATTTTGTTTAAAAGATGATGCATCTCGCTTTTGTAAAAAGGCGTTTTCATCACTTTGGAAGAAAAGATCGCCATAATAAAAAAGAAAGGATTGTGCCGGATCTGCTAGGCTAAAGGTCATGTTGCTTCTAAATGCTGGTCTCAAATAACGTGTCAATTGTGTTCGAAAAGACATTTGAAGTTCAAGTGTTCAAATATGGAATGCGATTAATCTGATTCACCCAAACAAGGAGCACATGATAAAAATATTAATGATAAAACATTTGATTCTCTACATTCTCGTGCAACGAATGAAGTTTTATTACAAACTCTTGTTGTAAATGTACATGTCATCAACAAACAGCGTAAATCTAGAGCTATTATTGATACAGGATCGCAAAAATCATATATTTTGAGATCTACTGTTGAAGAGTTGGGTTTTAATTTGCTAAGAGAAGAGGAATTTTTCCATTCCTTATTTGGCGGAATTAAAACAAGAATTTATAAACATAACTGTTATAAAATTTACTTGAGTATTCTCGATGGTAACTATACTTGTAAATTAGATGCTTTAGATCATGATGTCATTTGTAATGACATTTTTAGTGTAAAAATTGGCTCTACGATGCATGAATAGAAAACTAAAAGGATATTCTTAACCGATTTTCTAGAAAGTGCAGGATTTTTTGTAGTACCATTGGGTGCAGACGTTGCCGGTAAAATATTTAGTGGTAGAGGAGAAGAGTTATACACTGGCTTATAGTTGTATTAGAAACCAAGTTAGGTTGGACATCGATGGGTAAAGTACCCCGATATACCGATGAAACAGATGCTAGAATGAATATTGTTACCATGTTATCTCAAGTAGATATTCCTGTTTCTTGAGTATGGTATCTGGAACTACTTGGTATCCGGGATCCTATTGAGCAAAAATCAAGAGAGGAAGAGGAAACATCTGTTATGCTTCACTTTGAAAAAACAGTTCGACAAAAAGAAGATGGAAGATACAAAGTCCATATGCCATGGAAAGTGGATCATGCGTTTCTAACTGACAATTACGAGTTGTACTTGAAAAGACTTGAATCTGCTTGTACTACAAGGAAATTGGAAAAAATTGGTTTCAGAGAAAAGTATCATGAAGTCTTTACAGAATGATTAGAAGAAGGAGTTATCGAGGAAGTTCCTGGCAAAGAGTTACCAGCTGATTCTCATTACCTTCCGCATAGACCCGTCATCAAAGAAACATCTGCAACATCTTCAATGAAGAGAAGATCGGTTTTTAATGCCTCTGCTAAGATCCATAACCATCCCTCATTAAATGACTGTTTGGGGACTGGAAATAATTTAACTGAAACAATTCTTTCTATTTTAGCGAGATTTAGATTGAAACCAATTGGTATAATTTCAGATATCAGAAGGGCTTTTCTGCAAATATCCTTTCATGAGAAAGATCGTGATTTCGTACGATTTCTTTGGTATGACAATGAGAGTAATATCCGAACTTTTAGTTATAATCGAGTTGTCTTTGGCATCACCAGTAGCCCTTTTCTGTTAATGACGGTTATTAACTGTCATTTTTCAAAAGAGTCAATAAAAGAACGGTATTCTGATGAATTTCATAAAAAAAAAATACAAGATAGTTTTTATGTCGATAATTGTATAAATAGTGTACAAAATTATGCAGAACTACAAATATTCATCGATTCTGCAACTAATGTAATGAAAGAAGTAATGTTTGATCTCCGAGGAGGGGAAAGTTCTACCATTACTGCATCTTCAGAAAGTGCAACAACACCAGTATTAGGATTGATTTGGAACAAAAGGTTAGATACCTTATAAATAGACTCAGAATCTTCGAAATTTGATGAAAACGAAAAGATAACTAAAAGGAAAATTTCATTGGTTAGTCGCGTATTTGATCCCATAAGTTTCCTTGCACCTGTTATGATTCAACCTAAGATTTTACTGCAAGCCACTTGGAAAACTAAAGAATCATGGGATGAGGAAGGGAAGAGGAAATAAAGAAGAAATTTTTAAAATGGATTAAACAATTGAAATACTTCAAAAATATGAAAATCCAAGATGGTTAGTTGTGATGGAGGAATCCAATTTAAGTATTCATACTTTTGTCGATGATAGTAAAACAGCTTATGCAGCATGCATTTTCTTAAAAAGTGAATTTAGTGCGGGTTTAGTGACTATTCAATTATTTCAAGCCAGATCACGAATAACTTCTATGAAGACTATTACTATACCACGTCTTGAATCAATAGTCTTACGCTGATAGCGCAAGGCTATTCAGTTCTGTGAAACAAGCTCTGAAACTTCTTAATATTGAGACTTACTTTTGGACTGATTCTTCCTCAGTTCTAACGTGGATAACTCGTCGAGAACAGTGGTCGGTATTCGTTGCCAATAGAATAAGCGAGATTAGAAAATTAACACCTTCTGGAGACTGGTACCATATTTCAACTGATCAGAATCCAGCAGACATTTTATCGAGAGGTTGTGGGCCTAAGCAAATTCAGAAATACAAGTGGTGGAGAGGGCCAGCTTGGTTACAGAATTCTAAAGAACAGTGGGCAAAGTCATCTATAAATGTCAACGAGAAAGAAGTAGAGATAGAGAAAGGAAAGTCAATCATCTCTGCTAATAACACAGAACTAGAGTCAATTTCATTACAGTTAGGCAGAAGATTTTCTAAATTTTCTGAGATGATTAGGGTTTTGTCTTGGGTACTCGGTTTTCAACCAAAGACCAAAGTGTAAGAAAATTAAGAACTTAAAACTGAAGAATTGTTAAATGCACAAAAGATTATTTTCCGTTTAGTACAGAAAGAATGTTCCTCTGATGAAGAAGCAAGGAAAAATTTGAAAGGTCTTCAAGTATTTAAAGATGAAGAAGGAATTTTACGATTGAAGTTCGGACTGATAAATGAGAAGATTTTATTTCTCCAGTGATTCTGCCATCGAAACACCTGGCAGTGAGAAGATTTATTGCTCAAGAACATCTCGCTAACAAACATGCTGAGACATTAACTCTTTTGACTATTTTGCGTGAAAGATTTTGGACAGTAAAAGGAGAAAAGACTGTCCGGAGTGCAATCAAAGAATGCCTAACATGTAAACAACAGAAAGTGAAACATCTTGAGGTACCTCTTCCAAAAGAAATAACAGAATTAGCAGCTGTTTTTCAAGTATTAGGCGTGGACTTGGCTTTATTGACTAAATCTATACAAAAGGTGTGGCTTGCTCTTTATTTGTGCTGTATATAGAGCTGTCCATCTAGAACTAATACCTTCACTAAGTACAAATGACTTAATCCAAGCTATGCGTAGGTTCATTGCCAGAAGAGGACGAATTTCCGTGATGTACTTGCAAACTTTACAGGGTTAAGCAATGCTTTGAAACAATTAGATTGGACCGCAAGTGAAAGTGAATTTAGGGTCAATGAAATTCGTTGGAAGTTTAATCCACCCTCCTCTCCATGGTGGGAAGGTTTCTGGGAACGCTTGATTGGAATTTTAAAAGATCTTTTGAGGAAAAATCTTGGGCGCTCCTGTTTGTCTTACAAGGAATTACAGACTCTCATTTGGGAATGTGAATCTGTCATAAATAGTTACTCTTAACTTACATTTCCGAGGAACAAGAGCTGAAGACCTTGACCTCCTCAATGTTTCTTCAGGATATTCCATTAACTGATGTTCCTAATTTGGATCAAATTGAAAAGACTTATATTATTTTCAGGTGGAGATATATTCAGAATGTTCGTGAAAATCTAAAAAAAGATTTAAAAGAGAATATTTGGGTTTCCTTCGTTTATCAATTACCAAAAATGAAGATAAAATAAATATAGGAAATATAGTGTTAATTGGTACAGATGATTAAAAAAAAGGCTGCATTGGCTGCTAAGGAAGAGTACTGGAACTTTTTCCAGGAAAAGATGGAATCATCAGACTTGTAAAACTGCGTACTGAAAAGGGAAACATACTAAGACCAATCCAAAGATTGTACTCTTTGGAATGGACAACAAACCACGAACCGTATCAGAAACTCAGAAGGTTGCGGAAATGGTAAGCAAGCAACCTGAGCTTAATATTGATTCTGTTGAAACTGAACTAGTGACTCGCTCAGGAAAAGAAATAAAATCAGTTAAAAAAACTGGTTTTTTTTTATAAACTTTTAAACAAACTTTTGAGCATTCTATATTTGAACTCTTGTTGCTTTATTGAACTTTAATGCTTTAAATTTGCATTCCAATATTTTGAAATAATTCTATTGTGATTTGTACTTTATTATTTCAAGTTCTACATATATTATATTTATGTTTACTGTTTTTGAGTTTGTATCCTCAAACTCAAAGTGGGGAGAATGTTGCGTCACGAGCAAACCACGAGACGTAAGTTTCTATTACAGGAGTGGCAATAGATGAAAAAACGATAGAACGTCGATAATGGTTGTGTTTTGAAAATATATGAATGTCGATAGATATAAGTATTTTAATGTAATGTTTAATGGTATCATAATACTCTTCACACAATTAATTATATATTATTTTTTATAATATAAATTAAAACATTTTTAAACTTAATGATCATTCAAAATAATGAGGGAAATAAATAGTTAAACTGAAGAAGGCAAAGTTTATAAAATATATCATTATATTAATTGAATATAATACATACTCATATAATGTATAATATGCAAGTAGTACCATTTTGAGAAACATTATAATGTTGATGTAACATATCACATAAGCATTGTAATGGTAAAATATCTAAATGTATTATCTGCAGAAATATATAATAACATTTTTTTTAAATCATACATGGGAAAGTTACATAAATTGAGTTACAAGTTATCTTATAGAAAGATAATAATATATGTAATAACTCTTTCAGAAAGATGGGAATTTATTTTTAAAAAATGATATCTTTTGAACATAGTAAAATAGGTATTTCGTTTATATCTGTATATTTTTTCGCACATTCTCATCATATGGCCATTATTGAGAAATTTTTATATTTCACTCTGAAAATATATCTGCTGTCTTTAGAAATTAATTTTTTTAATGTTTTTCACTTTGCATTAAGTGCTTATGAGATTTGTTTCCTTATATATTCGTATAATAAAACAGAAACCAAACAATTCCTTGGGCAATTTTGTTTTTACTAGGAAGTTTGGATTTTTGTTTACATTCTAAAATAAGTTTTATTCATAAAAATGTATATGTATCGTAGTTTACAAATTTCTTACACCAAAAATTTCAATGTAGAATTTCTGAGATGTTTAATATTTAAAATGATTCCTACATACTGTCAGGGTGGATTCTGTCCCCGCAAGTGACCCTCTCTTCGTCGGCGCACCCTCGCAGCTTCTCATGGTACAGCTTGGACCCAGAGCAGTGCTTCAGCTGGGGTCTACCCTTTTCACACGTGTAGTAAGCTGCGCAGTTCCTCGGGTGGGCGTACTTCCCGTTCTTGGATGGACAGACAAATTCACGGGGCTTTTGTGTAGGAGTTATTTCATCTACAAGAAAAGACATAACTGAGTCACTTCTCATGAATTAATGTTTTAATTAAAAACACGGATTAATTTTTGAAACAGTTGCAATTATTTTTATGTATTTTAAAAATAGTTATAAATATAGTTGCGAATTCTCGTAAATTATTTGCCATCAAAATTCAGAAGGGCGTTGGGAATTTCCTTTAAATTTGTGAAATTAAAACCCTTCTACAATTGATCCAAATAAGCTTTCCAAATTTTTGGGAGAACATGAAATTTTATAAGCCTGCTCTTACTAAAACATTGCAAAATTTGTAAAATTTCTGAAAATTATCATTCGAAATTTCTAGCTTCAGAAAATTCAAATTAAAACGTTACATAAAATTGCATTTCATACAAAATTAATGAGAGTTACCATTACTTTTACTTTTAAAATTAAAAGATTTGAAATATTAAAAACGGTAAGAAAAAACATACTAATTTTTAATAAATTCATAATATTTCTGAAAATTATTGAAGAAAAGAAATCTTAACATTGTTGAAAAATACGTATGTAAAATTCCGAGACTGAAAACACAGCATTACACGTTTTTTTTTTACATGAAAACATTTAAAATTACAAAATAAATAAATAAATAAAAATTAAAAATTTTTAGTTATTAATGTATTGTCCTAATTTAAATACATTTTATGGTTATAAGCTGTTTATACTTACAAAAACAGTTTCCATTTTTATAGATCATTATTTTAAGAATTCAAATTCCAAATTAAGAAAGTTTAAAATTTTACTGACACATTAAATTTTTGTATAGTTAAATAATGAAAAATTCGTTGTTTGATTTAATTATAAAATGGATTAAAACGTTTTTAATTTGCTGAAGTAAAAAAAGAAATTCAATGTAAAAAGAAACTTTTTTATTTTTGCTTGTTGGAATTACATTACATTACTTACTCTACTTAAAATTACGGGGAAACCAAATAAAATTTTAAACAAGATTTCTTGCAATTTAAGGAAGCTTTTCTATAAATGATTTTAGGATTCTCTTTACATTTTTCCTTTTCATTTTATTGATTCCACTCCTTCCACCTAATTTTCTAAAGCTCAAATAGTATCTACTTTTAAATTTGTTTTACCAACCGTCTGAAATCTTTGAAGATGCCTTACACAGCAAAGCAGTTAAAGTTCTCTTTAATGACCTTCAACAGGAATGTTCAGTCCCCTCAGGCAAGCAGCGGAGCCTTTCTATTTTAGGATGTTTCGCATCTCAGCGGTATTTTCGAGCCCTTTTCCTGCTTCTGTGTCCTTTTTCAGATATTTTTCGGAGTTTTAAAATTGTCAACAAGCTGTTCGTTGGAATTCTATATTATTTTAATTTTTGTCTACTTCTCTTACAGAATTTTCTTTTTTACTTCAACTTTTGTGCTCGTTTTTTCAACGGTACCGACTCAACTTCCCTTTCGACAAACGTAACTTCACAATTTAAATTGTTCAAATGAAACAAGCCAACTGCAGAGCTCAAACTACTAAGGCGTTTCCTTCAGTTTAAGCACGGGACGGAGTGAGGATTTTCTCCTCTTTCTATGTCCGTACGCACGGGAAGTCGGAATTCGTGATCGAGGCTCTTTCCCATCCAATGTCTGATCCCACAATGCCTTGACTGCCAGAACGTGTTGCTTTCTTGTTTAAGAATGAATCAAGTTCTCAGGTTTCATGTAAAAATGAAATCAAATAAAAAATTGAAAAAATTATCAAGTTATAAAAAATAAAAGACATTTAAGAAAATATTTGTCAAAGACTAAAGTCCACAAAAAAAAAAAAAAAAAAACTTTTCTTTAAAGTTTTATCTTCTAAATGGAGGAGCTAAAATTATCATTGTACTTATGTTCTCAGGGTAGGGATTTGCTTCTGCTTCGTAAAGACGCCAGTGTTCTTAAATTAGAAGTTCGTAAAAACGAACATCTATTGTATTTGTCAAACAATTGTTGTAGACTTGCAATTATCTATCATTCTTGATTCATTTAAGCACCTTTTGTTGTGTGTTTTAACATAATATGAATAGTCATTTTCTACTACTTAGAGATGTATGTTATTTTATTCTGACATGAGGCTGTTGTGAGCTACTTTCAAATTTTTATTTGTCTCACCTTCCCTGACAATCGATGGTTAACAAGTATACTTTTATGGATGTGAATCTCATAGAAATTAGAATCGGTGATCCCACCAGAATATCTTGGATAACCACCGCTCATCACTACTTGTATACATTTATTTTGAGTTGCTGCAGAAGGTTTGGTTGGTTTGTCGCTTAACGCTCATTTTTTGCACACGAGGGGTAATTAGACCAGGAACTACGGTTTAAAGTGGATTCCGAACCACTACAAACATCCACACCCAAGGTGGGATTCGAACTGTTGAACCGAAGGAAAGAGCGGTAACCATTCGGCTGCCAGTTCGGCCGTTGCTGCAGAAGATGAAAAGTAGAATCTTTATTTTAAATGTACAGCCTCTACTTTATGTGTATGTTCTTATGATGATTTTCGATTGAGAGCTTAACGGAAGAAAATATTTTTTTGTCATAAGTTGTTGTAAAAAATATTCTATAGGGGTTAATTTTTGCGATTATCTTTATTGAATTATAACATCGGGAACGGTAAAAATCAACAGTTTTTTAGTACTGTTAATTTTCACAATTCTCTATATCAAAACTATGTCAAGAGTGTCGCCGAACTGGAACTATTCTTATATAGTTAGTGATTATCATATTTCCGTAACTGCTTTTGATATGAATCAATGACTGAATTTTTGCGTCATGAATTGCGCTGTATGTGAATCTAGAATATGATGGTATGGTCCATCATATATATGGTTAAGTAGTCTTTAGATTCTAGAATAAGTAACTTTCAGCTGTAACTTCACATACTTCCTTTTATATATAGTTTTATTTCGAGTAAATTTATGCACATGCGATTGCGTATAAGCATGCATTTTTCTTTCAAAAACAAAACAGCTGGTTGGTTGGTTCGTTGGTTGAATTTTATGGCGCAAAGTGCATAAATGGACATGCTGCGCTAAGAAATATTTTTTTGAAATTTTCTTTTGTATTTATTTATTTTGTTCTAATCATTTAATTATTTTCTTTTTTGTTAAGACCCAAACAACATTAAAACTTTAAAATACAAAAATAAGTGTATATATAATTTAAAACTCTATTGATAAAATATAAAAAATATATATCATAATATAATTTAAAATAGTAATTAAATATAACGCGCGCGCGCGTAAAAATACCTATTGCCTTTAAAACAGCGAATAGGTTTCTATGATGTGGATCCACTATTAAATCAAAAAGAGTTAAAAAGTTGGTTTTAAAAAAGCGTAAATAGCATCCAGGTGGAAAACTCACTAGACGTGAGTTTTCCACCTGGGTTTACTCTCTCTTCTGACACCGATCTGGCCAAGAAATCTGCTCTTTCATTGCAAGAGCAGTCACCAAACTCATCAAACCACGTGTGAAGGGATCCATTAGAAATGCACTGTGTGTTCGGGTGATAGTCTCTCAAGAAGATTTAGTATGTTCAGGCTAGTTTGATCTCCAATAGTGCTCCAATTTAAAAGATGCTGGATTGAAGCACGACTGTCAGTCAATATCCAGATATCCCTTAATTGATCCTCCACCTTTGCTGCATACTGTAAATCTCTTCTATTATATAGCTCTGATCTAAACACGGAACAATTATCTGAGTTTCTTATTTTAAATTCTCCTGAGACTCTTTGATCTCCGGAGATTGGGTTTATGTACACCCCAATGCTCGAGACTCCCCCCACACCTTTACTATCATCTGTGTAAATTTCCAAAGAACATGGAGGGATATTATGGATTGTTTCGAGTTTCAGTTGTTTAACGAGAACCGGAATCTCTGAGTTTTTGTCCCAGTTGTTAGGAGCTCCTCATGGAAGTATATTCCATCAAGTTCTAATCCAGCTCCCAGTGTTTTCAATGAGTGGCCCTCTACATTCGAAGAAGGGAGATAAATGGTAAAGTGAGCATTTTCAAGGATCCGAGGGGCACCTGAGGCTCCCAAAAGTCAGCCGCTCCTAACATAGAGAACATGCCGCTCATTCTGAGACAGAAGCTGCATGCTAGTTTTGGTCTGCCCCGGGTATTTCATTTCCCCGGTACCACCCATATCTGGGAAGCATTCCCCTAACCGCCACCTGGGGAGGCGCCCGATGTGGACTAGCAACTACACATGGGCGCAGAAGAAGTAGAAAATGATAATTGTAAGCTTTTCTTTCGGCTACCTTTAGTTTTCTCCCCCCGTGATTCGTAAAGTTATCGCTGTGATTGCAAATCAAGAGTACTGAATGCGATCGAGAGAATCATTCAAATGACTGTGTTAAGCAAATAACAGGTGTGCTTGTACCTTCCTTGGGTTTCCTGTGGCCGCAGTCCACCTCTTCGTAGCAGTTGCCGCGGTACCGGTCGTAGTATCTGCCCCTGCGACAGTTGCGGATGCTGGGCTTGCCGTCCTTGCAGTGGTAGTAGTAGTTGCAGACCTCCTCGTGAGTGAACCGCCCGTGCCGTCTCTCGCAAACGTAATTCGGATTGGGGTCCACGACGTTCGCGTCGTCACCCTCGTCGGGGTCATCTAGAATAACGTATGGAATCCAAGTTCACATAAATTACTTAATGCTTATAAAGGTTTAGAGAGTGGGAATGCTTCCGTGACTAACCTCCAGGGAGTGACCTGTCCCCGCAAGTCACCGAGTCCTCGTCGTCACATGCCTTCCAATCGGTGTCAAAGAGTTCCCCTTCTTCGCACTTCAGATGCTTCGCCTTACCGTTGCGACACTTGTAGAAGTAGCCGCAGTTGTCATCGTCCTTGAACGTCCCTTCCCTCGCTGGACAGATGAACTCTTCGTCTGTGAAAATAGAAATTAGTAAAGAAGAAAACTGTTATCATTCTCATAAGGAAGCAGTAATTAATATTTTTAGAAAAGTTAGAATAGTGTCATTCACAAACAATATTGAATGCATAGGCAAGATATTCAAAACACAAAGATGCATAACTTAAAAAATTAGAATATTGTAAAATGAAGAATTTTACAATTTTTAATAAAGGTACAGAATTTAATATATTGTTAGAATATTATTTTAATATTGTCTTTAATTTATATGATTAACTTACGTTATTTGATAATTTTAACATTATTAATTAATATACTAATTTACACAACAATTATAGTTCTATATTATACATAAATATTTTTAATTATTAACAGTATAATACTTCGGATAGCTTATTTATTTTAATAGCGTATACACATTAAGCGGAGCGCAGAGCTTTAATATTAATTAAACATTGACTGTGCTTATTAAATACTGATGAGTGTCTTCCCTGTTATGTATTTCGACTCTCTCACACACAGTTCCCTATTGGCTGATACTTTTAAACGTATATCAAAATGTTTTCTACAAGTACAAAAAAGTATTGCATATTCTTTTATACATTCTTCAAATTTGTGCTGATTCCATTTAGTAAGTATAAAAAAAGAAAGTTGTGACTTTTTTCAACATTAATAATCAGTCTCTAATGAAAACTTCTCAAAAAGCTCATTTTAATTTATTTTGAAGCTGAAATTATTTGTTTCTCTTTATTTATAATAAATAGGCATTGTTCTATTATATGAAATGAATGTTTAAATTGTTTATTCATATGGCCTAATATTCAAAAATAAAAATTTAATTGCTCCTACCAATTAAATTTTATTTTTTATTTTTGATATAAATTTGTATATTATTGCAAAAGAACTGCGCACTGCTTACATTTAATGAATATTATAATGATTACTCTCACGTCTCTTTTACTTTCTCTAAAACTTTAGTGTTATATCATATTGATCTACATTTTTCAAGTTATTAACACCAATTATTATTAAAACATTTGTAATTACAAAACCATTGATACTATATAATAAATGTCGGTTCTTAATTTAAAAATAGGATTAAAATTGTTTTTCAGCAATTGAGAATTGTTTGGGTGGCATCGAGAATCGCACTCCTTTCTTTTGTCTGAAAAGGACCCCTTCGTTCAGAGAGCGATTGACAGTCAACCGAAAAAATATAATAACGATTTAATTCACAAAGTTCACACTCGTTTTGACTGTATAAAACTTAAAAAAATATCCTATTGATTTCTTTAAAATCAATATTAAAATTTTTGAAAATATTCTTCTACAATTCCTCATATTGTACTTTAATTTTTTTTTCTTTTTACAAAACTTTGAATTTGTTGCTTTTAACCATCCTGTTACTGACTTAATAATGTATTGTAATAAATGTTTCCTTTATGATAGCAATTCAAGATTCTAGAATCAATTTGAGATGTTTCTAGAATCATTTGAATCTAGAATAACAGTATTTTGTTTCAAGAATCAATTCAGAATTCTAGAAGCAAAAACTTTTTACTTCTAAATCCCTGAATCTGGTCCTTTGTATCTTTAATATTTATTTGCGTATTGTTTTGGAGAAGAATGTTTCTAAAGGATATTTAAGGGATCCACAGCGTCATTCCTGCTTTTAAAAGCATTTTCTGTTCATTTTTTCTCCTAATGATTATTTTGTGTATTTGTTTTGGAAATGAAAGTCATTTTCTAAATGAAGTTTAGGTCTTGAAGAGACATTCATTTCGTCAAGATTTTCCTGTTTTTAAGTATGTGAACGATGCCATTGATTGCCTTCAATAGTTATTTGTATGTTTCTTTTGTATAAAAGATTTTTCTAATTGATGTTCACTAGAATAGGATATTCTATGACCTAAAGCTGGGATTTCTATCTCAAATCTGAATTATTTCTGATCATTGTTTTAATAGTTATTTGCGCACTTGTTTTGTAAAAGAATGTTTTTTGAAAGATATTCAGAGTATAGAATTATTCATGCTTAACAGAAAGAGATACTTGCTTAAGTGCATCGGAAGCATGATGTTTATGGTATTTTTTCCCCTTAATTTCAAATATTCTCTTAGATTTTGAAAAAAGTCTTAAACTTATATAAAAAAAAAAGAAATTTAACTCCTGACCTTTGTCATCGACGACCTGCCTTCCGCAGACCCCCTCCGAGTGCTTGCGACAGGTCTTCAGCTTCGAGTCGTACAGTCTGGAGGGTGGGCAGGCAAACAGATTTGCGTCGCCCTGACGGCACTCGTAGAACTTGTCGCAGTCATCGTGCGGGAAACGACCTTTGCTCACGCTGCAGTTGTAATCCGGAGAATCATCCAGCAAGTGGGCAGGCTCCTCGTCCTCATAATCTTAAGGGAAAAAATAATTATTAATTACGACAATACATTTAATTTATTGATTTATTGGAATTATTTATATTTTCTTGTTGGCTTTGTAGTAATCAAAGAATCCATATAATCTTAATTAAAAAAAATTTTTTTTTTGATGATTACTAAACATGATGATTATTTCCCCTTCTGTAGAATATTTAATTTTTAAAGTAAAATTGGCGAGAATAATTATTTTCATTTGAATTTATAACAGTACACTGATGTTCAAAATTAAGAGACTTTTCAGATTTGGGCAATTGCCCTCAGAACTTCGGGACCGATGATTTTAACGAAATTTGATGTGTACATACATTGATAGATTACAAAATAAATACAAGCAACAACTACAAAACACCCGCATGATTATGCGGAATAGTCATTGAGTCGGAAAGCATGCAACAACAGTCGCAGAATAGAACAAGAAAATATGTTAATATGGAATATGTTCCCCTCTTACAGATATAGAGGCCAGGCATCAGGATTTCATACGTAAAATAAAGCAGTTTATTATTTCCTGTGATAATTTGTCATACTCGTTCAAGAACGCTGTTTCCAGGCCTTGGATGGGTCTAGTAAGGGGTTGGGTGTTGCAATTGCACTCCCTAGAGCGTTATAGACATGCTCTTTAGGGTTGAAGCCTGGAGATCTTCTTGGCCAATCCATCCATCTAATATCTTTCCTTTCTAGGAATTAGTCGACCACAAGAGTTCTTTGTAGCTTTGTGTCCATTAAAATGTACTCATGAAAAGTATAACGTAGACCTCAACTCGCATCAGTCTCTGTGAAAGACCACTTACATGATGCCTCCACTTCCTTAAGGCGATTTCTCTGACATTGGAAAGCAGGTCGTGGGTTTTCCACATGAATATATGGCGGGAATCTGTGGTTAGGCTGGGCTCATTAGTGGAGAGACCCACTGATAATATATACTCCGGTCTGTGCGAATACTCTCTCAAGAAGTTTTCTGAAAAAAGTCACTTGTTCCTGTGGCCATTTCAAGTCGCGAGAGAGCTGAGAAACCTGTCACACCCTGAAGAATCGACATCTCGAGCAGTCATGGCCCTTGCCCCAAGCTTAACAGACCCGGTCTCCTGAATCGGTTTCCCTAAGTTGCAGACGACACTGGGGATTAAATTGAATTCTCTACAAATATGAAACTGGCCTGCTTTCCATCTCATTCCACCACCAGAACGCTGGTGGTTACTCATAGATTGAAGCCAAAGTAACTCTATTACAATTTGTATTCAATCAAGTGCTGCATAAAATCACTGAGTAATCCAGCGAAACATGAAAGCGAACGAAATGCGTGTTTTGTAACAAGCGCTCTTTCTCTACTGGCTCTGACCACACGTACGTGTACTATAACGAATTCGAGTACATGATTTGCGCCTTTATCTCGAAGTAATGGTTTCGTTCAGTTCTTTTCAAGACATTCAGTAAAATATGCTCCAAACTTTGAGCCCCAATGCACTCTTAACTTGCGGGGAATAATTTTATGTTACATTTAACAAAGTATAAACAAGCAAAAGAGTAAGCGATAATTCATATGGTTTCGGCTCATACTTAATGATCCCAAAAATTAATTCCACTAAAATAATTTTTATTTCTTTATATTATTATTTCAAGTTCCAGTTTGCTGATAAGAATAGTATGAAAATCGATCAAGGAAATTTTTTAATTGGAAAATAATTACAGCTTTAAAAAATCATAAGAACAATTTCCAACTGTTTTATCAAAGTTAAGATTAAGTTACTAATTCTTTTACCCAGTAAAGTAACTAAAAAAATTCAAAGAATTATCTACTCTTTAAATATGAGAAACAATTTGATTATTTAAATATTTTCATCATTTTTTATTTATAAATAGCTTACTATTCATATATTAATTAAATAATTATTGCATCATGATAGGATAAAATTTAAATATTTAGCCTTTATTAATATTAATATGAGGGTTACTCTGAAATTTTTGAGATACGCGCAGACGAGAATTTACAAAGTAAAAATAACGGTTTAATTTTAAAATACAAAGTATTTTAACACAGAAGACGATTTTTTTACTGACTTACTTCAACTAGTTTAGCGTAGAATAAATTTTAAACAGAAGAGAAAATGGAGTTGGCGCGAGAACATTTTAGCACTATGATTTTCTACGACTTTAAAGCAGGATTAAATCAAGAAGAATGCGTTCAACGGTTGCAATTAGCATTTGGTAATGAATCTCCATCTCATTCTGCTGTATTCAGATAGCTTAGAGAATTTAGAAGAGGGCGCAATTTTCTTCAGGATGAAGAACACACAGGAAGGCCGCCGTCGGCAGTAATCCCGGATAATGTGTCTGCCCTACGAAAAATGTTATTGGATGATAATCGCTGTACCTATCAAACGATACAGAAGGAACTTAACATTGGATCTGCAGCCATACACAAAATCACACTAACTTTTGGTTATTCTTTAATCTGAAAAGAACTTACGTGGACGTCATTTTCATTCAGAAGAAGAGATTGATGTGGCTATAAATGCATTTTTTTCATCTATTCCATAAAATGAATGGCTTGAGGCATTTAATCTGTGGAAAATATGTCTACAAAAGTGTATTGATGCTGGAGGCGACTGCTTTGAACACACCTAAAACTTTGTAGGTATAACTTTAAGAACCTAGTTGTATCTCAAAAATTTCAGAGTGACCCTCTTATTTAGGGTAGACATTGTAAACACGTGGAATTGCATTCTTCAAGATGACATTTAAATGACAAAAACTAAATACAATATTATGTTTAAATAATTATTGACTTTTTATGCTCTATGTGGCATATTTTTAATGATTTATATTGCAAAAGGAAATAGGAATGGAATGTATTTAAAATTTATTACTTTTTAATAAGAAAATTTTTCTTAATGTTTTTTTTTTTATTATGAGAAAAGAAATTTCAGCTATGAGAAGATCTTAGTTACTGTCTATATAAAAGAATAAGGATTTACTTTTCGCAAAAGTTTTTAACATACCGTTTGGGTCAATCCTGTCTTCACAGAAAACGGACTCTTCTGACCTGCAACGTTTGAGATCGGTGTCAAAAAGAGTGCCTCTGGGACACACGTAAACGTCGCCGAAGCCGAACCAACACCTGATGAATTTGTTGCAAAGCTTGGGATGGGGATACACGCCGGACTTTTCGAGACAACTTTCCACGTCTTCATCCGGATCCGGCACCACTTCGTCACTCTCATCGTCGTCACCTGAAACGTTATGTGAAGTTTCACTATCCCTCAAAGCTTGAAAGGATCATCACACTCTTACGCAAGTTTGAAAACATTATTTTTGATGTTTTGATGTTCAATACCCTAATTGTTTAATTGAAAGTTTTGCTCAGCTAGCTCACATCAATCTTACAGGAACTATTAGCGCTATCATTGCAGGCAAGTTTATTAAAACTTTAACGTCATGAAATTTATCATTCATTTCCAGATGCATATTCGAGAGTTATAATTGAAATCCTTGGAGATATTTTAAAATATACAGTAAAGTTTAAAAATGTTACTTTTAATATAGAGAGTTTTTAGAATAAATTTAAGACAATTTTAAAGGTGAAATTTTATGAGGAAAATTTAAATTAATATCCGACAGATTCATACCAAAATGTCTTTTTGTTTTGATTTCCAAGAAAAGCATTTTTATAATTGCATATGATTGAATTTTACATAAGTATGTTAGGTTCTTATAATATTACAATGTATAACTTTGATTCCATGTGAAGGTAATTGAACACATGTCTAGGTTGTTTAGAGACTTAAACATTCACACTGAGATAATTTTTTACAGTACCATAAAATGAAATAAAAACTTTCAAGCATTCATCTCAAATGAGCATGCACAAACACTGCTGCCATGGATTCACTGTACCATAGTGGTGAGGTCAGATTCTTCTGAGTGATAGGTTCGTCCGTCGTGAACCCAGGGATGTTGAGCTCTCATTACGCGTCTAAATACTGAACTCCTTCTGTTTCAGCTGTCCCCATCTGTTTTATCTGTCTCCATTCATTTAGTTGGGAACAAGATTAAATGATGAACATTTCTCGCCGAAAAATGGTATTTATTATAAGATTTGGTTTGTCTCTCAACGGTGCTTTTTGTTAACGAGAACTTGTTAAATCAGGACCTGCAGTTCAAAAAGGATTCCGAGCCACTGTGAATACTCACACCCAAGGTGGGACTCGAATCCACAAGTTGTTGAAATCAAGAGAAGAGCACTAGCCGTTCGGCTCTGCCAGTTCACCTCATAATTAGATCAAATAATTTTAATTTGTAAGGTACAGCGGTTGTTATTTTGCATTATTTTTGGTAATCTTAATAAGTTCTTCATGATTAAAAAATTTTATTTTCGAAATAGCCAGCTAGTACAGTAATTTATTATCGGTATATAACAACCTCTAGACACGAATAAATAATTTAGAAATTTCTAGAATGATTCCGCTTTTCTGGAACATATTCGACAGTTTCTATCGGATATGTTTTCTGGCTGTCGTTGTAAGCCATTGTTTGCATCCAGCAGTTAATCTAGGAAAAGAGATTTGCTGTCCATAGTAATTTTCACGTTCATATTCTTTCATGGGGATCACCATTTTTGGATAATTTTCTCCTTTCAGCATCTATAAAACTCTATTCTAAAAATGAAATTTATCCAATGTTTTACCTTTTACCATAGAGTTTCTATGATCTCTCTTTTCCATAGTGATGGCGTACATCTTCTAACTTTCGTGTTGAAAGAGAGTTTTGATGTATACGTAATAAAAATGTTAAGAGCCTCTAAAAAGGTTTAGGAATGAATCAGAAGATTAAAAGGCATGTTTTTCAAAAAATAATATAGTTAAAAAAATTCCGAGCAAATAGCGCAAATCCGACAAGGAGCACTGACATTCATATTATTTTTTTCATGACAAATGACAGCCCAAACAGTATCCATGCAGTGACAGCATTTTGTGTTTTAAAACAAGATTTAGCTTACGAAAATTCACAAAACTCTGGACTATTGAATAACGTTCTACAATGTTGATAGTTGATAATATATAGGTAATATAACCATTTTCATGATTAATAATTTGAAACTGTGTGGATTTACTGGAAAATTAATTTAATGCATGCATAACGATTAATACAGTTTTTATAAGAATGTAATGAATACTCAACTCTTTGAACTTTTTCTTTCATAATGTGTCGAATGGTATGCATATTTGCATACAATTCGTATCAATTGTAGAAATGTGTTTCTGGTTTTGGTAATTTGGTACTGGTTATTGTTAATTTCTTTTTCTACACTTGGTCATTGACTTCTTTGAATATGTAAATGATGAAAATCGGTGGTACATTATACACATCAAATTAAAATCTAAACTTGTTTATTTTAGTAGTTTTAATGATATAACACCGCATCTCAGGGCGAAAGGTCCGAAACTCAATCAAAGCCACTGTTGAACAAAGAGAGCAGGATGTTGGGCATCTGCGTTTGTTGGGATGACAGTTTTCTGAGCTTCCTCACTTGTGAGCCCTCTGCATTAAGCTCAAAGTCCTTCCGTTGGGGTGGAGTGAACATGAAAAGACACACCAGCAGCTAAATCAGGTGGGACTCTGTACCCTGATATTGGTTTAGAGTTAAGAAGCCTCGGGGGACAGACGAGGATTGCAAACCCATTTGAGTGCAATCTGAATTTGTGTGCATCATTATACATGCACGAATACGGTCCTCTCTCTATGACGTTTTTCTCAAGAATAGCCTAAGTCGGGGATATTAAAGTAGGCCTATATCGCTAGGTTGTCTGCTACTCTGCGCCATAGAAGTATGCTTTTCTATAGTACATAAACAATTAATGTTTGTAAAATAATATACAGACTCAACATAAGATTTTTTACCATAAGGATCAACTCTCTTTCTACATTGAACACTTTTCCTGTACTCGCACTTTTCATTATAGCTGTTGAAGAGCATTCCAGGGGGACACATGTACAATTCTGGCTTCTTATTCTGGCATCGGTAGTAGAGATGGCAATAGTATTCATGGGGGTAATCACCCCTCCATCTGGGGCATCTGAAGTTGATACGGCCCACATATTTCTCTTCACTGCTATCTGCAAAGAAAAGAATTCGTGATAGAAACAAGCACACATGTGAATACAAATATTACTTTTTGACTTCCTAAACATTTTCAGAATGTCAAATCATTATAATCTATCCTTATCTGATACAGCAGCAGCATACAGACAGATAGATATCATGGTAAGTGATTCCCAGTATTCGTTGAGTTGCTGGTAAAACACCTGCGACGTTTCGAGGAGGATAGTAAAGATGATGAAAAAAGGTATGCAGGAAAAAGTTTTTCATGTTCTTAGAGCTATGGTTGGTATTTTGTGAATTGGGACTTTTCAAATATTGTACACATAGACAAAGAATACTAAGAAAAACCTGAAAAATATCTCAAAGTATGTAGGGATTACTTAAAAAAATTGTTGCCATAAAATGTGTGCTTTAACGGAAATCAAAGGGAAGATGATTTTATGTAACTATAGAAAATCGATGTAATTAAGTTTAAGTGTACATATAATAGATATTTGGAAGAAAATTGGTTGTTTGAAGGCGTTGGAAATGAGCGGCCAAAAGGTTTTTTGAAAATAAAATATTGTACCACTCTTTATGGAGATGTTGTAAAATTATTCTGGGAGAGATCCCGATGGCGAATATGGATTCCTTTTGAATGATCCAAAATAAACCAATTGCATTGAGGTCGGGTGATTGTGAGGGTTAAGGTGCATGCTTAATTTCATGATCGCATTTATCAAATTATAATTACACAAGTCTCGCTGCAAGCAAAAATTCATTGTTATCCTGAAAAATTCCTTTTTCTAAAGGAAACAAATTTAGAAAAAGAAATTTTTCAAATTTCTACGACCAGGTGCATCGTAGAATGAAACTGGTCGGTTAAAATTCCTCTGCAGTTCTCCTCAGTGATCCTTCTTTTCAGAGAATAATTAGTGATCTTGACTTCGGTCAACAGTTAGCCAGTTTCGAAACCCATCTTGGGTATGGATGTTTGCAGTGGTTCGGAATCCACTTTAAATTGTACGCCCCGGTCTGATTATCCCTCATGTGCAAAAAGGACCACTGAGCGACAAACAAGAAACCAAACCTTCATTCAGGATTAGAGTTTGTCAGTCAGACATGGCTGCCCATATCATGATAGATCTACGTCTATGAGTGAAGATGAAAGGAGACAATAACGATCATACGCTAGTGCATGCGTCCTCCAGACGTACGCTCGTCCTCTTCTAGGGAAAAGTGTGTAAGACGATTTATCAGACCATATTATTTTCTTCTACTTAACAATCCCCTGGTTATGTGAGGCTGAAGCCGTAGTAGACATTCTTTGGGATTAACTTGTGTGATAAGTGGCTTGTTCTACCTTAAATGTTCAGTTTATGGAATTGCCTTCCAACTATAATCTTTGACAAAGAAGAATCCAAATGCGGATATTTTTGCTGCAACTGTTCGCTTTTTAGACATCCGCTCCAACAACCGTCTGTTTCTCTAACTTCTCTTTCTATTCTTATTGAACCGTATGTATGCTGCTGCAGTCACTCCATGCAGAGACAGGCTCTTATATCTTGGAAATCCTTTGGGGAAAATCCAAGGCTTCAATAAAGCTACCACATACGACGAACGAAAATTTTCAATTTATAAAAAGACCTGGTAATTATTATTAGATTTTAAAGCTTACGAAGTGCATTTGCGTGGGTCTCTTTTATTCAGAGGTATTATTTCTATTATTTTGATAAGCTCCTGCTATTTCAGCGAATAGCTCAATATCAGGTGCGGGGTGGTAAAATACCTAGCAACAAATCTATGGGTTTAATTTTATAAAAAGATAATAATGAATCTATTTTGACCTATAGAAATGAGAGTATGCTATCAACAACCTGCATTCAATATTGAATAACGTTAAAATTAAATTATTTGATTCAGTTATTTTTATGACTTTTAGCAAACTCCCTGCGATTAATTATTCAAGGTTCGATGATATTGGAAACGCGTATGTATTATTCCGCGAATAAAAGCAGGGCTTTGAATAATATGGCAGAACTAATTTGTTCAGTTATAGTGATATGAAACATATGGAAATAGTCTCCATTATTGTCAAGCATTGATCTACTATGAGCACTTGTCACAAAAATAAGCTTTCTAAACAAGCTTAGAAATAAGCTCAGGAATGGAAAACATGCGTATTGGTATTATAAAATAAAGTACTACTCTTATAATGAAAACTACCATTATAATAAACTATTATTGCTAAATCTCTATTACAATGGTCCTGAAGGGGATTCAATAAAAATATCTACCACTGGAAAATTTAGGCTCATTTAAACACATCGTTGAAAAATATTTCTGTTTTAATGATAGATCCTTAAAAAATAAATACTCAATATTTAATTGTATAAATTTGACTGCAATATACTTTTTTGTAAAGTCATATACATTTATTTCTTTTCTAGGATAATTAAAAAATATTTCAATTTTTATAATGTTTTAATATTAAAAGTAATTTTAATATCATAAGTTTAATATTAATTATAATTTTAATATTAAAAGTTTAAAGAAAATTTTATACTTGGGAAAAATAAGTTTTTCTTATTAAATGAGTATTCATATTATCCGGAAATACTAATGATTTAAATCCGATTTATTCAACTGCAATGTATTTATCGTACAATGTCATTAGAGATAAGTCCGAAAAATAATATATATATTTATAATAGAATTCCTTTGAAGTTTCATCAAATAATCAAATATATTCGTATATAGGATAATTTCAACGGTTTAAATTTGTAAGAAATAATAATGCCGTCATTAACTTTTTCTTAAAAAGTTGAAATTAAAAAATAAGTTGAAGTAACAAGAAAGTATAGGAATTTGCAAATTATATATACGGCAAAGAAAAATGAGATTTTTGGGTTGTAATCTTTAGCTTAAAAACTAATACGGATATTTGATTACATTAGTTTTTCATTTAAGTTGCGTTCCTTTCTACAGTAATATGTATTTGATTTTTTCCCCAAAATCTCTGAAGATGACTCTTTAAAGTATTCCGAACTGCTAACAAGGTCCCGGATGTCAAACCTGATAAATGTGGTGATTGATTTAGTTCGAGGTTAGACTGATTGTAAAAATTTACTTCTATTATTTCCTGCCATATTTAGTAACAAATGTAAATCGTTCCGAAGGTGTTAAATTGCGATAAATGTTGTTTGTATGTGCACGAATACTTTAAGATTAATATGGTTATAATGAAGATGTTTATATTGACTTTTACACTTTTAGACTATATGTATATTTGAATAATTATTAATTTTCCTTTGGAAATTGATGCTTATTTAAAAAAAATTGAAAGTTATTTCCTGGACTTTTAGCAAGTTATTTAATACTGTATTTGTTAAATGTGAATCATAGAAAAAATGAAAGGATTAGAAATTTTAAAGTAAGTTATATAATTGACAAGATATTTTTTGATATATACGCTAGCAATGTATATCCTCAAAAAATTAATAGTCTTGATTAAAAAATTACAAATTTTTATGAAGAGAAATTAAAAATAAAAATGTATATTTTTTAATAGTAATAATTATGCAATGAAATGGAATTGCAGTAATTTGTTTTACCGAGAAATAAAAATATGTCGTTGAAAAAATTAGCTTTTTTAATTTATGCCTTTTAAATAAATTTGAGAAATTATTTCTCAAATTTATTTAAAAGGCATAAATTACAAAAGCTTTTTACTTTTTAATAAATAAGTTATTACTTTTAAGGAAAAAATAGGGTAGCTGAGTTTGC
This sequence comes from Latrodectus elegans, assembly GCA_030067965.1. Lineage (NCBI taxonomy): Eukaryota > Metazoa > Arthropoda > Arachnida > Araneae > Theridiidae > Latrodectus > Latrodectus elegans. The sequence continues at coordinate 77,314,644 of CM057812.1, read as the reverse complement.
TACATAAGTTATTATCTTCGAATTATTTTTTTAGGGATAAAATGTTATTACTAACTATTGAAAAAATATTTAAAAGTCAAGTTAAATTTAAGGAAATATAACTTACTTTTTAAATCAGTAAATAAATACTTTTTTAAAGAAAAATATTGTAGCTGACCGTCATTTATTATCTACGATATTATATTTAGGATAATTTAACAACTAACTATATATATTTATATATGTTAGGAAAATTTAAGACTTATTTTTTTTTTTTAAGAATTATGTACAAAGAAAATATGAATCGCGTTAAACATCACAACATAAATCCCACTATTATGATATGATGGATGTATATATTTCAAAGTTCTTGAGAAGTCAGGCTACATTTATCACGAAAAAAAGATTCTATTTCTTAATTTATCACAGATATGAAACTATAATACGCATTCATATTCTTTTATTCACTTTCTTTTATTTAATTTTGGTCTGCATTTTTTGCACAAACTTAAGTTGATAGGAAAGTTTTTATTTATAAGCTTTGATGCGATATAAACATATAGTTGTAAGCAAATACGATGACCATGAAAAATAAAAGTGAATGTATCGAAAATCCTGCCTTACATTTTAATAAAAAGTGCAGAGGCGCAATAACTCCAAGGGTAACAGAATTTGAATCCTGTTTGTAAATGCAATGCCATCGTCTTTTTATAAAGCGTAACAGTTTATGAAAGGCGTCGTAGGGAATGGGACATAATAAGGAATGTGCCGTTGTCAGTGAGTTTAAGAATACTTCTAAGAAACTATAGACAGCAAATATAAATTATTATATTTACATTATTTGAAGTACATATTGTTTAGGAACATAAGAGTAAAATTTTATTGATGGTGTCATTTTTCTTAAACTGACTTAAAATTGAATCATATTGTAACTTCAATCGCATTATATTGTATCATAATGTAATTTCCATTTCTTATTTCAACGAAAACCAAAATTGTATGTATTAAAATGGAAATACTAAAACGCATAATCTTCTGTTGATAACTAAAACAATTGGATTCTATTCTATAGAACTTATGTCTCAAATGTAAAAATTTTATGTTCTAAAAAGAGAGAAATATTTATTAAAACTTGTGTTTAAAAATATAGAGATTTCTTAGCATCCATGTATTTAGTAGATATTTTTCTATTATTGACTAAAAATTGTGCTTTTATAGCAGACTTTTTTTTATTGATTTTACGCATGGGATGTTTTCATGATGTTCGATGTAGGGGCTTGAATCAATTTCATTTTGTTTTTGATTAATAAACATATAAAAGAGCCTCGCAAAAGTTACTATAATCACTTTAATATACTTTTCGTTTGAGGAATATTTTGAATATTTGCTTTCATAAATATGAAAAATACATATCGCATGCATTGACACGGTTAAAATTGTGATAACATTAAAACAGACGGCACAGACAAAGCAGGAGAAATCGAGTAAGAAATCTACAGGTCCAATAGATATTTTTCATTAAATTGAATTATTCTTAGCTGCTTCTTTCTTTTTCCTTTTCTATTCAAATTCAGGAATTAAGTAATTTATGATTGACTTATTCAATTTTGATATAATCCGTATACCGCGAATTTTGTAGATTCAGACGTAGTAAAATACTGTGTAAGACTTCGACAGTGTCTGCCTACTGTAATCATTGAAGATTTTTATATAGTTTAACACATTTTTAAGCTGTAATTACATCACAAACAGTTTTTTCATTAAAAAAAAATCCTGTTGGCTAAATATACCACTCAAGAGTCTGAGAAATGTTTTCCATTAATTCTTTTCATTATAAGGTAGAGTATGTGGCTTACAATAATGTACAACTGTGGCTAACAGTTTGTTATTTACCTGCATGTCTATAGATTTTCGATTTTCTTAAAAAAAAATTTAAAATGTCGAATCTCTCTTGTTTTTCAAAGACAGGAACTGGTCTAGTTGGAGCAAGTTTTACAGAAATATCTTTTGCGATGGTCTGACGAATTGTCTTTTACACTTTTTCCTACCACAGAAGAAATACACATTGGAAGGAGATTTGCACAAGTGCATGATTGTGCCCTTCCAACTGTCATGATATGGATAGCCATGTGGTGGTGGATCAATTGTAACTATGAAAAGTAGAGACATTTTAGCTTACTAAATACTTCTTCTGATGCAAATCCGTCAAGAGAGGATGATGCCCTACAGATCCCTCCCTCTCCAACGACAAAGTTGAGCATCTACTTTGACTCGCACAGTCATCTGATGTCAATCTACAGTTGAATCATTACGGTTTATTTTAGGCATTCTTTACGGAATCAATATCCTCCATCGGAATCTCTCCATGAAGAACAATGAAGAATAAACATAATTCATCATTTAAGTAAATTGACTGATGAATCCAAGCTGTATATTATGCGCTCTTAGACATATAAAGAATCCTTTATTAGCATGGTCCTACACCATGCTAATAAAGGATTCTTTATATGTCTAAGAGATTTGATAACCACTTGCACAAATCAGATAAGAAGTCACGTGTGTTGGTGGCTTACCGTTGTTAAGTGCTGCTCTTTGTGTTGAGAATTTTTTTATGAATCTATTATCTAAATAATATCTAAAATTGAAAGATTGCATTCAGAACACGGCTCGGGAAGGTAAACAAAAGATCCTACATTATAAGCAAAAACAACTTTAATAAACACAAAAGGCACACACATTGAACAATTATACATAAATCCAAAACAATTATCAAGAAATATAAAGGAACTTAAAGTTCCATCGAAAGAGAGAGATTGGGAGAACTTCCTCCCTCAATCAAAACAAAATCTGAAGTGCGATGAACTGGGGCATAATAATATATGATAGAGCCATATAGTTAAACTTTTTTCCTCACACTCCCCACCTGAACTCTTTATAGAGTTCACTAATTAAAATTTTAAATTTAAGACTAGCACAAAAAAACACAAAACAATTATTAAAAATATAATTACAAAAGTTTAAACTAAAATTACTTACACATAAATGACAATATCAATAAATTAAAAAAAACACATAAGAATATATGAATTCCACACAAAAATTATTAATCATTCATTTAAGATTCAAACTGATTAATTACGCTCAACTTTGATAATATTAAAAAGTAAAATTTTGAATTAGACTCTAAAATTGTGAAAAATATTTATAATAGTTCAAATGTTTTACGCTTATTTTAGAAGCGAAATTTGCTGTAATAAAGAAGAAATGAAATAAATTTAAAGTTCAAATGATTCAAATTTAAAGTTCCAAATAAAGTTCAAGAAAAGTTAAAATGTCCTTCTTCCATAACTATTGCAACTGAATTAAGACAATGAATTGTTGATAACTCTAAATTGTTTGTTTTGTAAATATGTGTTAATTAAATCTTACTCTAGATAAGAATTGTTATTTAATTAAATTACGATTTAACCATTTCCCACCCCACATATATTTTACGTGAAAAATTAAATAAATTTATGGAAAACAATACAGGAAAGAGTGAAAATGAAAGCGATAAGTATGATCCATCTATAATAACCTCATTTATGATTAGAAATTTAATTTACATGAAATACATTTTTAGAGAAGAATTGTGAGAAATTAGAAATAAAGGAAATAATGTAATGAATTTACCATAGAACCAAGGAAGCAAATTGTAAAGGAACAATAATTTCGAATTATAATATTAAATGCAACACTAAATAAGCCATTGGTTAGAGCAAGATGAATGTCAACGGGATGTAAGCGATTGATTCACATTGTATAGTGTTCTCATCATATTGGAAGACTGAACTCTGTTATGCATTATAAATAGCGGAAATGAATAGAATTTTAAGGAGTAACACACGGCGAATATAAAGCGAAATTACAAGCGACAATTTGTAAAAATCGCAGCACCATGAAGAAATGACGCGACTGAGCTTAAGTTGTGTGAGCAAATTAACATTATAGTATGTTGTGCGAATGATTAAAATTTTAAAGTCAAAAGATAAGCGTGAATTCAGCAGCGCCCTCTGAATTGTTGCTAAATCCGTGTAAACAGATGCCTTTAATAAAATTTTGAACTTGATCTTTAAGCTTTATCTGCAGTAGAAAAAATAGATTGCAGCCATGCTTCATCTCGGAAACAGTTCGACAACAAACGGAGCAAGAATCATCGATTTCTGCTGATTTTCCTGTCGTGCTGAAGTAGATAACGCAGCGCATAACAGCTGCATAGTAATGCAAGTAGGGAAGCAGGCAGACTAGACCAGAAGTAGACAAATCCGAAAGTGAATGGAAAGGTGACGTCTATACAAGGAGCTAAACACTTGGTTTGCTCGGCTGTTGATGATGTAAACTTTATCTAGAAAGCAAGAATTGCATCATTACACTCTTATTATTGTTTCTTTCATCTACACTTGTTGCATAATGGATTGAATAGAAGAATTCCTCAAGTCTGGGTCTTCCTGATGCAAAATTATTGGCATCTGGGTTAGCAATGGGTTCATGAAAACATGAGCTGTAATTTTTATTGGAAAATTCAGCAATAATTTATGGTACCAGGATGATCGCATTCAAGTTGGACATCATTCTGGCGAATAACTTCTAGAATGTTGGACGAGCATGCGTCTCTGTACCAGATTGAGTGTTGGGCTCTATCGGTTAGGAGGAATAAGCCACTTGGGAGTCTTCGTAATTTAAAAGCAGGGATCAAGCAAAAGATTCCCATTACTTCACCTTTTACCCCAGAAGTATCATTTCACTTGCAACCAAAACAAATTTTACGTGTTCCATCACCCATCGGTGAACACGACGGATCTTCGGCTAAGCTGGGATTCAAACTCACAATTTATCGATAATGAGAATGACACCCTAAGTAACCAGATCACAGTGGCAAAACTTTTAGAATCGTTACTTATACACCATGATATTGGTCGGGCATCCGAAGTTATAGTTTGGTGTGATTGAGCATCATGGACTACCTCACTTGTTAAGAATTGTGGGTAATCTTAACAACAGATATAGATGACAAATGTTGAAATTTAGAGTCACAAAGCATTTCTTAAGCAATCTCCCAATGGGGGGTAAGGGCCAATTACTTGTTGCAAGGAATGCTTAAGGCATTTTTTCAGCACAACACAAGCAATATTGACTTGTCTGGCCAGCTCATTTACTGGATGTGTCTCATATTGTACGAGTGATGACGTGGCCAGCGTCTAGCTCGTGATCTGAATCCTATAGCTTTAATAGATGCTCTTTCGGTACGCACAAAAGAGAAATGGAATGTTTTTCCCAGGAAGGCATTCGATATATGTTTGAATCTCCGTCACTTCGTTAAGCAGCCCTGAATGCAGTGCCTACGGCAAATACTCTGACTTCAAACACTAAATATTTATAAAAATTCCAGGCGTTAGTTACTAAGTCATTAATTTTGCTCTTGCTTCTAAATACTTAAAAAAAAAACAGAATTTTAAGATAATAATGCGCTACATTCGTCAATTTGTTTCTCATCAATGCTCTGCTCAGAGAAGATGTAGACAGAATGGTCTAAATTCAAAATCTAAAAATGTGGGCATTCAGACTTTTCAGAAAAAGAAATAACACGACAGATACAGCTTGAGTACCTAACTTTGAGCTAGTGAAGACGAGTCGAGTTCTGGTTTTTCTTTGTAACTTAACCATTTCATTTTACTGTTTCACATCCTTTCTCCGTAAAATTTAATTTAATTTTGATGCTTGTTTAATCATGTTGTATAGTTAAAAAAATAAACATATAGAAATTTGTACAAGTTCTTTATCTAGATAGAAAAGGAAGGATTTTAGTTTAATTTAAATTAAATACGTGCAAAAGAATTTTTCACATAATATAAAAATATTATCCAATTTATTAAGTAAAATTATTAAAAATATAATGATTTTAAGCATATACTTTTTTAAATAAAATTATAACATTTTTTCTAACATTATCTACAGTCAAAGTCTTATAAAATAATTTTAATAAAATTCATAATATTATTCAAAATATTGTAAACAAAATTATTCTTAAAAATGTTGCATGAAAATAAGAATTCAACAAATAATTTAATCAAATCTAAAATTAGATCAAGGAAAATAAAAAACTGTAAGCGTTTAATGGTAACACGTAATTTTATCAAAAGGTTTTATTTTAATGACTAAAAAGCGTTTTATGAAAACCAATTTATTTCAATTTAAATGTTAGTTAAATCTAAATTCAGCTTCACAAAAGTATTACTTAAGGGCTGATATCTAATTGATGTGTGTTTTTTTAAAAATAGAATGAATCTGAATGAAAACATAAAGCATGACCACACAAATAACGTGAAAAATGTTATTGACGATAATAAACACAAGACTTGAAATACATAATACGTCAAACAGAAAAATTAGGGATTGTGTTCTAAGCATTAGAATGAATACTAATTATATCAGTTTCAGGTTACTCCTGATTGGTTGGTGGTTCGTAACAATATTAGAGTGCAAAAACATTCATTCGAATTATAGATTCAACAATCATTGGTTATATTGAATTAACTTTGAATAGAATGCTAATATAAATTGCATGAAATTAAAATTTTATTTGATGAAAAAGTGTTTTCAATTAATACTCATACTAGCCTAATTTATTGATACATATATTAAAATGTAATACATCTTCTGTATGAAAGATAATATGTAAATAAAAAAAACTTCAGGAATAAACACCGTAGTGTCTTTTAAAAGTTAGAATTTTTGAAATAAGGCGTTTATATACCCTCACTTTCAAAAGTTAAGCACGGAGAGGAAAATGCTAATTTCCGAAAACCAATCAGAATTGAAGAGGTAGCAAATCACTGCAGAGGTAGATGGAAGTATGCAAATATGTTAGGTAACAGCCAATCGCGCTTTCATGTCAAGAAATATGAAAGGGCAGTCTTATAAGATACCAGCTTTGTGAAGGTTACAGAAGTTGATTGTAAATGCTGATAGTTAGAAGGTGTTTAAAACTTTCATACAATTTGTTTTCAAGACATACGTGTTTCTATGACTTCCAGAAGACGAATGGAAGACCTCGAGCTTGTGTTTGTCTATCCATCCAATCAAGAGAAAAGCGATTAAACTGGTGACGGGAACATGTCATTTGGACTGTGTCTGAATAGGGCGATGTCATGTTTACTGATGAGTCAAGATTTGCTCTAGAGCTAGATGTTGTTGTTGTTCTCATGTGACAGCTAGGCTGGCAAATTGGCATACGCTGCTCCACTTTTCCAACTGAACCGTATTTGGTGTGGAATCCAACTTCTTCAGTACACACACATGCCATAGGGACCCGTTTATAGGGTAGGCAACCATTCACACCTCATTCACGCAAGGAAAGGACAAAGACAGGATAGAGAGAGTATAGAAAGTACATTCATGCCTACACCGAGATTTGAACCCAGAACCTTCCTATCCGTAGTCAGGCACGCTGACCACTAGACAAGTTGGCCGGCTCTAGAGCAAGATGACAAGCGTATAAAGATATGGCGTGAACAAGGAACACGCAATCAGCCACAAAACACAACCGAGCATCACGCATTCCGAGGCGAAAATATAATGGTGTGGGCAGGGATTTCATTAGGATACCGCACATCTTTAAACGGGGTTCTGTGACGGCTGTCCGGTATCGAGAGGAAGTCCTAGAACCCATAGTGAGATTGTACGCTGCTGGTCTTACTTTTGTTTTAACGCACGTCCCCATAGATCTGACATTGTCGATGACTACCTAGAGAGTGAAGGGATTGCGCGTATGGCGTGGCCAGCATATTCGCCGGGCTTTAATTAATAATTAATAATTTGGGATGCTATCGGCTGTGCTATATCTTTACGTTTCCCACTTCCAGCCACTATTTTTGAGCTGGAAACTGCTCTGCAAGAAGAATGGCTATTGCTTAATTCTGCAGTGGTTAACCATCTAATTGAGAGCATGGTCACAAGGTGTAAACTTTGTATACAGATGAGGGGGAATCACATATCCTATTAATGTCCTTTTTTTCATTTTATGCTGTTCATTTTCACTTTATACATAATTCTGTTTAAATTTCCAATATGTCATTATCTGATAACTTACAAAAATTTAATATTGTTTTCATTTCTGTATATAATTATTGATTTTATTTTATACATAAATATGTATCCTACATTCCTGCCGAATTTTGTTTTAATCAAAGCAGTGTTTGCTGATTTTGCTGAATTTTACAACTTCGTGCTTAACTTTAGAAAGTGAGTGTAGATGGGGTGTTTATGTGCATTTTAACATTATAACTTAATTGCAAGACGGAAATTTGATAAAACATTACAAATAATATAAATACATATTTTAAAATGCTGAAATATTGTGATTGACTTAAATTTTATTTAGAATCAAATGAGAGTTGATTCGGTTTGTGAAGAATCGGATTTTGTATAGGCTTCGTTTTTATGTAATTTGATATGAAGGTTCTTTTGTTTCCTTCAATGTAATACTCATTGCAACGATATTTTCCATAGCGGTGGGTGCATGCGCATTAACTTCAATGTATAAATAGGAGTCCGTTTATTTCTTTTGTCTGGGTGCTGCTAGGATATTATCACCTATTTCAGCACTACAAAGGGCGGTAGCAACTTATGATATTACATAGTGGCGCACCCAGTGGGTGTGCCATCGCCCTTAAGAATGTGGATGGTCTACATAATTTAGAAGCAGAGACCAAATAAAAGACTCACGGACTTGGCATGCCACCCCAGAAATATCATTTGTCACGGAGAACAGTGCGGCCACGATTTATTTAACATACTCCATTCACCATCAGTGAACACGACGGATTCTCGGTTGGGTTGGGATTCCAACTAGCTGCCTTCAGACAATGAAAGCGAACGCACTCATCTACCAAGCCACATAGACCTCTTACTATTTTAAACACATTTTTTTCAACATTTCTCACTTATAGTTAATTTTCGATCTATGTTTCAGTGCATTATTTCTTTAATGATATTTCATGCTTCATGATACATGGACCAACATTCACGACTTTGTTGCTACATTCTATGATATTTCCCTGAGTGCTGCAACAATGTTTCGATACATTTTAAATTTTTTGAAAGCATTTTTCTCGGGTGTGGAATTTTTCTCCTGATGGCTGCACAGCGGAGGTGCGTAGGAGTTTTCCTCTCTGGCTGCACATCAATACTGTTTTCTATCTGTGAAACGTTTTGCCGAAAGACAATTCTGCGCTTAATGTTGAAATTCCTTATGAAAGCCTTCAGTTGTCAGTCAGTCGACAACACGCTGTCCAAATAGGAAGTTAACTTTGATGCTGCGTTTGAAGTAGAAATAATGATAATTTAATGCATTTGACTTTTTTTACCAGTTGAATTATTCTTTCGAAATTCTTTTTTCTATTAATGAATTCAATTCATTAATAGAAAAAGAAATTTATATAGTATATTAACAAAATATGTAAGTTTTTAAAGTAAAAAGTAGTTATATTTAAAAAAATGTTTTCTTTTCTGTTTCATTTAATTTAAAATTAACAGTGACTGTTGTAATTTTTTTCATTTTCAAATGTAATCTAATAAATTGAAAGATCTTTCAAATTTGTTCATAGAGATTTTAAAATATTGAAAAATTCCAGAATGAAATCACACTTAGAACTCACACATTGAGGGTTTATACTAAAAGCCTTATTTCAACACACAATATCGATAGTATGAAATAATTGTTGTTGTTGTTCCTGTTACTTATGACGTTTCGACTAGTCAAACTCGATATGCAGTTGGCTATGCGAATTTAAGTCAGTAGGGTGCGTCTGTCGTTTAACCAGAGCACCAAGAAGGTGAAAGTATGACTTTGTTCTAAACTACTTCGATAGAGGGCACCACCAGAGGATCCATTCCCTCAATTTTGACATTCATATGGAAGGTGTGGAAATTTTCTCCACATCATTATACCTAAAACTTTCGATTCCACATATTTAATGAGCACATACGAAGTAATTGATACTGATAAATATAATAAAGAAATTAACACAAAATTTTTAAGAGCATTTACCTAATTTAGGTTTTACTTTATACCAGTTCAGATCCAACGAAATGGGAAGAAAATTTAAAAACAATCCGATATTCAGACTTATGCAAATATATTAGTTTGATATTTGTATAAATCCTTAATATTTTTGCACAATAGTTTGATATTTGTTTCTATGCGAAAAATCTCACTTAGAACAATTATTACTCCTTTAGGCAAAAATATGGTTTGGTGTTTGATGTGCATATAAATACAATTGATATGAAATACAAATATGATTATGCAAGCTATTTGCGTTCTATTGATATTATTATGTAATTGTATCACATTATATTTATATTGATATCATTATGAAAATTATTTGCAATACATAATAGATTGATATTTGCAAAAGAAAAATATTTCTTCTGATCTTTTCATAATAAAATAATTTTTTTCTTCTAACGGCGGGCACCTAGTAACTAACCCTTCTCCAAAAAATGGCGGAAAATTATTTATCGTTAGCCTGTGTGCACCTATGAATGAAGTAACGGAAAGGAGCAGCGCTGACCACGTCCCTCCACCACAAATCCCTTCATATGGTAGGCCACATTCATTCACTATCTTAGAAGAAAAGGGGGGGGGGAAACCGAGAAAGGAACATCCATGTCCGAACATACAGGAACGCTAACCACCTGGCCGGCAATATAAAAGACTAATTTCTGTTTTTTTTCGAATTCTATATAAATCAATGATATTTGTATTTAATATAGTTAGTTTTTAAGTAAAATATTTGGGAAACGATAAGCTATGCTCTGAATATAATTTTAATAAACTTATCAAACTGATCCTTAAAAATGATTATGTAATAAAACCAGGAGATAGGTTGTAATGAAAATAAACTTAATGCATGCATTACCTAAATTTTTCTTCCGTTTGTCACAATCTACGGATTTCGTCTTTTGGCACTGGAGTTTCTTGGCGTCGAATCGATATCCGGAGGCGCAACTGAACACGAAAGAGTCTTTGCCGTCGAAGACGTAAAAATACTGGCAATACTTCTCATGAGGCAAAAATATTGCATCCTCTGATATAGTTGGCTTTTTGTGCTTGTTGTCTTTCTTCTTCAGCAGTTCGTAGTCATCATTATCCAACACAAAGCCACCATCGTCTTTGTAAGGTTGGAGGTAGACAGTTGAATCTCCTATCTCATTACTTGAGCTTGATACAGTAATTATGAATGCTGCAAAATTAAATAAACAATAATGAAATTTGAAACCCCTTCATTTATATCCAGCAAAAAGGATCTTTAAAAGTGAATGTGAGGAGGCTGTATTAGAGTTAATGTTTATGACTATATTAATGGGGATAGAAAAAAAATGTGGGTATTAAATTTTTGAACATTTTAATGGTTATTTTTTGAAAAACATAATTTGGCAAAAAACTCATGTATTAGCGAGATATAGTATTTTTGTATAATGATGGCTAATTAATATTCCTTTATAATGATTGGTTTGTGTAGATAATGGGGGGATGTTATTTTACGAGAAAAAATTTTTAAAAATAATTGCGTTTAATAACTTTGCAAGGTATTATATATCTAAATATTGATAAGGGCTCCCACAACAGCTTCACACCACTTTCCGTATAATTAGCAAAGTGAAGTATTAATGAGATCATAAACAAAAATAAATCAAAGAAATAAAATTAATAAATTATATAAGTGTTCATTTAAGAGATACAAATGCTCCTTGATTTCATTTGAACTTAAATCTTTAATAGTTATTATTCTCCTGTCAAATCTCTCTCTCTCTCTCTCTCTCTTTCTCTCTCTCTCTCTTTCTCTCTCTCTCTCTCTCAGTATGATTTCCAGAACTAAAATATTTTAATTCAAACTGGAATTTCGCTAAAGAAGTTATTTGTTTAAGGCGTCAAATGTTATGATCTAACTTACTTACATTTTAATATCTTTTATAATTTCATTTGTATTTAAGATCTAAATTTTAAAATCCTAACTCTCTCGATATGATGACTTATTTTTTTAAACTACAGTTTAACTTTAAAGGAATTTTAAATCAATAGGGAAATAAAAAATCGTTTAATATTAATTTTAAAATCATAAATATACATAAAAGACAATATTTTTCTACGTGTAAATTATAATAATGACATTTTTTATTGTTAAATTGAAATTCCAACTAATTTATTTGGAATGAAAATAACGTTTCTAACTTTTTCTATAAATGTTTTTATTGCTTATATCTAATGACGTGAAGTTCAAATTGAAAGTAAAATAAGATTTTTAACTCAGATATTATTTATTTATATAAAATTATATATATATATATATATATATATATATATATATATATATATATATATATATATATATATATATAACACTTCAGATTTACTTTTTTCTTTTTAAAATATGGATCAAAATCTTGGGGTCCATTTTTTTGTAGAATTTATTAGGTGTTAGAAAGAATTTTCGCACTTTCGATTCTGATGAAAAGAAAATCATTTTTTATTTTTTAAATATTTTTTAACTATATTGTTTGAAAATGTTTAATTATGAACTTGTTTTTTTATGTTAAAGACACAAATAATGTATGCCTTAATAATTTAGTGAGGTGTACTGAAATTATTTTAAATTTATAATTACTTTTATTTACATTAAAAAATTTGAGAAATCTATAATCTGTTTTCACGTTGGTCTGATTAAAATTTTAGGACGCATAAGACATACAAAATAAGAAATTGTCAAATTTAAGTTCGTTTATGTACCAAATTGATATATTGTTGAAATGAGAAAAATGTTAACTTAAAAAAGTCAGTTTTAAACTATTATTATTTGTATTGAAATTAAAAGGATTTTCCTACCTGTTAATGTAAAAATCATCCACAATGGACCAATAGTCGCCATCAGTTTGGCTGTCATTTGCAGCCTGTGATGCACTTTTTCGAAAAGAATGTTTTACGATCTGAATCTCGTCTTTGTAGTCCCCCTCAGGTGTTCAGTTTCTAACATAGTTTGGAATTCAGCCCCCGATGACGTGAAGCTGTGGATGCGCAGCCGTGAATTTTCTCAAGGGATCTCCGCCATTGATAAAGAGCATTATTTACCAAGTCATGCTTGGTCTTAATTTATCAGTACAAAGATACGGGGCAGAGCAATTGCACAAGAAAACATCTGCAGATTCACTTGATCCGATCGATTATGTTTTTATGTACATAAAAATGCATGACTGTCGAAAAGAATGGTGTGTATTTATGAATTCTGAATAGGGAATATGTTGATACACCACTAATGTTTATTTTAGCTTACAGCTTGTAATTGTTGAACTGTTAGATTTACCGTGACAAAAGGCACATAATGTTGTCAGTTTAATTGTTGATTATGAAATTATAAATGGTGATATGAGCATGATGATAAACTTATTTTTTTCTTCAAATTAATTTTCTTTGGGAGTTCAATTGAAAAAACACAGATCATTAATGGGATGCAAAAGACATGTTAGATTAATGGACTCTATTACAAATGTTTTTGTTGGCTGTATTCTTCTTCGATCTTTAGCCCTTTTTTTTTTCTTTTTTTGCTGCAAATTGTTAACAATTTGCCATTAGAAATAAAAAAGTATTTGGAATTAATCTCATTGGAAAATAATAATATAACTCAATAAAATTATTCTTTTATGAAAAAATATATAAAATGCAGAATGTTTTTCAACGTTTTAAAAATCGGGAGTTTTAATTTCTTGAGTAAAATTATATATTTTTACATAACGAAATCCTTTTTTAATGAACACTATAAGAAGATTCACAGGTTCACTTCTTATTTCTTTTTCTATTAATAATGTATAAATACATTTTTTGATTAATAAAACACTTATCTTAAAAATTCGATTAAAGGCTTAAAAGATTAAATAGCAGTTTTAAAATCAATAAGAATTTAAAATAATATATATATGTGTGTGTGTCTTGGAATTAATAAATTTAGAATATTAGATACTTGTTTTTTTAAATTATAATTAATAAACATGCATTAAATGTTACTATAACTAAGAAGGTTAGCTTAAAATATTTTCATGGTTAAGTGTTCATGTATTATAAATATATTAGTAATTAATATGTCTTAATAATGTGCTATATGAATTTAATTTGTAATGATTTTAATCATTAAAATTTTTTTTATATTTTTCACTGACTACTTTGAATATAAAAAATGTAAAATACAAAGTAAAATGTCAGTTATTATAACTTTATGTATTACATGCATAATTTGTTCAATACTTTATTAGATTTGAAAAAGAAATGATCGATTAAACTGTCAAAAAATAGCTAAGCTTTTAAGAAGAATGACAAACATATTTCATTTTTACTTCATCATAAAACATATTACTTTTCAAAAATTTATTTTTACACTTTTGCTTATTCAACTGATTTAAATACTGCAGGAGGTGGGAATAACTTGCAGTCATAAAATTATTCAGTTTTTTCGTTTTCACTAAGAATTTCAATATGACACAACACAATTTTTTATCGTAGTTTTTTTTTTTTAACTTTACCTTCAAATGCCATGGTGTCGTTCGTCTGGCATTTTAAGCTTCTTAGGTTCTTTTCTGATAATTCTTGGAAACGATCAAGGAAAAATTAATGTAAGCTATACAGAAGCAGGAACATAAAGTAAATAACTACTTATAATATGACTATAATAAATATTCTAGAAATAATTATTAAGAATCTGAAGAACCCATAGTTTTCATTTTCAGTAGTGATATCCTACACATTTCTGACTTTCATTGCATTAAAATATTTTCGTACTAATAATTACTTTAAAATAATGTATAAAAGATGCAAGTGCAATATAATAAAACATGAGTTTTTATGTCGATTGCTTTGAAAATAACTAATATTAGAATAAAAGCTCTTGAAATTTCTAGCATGGGGATTTTCACGCTTTGTAAAGGAAAAATGTCAAAATCGTTTCCATGAAATGGATTTAAAAAATTGAAACTTAGCATCCATTTACCATTGATCTATATTTGAACCCGGGATTTTCCCCTCTGGCGAGTACGGTTCTATTATCTATTTAACAGCATACTTCAGAATAAAAATTTAAATTACAAGAAAAATTCTTGAAATGTTTGTAATAAATAAACATTTACAGTTCTAATATTTTATGAACTGTTTTTTGTTGGATGGAATCTTATACTTATTTACTTTTTGTTGAAGTTTCTTTTTGACTTATTTCTAAAGAATATAAACGTAAACTATTACGTTTCACACTTGAATAAGAATCTTGAGAAGAGTTATCCTCTCATAATTAGTCTTGTGGAATGGAAACAATAGTAAGAAAGGTTCTTGATTTAACTGTAATAAAAAATTAACAATAAGAAAGTAGAAATTATAAGAAACCGCATATTACTATTATTGATATTTGCATAATAATAACAATATTATTTAATGACAGAAAATCTCTTTAAATATTTGGAATGAATAATCATTTATTGTTCTAATACCTTTATAAACTGTTTCTTGTGGGATGGAATTCCGTACTTTACTTTTCTCTCTTTTCGCGATCAAGTTCTAAAGAAAATTAATTAATTTCACATTTGAATAAGAATCTTGGAAATCCACCCCCTATAATTTGCTATACACAAATTTACATGATGATAACAATATTATTAGCAATAATAATTTAAGCAGTATTAGGGCAAGTTAAATTAATATCTCAGATGATAATGGGAATGAGAGCCCCGATACCATGCCAAAATGATTTCCCTTTATTTAAAACACGCTTAAAGTTCAATGTAAATTAAGAACTTTTGATATTCCTAGTTTACTAATTCCTTTTAACATTTTTGTTAATTTATGTGAATTCTTTTGCATTTATTCATATTTTCCCTATATATATATATATATATATATATATATATATATATATGTGTGTGTGTGTGTGTGTGTGTGTGTGTGTGTGGTGTGTGTGTGTGTGTGGTGTGTGTGTGTGTGTGTGTGGTGTGTTTGTGTGTGTGTGGTGTGTGTGTGTGTGTGTGTGTGTGTGTGTGTGTGTGTGTGTGGTGTGTGTGTGTGTGTGTGTGGTGTGTGTGTGTGTGGTGTGTGTGTGTGTGGTGTGTGTGTGTGTGTGATGTGTGTACGTGAGTATGCGAGAGAATAATTTTTATGTATTTAAAAATTTAGCATAAAATGTAAAAATTACCGAAAATATTATGATTAATTAAGAATACAATTTTAATATTAAGAAAATCGCAATCAGTTATTGTGCTATCTAAAAATTAAGGAAATGAGTTCGAATTGTGGTGAAGTAATAATAAATTACCATTGTTTACAAGTGTTCTGGATTATAAACACTCGCTATTGAGCAATAAGCTGGTTGCTTTGAAAGGATTTAAGTGCGGGGTCTTCATAGATCAGAAAATGCGTTCTTTTAAAGCGTCGAAGGAAAATAGTTCTGTGGCAACAGCAACTTTTCCAAGAGCGAATCGAAATATAAACAATGCATGCTTGTGTTTTATAAATATCACTCTCTTAAATACATTATGATATTTTGCTGTATTCTAACATGTAAATTATTGTGCTTCATTCTTAAATATAAAAATATAACGTTTCATATCTCTTATCATATGTAAAATAAATAATATATTCTTTCATAATGAAGATTTAAATCGAAACAATCTGAACATGCACACCAAAAACCAAGATAAGTTGCTGTTGCCACAGTTCGAAGGTGAATCCTGCAATATTTATTTTATATTACCCCTTTTATTTTCTGAAATAAGATAATTTAGTTTTCTAACGTTATCTGCCTTACCAAAAGATTAAAAGATTATTGATTCCGGGTGAAAATTATTTATTTTGTTTTTCATTCAGATCAAATTTTTTTATCTGCAGGTGTCAAAATCTCACACTTGAATAGGCTAAAACGATTATGTTATGTTACTTTCTGTTATTGTTTTATTCTAACTTTATTTTATTGAACTATTTATTAATTTTTTTCTAATCATATATAATAGCTTACAAAATGTCAGCAAAAAGATTAATAAAAATGTCGGTAAAAAACAAATCCTAATCAAGAAATTCTCTTAAAAATAAATTGTTGTGTGCCAGATAGGCTAGCATTATGGGGTGCGCTGCAGCACTTTTCCAATTAAACTGTCATTTGGTATTTCCTCGGTACACACATGCCATAGGTACCCGTTTATAGGGTAAGGCAACCATTCACAACCCATTCATACAAGGAAAGGACTAAGACAGGATAGAGAGCTAGAGAAAGTACATCCATGACCGAACCGGGATTCGAACCCAGGACCCTCCCTATCAGTAGTCAGGCACGCTGACCACTAGACTAGTTAGACAGTTTAAGATTAAATCATATTCCTAAAAAACACTTGCTTAAAGTGTTTGTTGATATAAAAATGTTTGATTATGAATTTTTTTTGAAATGGTGATGGATTGGAAAATAAGCTGTAACTGTGTTTTTCTGGATGCACAATTTCGAAAGATAAAATCTTATTACTGATCATTGTAATAAGAACTCACACAATATTTTAAATATTTAGTAATTCTCACGAGGTTTTATTGGCATCAATAATAGAGATTTTTGTTTTTGCCGACTGTTCAAAAGAGAGCTACAAATGCGTATACTTTCATAGCCTGAACTCTATGATGATCGTGTTTGGCAGAAAACTTGATTTACAGATTCCTTTAAGGGAACAGAAAATACAAAATATCTAAATGAAAAAAGAGTAGAAAATGAAATTAATATCGTTCAACCGAAAAAAGCTTTCTCATTAGGTTACAGTCGAAAAAAGCCCAAAGCGAACACTTAAGTTTAACTGTAACCGAAACCACAGATGGCGCGAGAGATGTTCTGTAAACAGTCTGGTAGTTAAATGAATGTAACGAAAGGAAGAGGTTGTCTTTGAACTTTATTATGATCTAAATTTGTTAATTCTAAGTAAATCTTTTTCTTTTAAGAAGCAGTTTGTTCTTTTGAATGCGAGTCTGATTTGCATTGTTAATGACATTTTTGTTTAAAAATAGAGTAACACTCTTTAGCTTCAAAAGACTAAAAGTGGACAAAATAGGATTCACTCCAGAAATCGAGAAGCAATAGTAGTACTAAAAGAGATATAGGCATGAGGATTTTGCCTTTACCTTTAATTAAGACTGCAATTTTTACTAAAAGAAGAAATTCTTTTAAATTTTTGTCAAGGCATCCCTGCGGGGATGTGAAGACTAGTTTAGTTTTTCTAGTTTAGTTGTGTATAAATAGAACTGTTTAATGAAAACAAAAATGTCGTCAGATTGAAAAAATTAAATTGTTAAAGAAAAAAAGAACATCACTAAGAATAAATATTACTAATATACTAACTAAATTAGATCTAACTAATTTAATCTTTCGAAAACGGAAGATATAAAGATGTCAGTGATTTAGAAGAATTAATCTAAACATTAATAAATTTGATTTATTAAGTTGCGTAGATAATGAAGAACCATTTTTTAAAGATGATGAGTTTCAGGCAGAATTGAGAAATCTGAAGAGTATAAAGTAAAGGTAGTTGTTGCTAAATTTCGAGCAAAAAAGAAAATTTATCAAATGAAACTATCTACAGTCAACAATGAAATCGAAAGTTTAATTTTATAACCTCAATTATTTAGAACAGAAATAAACGAAACAGTAGCAGAAAATGTGCGCATTCAAATCCCAAAACTTAGTAACACAAAATTTTATGAAGACGTTAGCCAATGGCTAACTTTTTATGATAGTTTCGAAACGGCGATACATAATAATGAGTCGCTGAAAAATAGATAAATTTTTTATCTTACAGCACATTTAGGCGGGTCTACTCTAAATACGCGGAAGAGGGATTTTCAATTTCAAATGCATCTTATGATTCAGCAATCGAATTATTAAAAGATAGATTGGAACTAGTAGATTATCCCCTCTATTGGCGATCATTGTGACTTTTCAAAACGACGAAAAAAGTAGCAACCCAGAATGGGTACCAATCGGCGTAAGAAACCGGAGTTTCCTATGAGTTCGAATTACTGCTAAACATAACAGTATATAAGAAAACAGTAGTCGTAATAAGAATTAATTAAAGATTCTATTTAAAATTATTTCAGAATTAAAATTAAAGGAAAATAAAACAACAATAATAACTACATTTAATAACATCTAGTTAAAAATGTATACAATAATGAATTTTATTGATTTAAGATAGAATGTCGCTAATCATTACTACATAAAAGCGGACGAATCTAGAATAATGCCAAAAAACAGATTCTATGCCTTCAGAAAATTATTAAAATAAAATTCTTATTTTCATTTTTCTTCCGGCTTTCCACATGCACAGCAAAAATACAAAGTGAATATGAAAGTCAGAGTTTAATTTCTGGCACGATATCCTTAGTGAAATTCAAAGCGAATATAAGAAGACAGGATTGATATTCCGGCGCTATATCCACAACGAAATAAATAATGTGAATATAAAAGACAATATTTATATTCCACGCTACATCCGAAGTGGAAAAAAAAATATGAAAAACCAAGATTCAAATTGCCGCGCTTTACATCCGATGAAAAAAAAAAAAAAAAAAGAACAAGGCAAAAATACAAATTGTTTTAAAAATGCGAAATGAAACTAAATTGCTGTTGCCACTGAAAAGAAGCATATACATGACGTAAAAATGATGTAAAATACAGAAAAATAAAATCTGGCAACTAAAAAATCTGAGAAGTAGCAAAAACTGAATTTGACAACACTATAATAAAAACAAAGAGCGCTAGATTTGGCGAGAAATCACTTTGAGAGGGATATCGTACTTACACCAGATTTGCTAATAAAGATTTACTTATTCATACACGTATGAGCGCTATTTTAAATATGCAACCGCTTAAATATTCAATTGATATTCGCGCTTTTAGAAAATTTTATGATAATTGCATGACGCATATACGAAGTTTAGAATCGTTACGATTAAAATTGGAAAATTATGGAAGTATATTGTTGCCTATGCTACAATAAATAACCTTGGGAATAAAAATAAAACCGATCACAGAAATACTAGACAAAATAGCAGGTGTCAGTATCAGGAAAGAAATTTCTCCCCCTCTGGTAGGATGATTAATCAGCGTTCGATTGATGAAAAAACCAAATATGCAGCGGTTGATTTATTTAGCTCAGAAATGAAACAAAATAACAATAAAAGAGCTTCCTGCTTATTTTGTGAAGAAACGCATGATTCATTGACTGTAAATCTGCTTTAAGTTTATCGTTGGAAGAAGAAAATGACGAGCTTGTTTTCGATGTTTAATTGTAAATCATAGATCGGGACAGTGTCTTTCGAAAATAGTTTGCACTAATTGTTTTAAACGACATGTCTCAATATGTGTTAGAATAATGATTAAAAGAATAATAAAAAAAAAATTCCGATAATTTTGAAAATGACCCACAGGTTGAAAATAATGTTTTAACTAATAATTCTTTTAAAAATGAAGTTTATTTACAAACCTTACTTGTGTATGTGAATGATAAGAATTCAGAACAATTAATATGAATAACTCTTGGCTCTGGTACCCAGATGTCATATGTGAGTAAATTTGCAACTAGAATAATGAGTTTAAAATACAAAGGATAGGACTTTTTGGAGGTATTGAAAACATTGTACAGTATAAGCAGTATCGAGTTAAGTAGTCCTGATAAAAAATACAAATGCGAATTTGACGTGATGGACCAAGAGCATAATTGCGCTCCTATTTCTAAAATAAGTGATGCCAAGAGTAAAAGTGAATTAAGAAGTCTTGGTATTTTTGCAAGCGATGTAGAATTAAGAGGAAATATTCCTGTTTGTATGAAAGCAACCCAAACGGAATCCACTTACTCATAGGGGCAGATCAAATCAGTAAATTGCTTACGGGGAAAATTTATGAATGGGAAAAGAACATCATTGAACAAATTAATCCCAATCAAAATGGCGCAATTTTTGCAGATTTCTCGGAACACTTCTTGCCTCATAAACCGGTCATAAAGGAAAATTCAACAGCTAAAATTCGTCCCGTGTTTGATGGGCCAGCCAAAACTCGTAATTCTCCATCATTAAATGAGTGTATCGAAAAAAGGAGCGAATATGATAGAGCTAATACACCATCGGTTTTGAATCGTTTTAGATGGAGTAATAGCGGATGTTCGCAAAGCATTTTTGCAGATTAGCCTACACGAAAATGATAGGAAATTTTTAAAGTTTTTATGGTGGAGAGATGGAGACCCTCGCCAATTAGTTACTTACAGGCATTATAGCGTTGTTTTCGGTGTTTCATGCAGCCCTTTTCTGCTAGCTTCCGTTTTGAACCACCATTTGGAAAACGTGCCATAAAACATGAAGGATTTGGCTGAAAAACTAAAAGAGACTCTATGTATGTGGATAATTGCATCCGTTGATTTCGTCACAGAACTGGACTATTTCCGTTCAGAGCCTCAAAAGCTATTAATGTCTGCGAAATTCGATTTGCGTGGTTGGATAGATAGTAAATATTCTGCAAGAAATGATTCCGAGAAAAATTTTCAGACTTCTGATTCTGAGAACTTTAACATCTTTATTTTAGGACTTTCATGGGACTTTGATAAAGATACTATATTGCGTGTTTTTAACAATATAATCACTGTTGACAAAAGCATTACCAAGCGGAAGATCTTATCCTTGGTTCATAAGATTTTTGATCCCATAGGGTTCACTTGCCCAGCGACATTTATACCGAAATTGCTTCTCCAAGATTGTTGGAAGATTCAAGCCTCCTGGGATGCTGATTTACCAGACGATATCGTTCCAAAGTTTAACAATTGGAGAAATCAGCTCTCCGATTTAAGAGAAATTTCAGTTCCTAGAAATTTATCATACTTGGATTTAAATAATTAAAATTTAACTTTGAATGTTTTTTGTCACGCCTCAAAACATTTTTTATGCTACTACTATTTTTTTAAGAGCAGAAATGGGAGATGAAGTTTCTTGCCAGTTAGTACAAGCTGGATCACAAGTATCTCCATTAAATAGCGTGTCTATTCCGAGACTAGAGTTACGCGCCTGCAACATTGGTGTGAGACTAGCAACATCGGTAGAAATTGATTTGAATTGAAGGATGTTGAGATAATATATTGGTCTGATCCAATGGACGCATTATATTGGATAAAGAAAAAAAGGTCCCTGGGTTGTATTTGTAGCCAATAGGGTGAAAGAAATTGAAGCTTTATCTGAAGCTAGTCAATGGAATTATGCACCAGGAATTCAAAACCCTGCTGATTTGCCTTCTAGAGGATGATCGGTGAAAACTCTCATCAAAGGAAAGTGGTGGGATGGACCGCCATGGCTGAAAGAATCTAAACACAGCTGGCTGGATTATAAGTTGATTCCAGTGAAAAGTTTTTGAATTCTGAGATGAAGAAAACTGTGGTATCTTCTGTGAATAGAGTAAAGAAGAAATTCATTTAAATTTTTTTCAGTTACATTGAATAGAGATGAGAAAGAAAATTCATGAAATGAAAGTAACATTAATCAAAAATATTTATTTAATATTTTTCTGCTATATACATGCACTTATGTTTTTGATAAAAAAAAGTCCAATTGCTTAAACGGAATTCAAAAGAATTGTTTGTTTTCAATAAGTTTTCTAGATACAACCACCCTCATTTTTGCTATTGGCAATGGGCTTCATAAACAAAGTTTTATGTGGCAATAGTAATTTATAGTTACCTATCTGTCGTATATAAAAGGGTTACCCCTATACATTTTAAATTATAAGGTAAAACAATCTAATTAAAATGAAAGATTGAACGTTTTCTATACCTTAACTAGCGAATTATTTTTCACGTCATCTCATTTGATTTAAATTTTTCTGTGAATACTTAAATAAATTTTAAATAGTCCTGTTAACCCTTTAATTTATGAATTGGTTATGAGGCAACAAAACTATTTCATTCAAATATATCGGTTTCATTATTTCGCACATTGTTGCTCTCAGGTTCGAATCTCGGTTCCGGCATGAATGTTCCTTTCTCTCTCCCACTGTGTTCCCTAGTCCTTTTTGCTGAGATGAATGTGGCCCACCATGTAAAAGGGTTTGAAACAGAATGACGTGGGTAATGCTACTTGCCTCCGTGACTTGGTTCACAGGTTGAGTAGCAGTTTCCAGGCTTTATTGTGGCGAAGGGGCCCGCCATTAACGAAATTATTATTTCCTACATAAGTTCACCAAAGACTAAGGATTCACCAAAATAATTTTGATGTAAAGGTTTTTAGGTGTAATCATTTTAATATTATTTTTTAATGTTATTTAAGTAACATTTAATAAAAAGACATCCAAACACGCATTTATTTAAATTGTCATGTTTACTCTAGCAGAATTAAAATAAATATGTAGCTTATAATGTCTGTTAATTGAAAATAGTAATAATATAAGCAGAGTTAAAATTTTGTTTAGTTTATATACATGATTAATTAGCTGCTTACAAAAATTATTACACTTTTTGTTAGATTTCTTGCTATTAATATTTTGTTTAAGCGTTTGAAAGCTAAATAATTCTAAAGCAAAATCTTAATTATTATCGAAGTATGACATTGCCTAGTTTTATTTTAAAACTGTTTTCCATTGATCATTTGCAAAAGTATTCTAAAATCGCATAGTGGTAAAGTTTAAAGAAATGATGAGAAATGTTATTATTCATCTTTCATCATTTCATGTTTTTTAGACGAGGCATACTGCTTATATTATCTTAAAATGAAAGAAGAAATGTCATTAAATATTTTCCTTTTACGTCCTCTGTCTTTTTTTGAATGGGCGATTGATGAATATTCTTCCTTTAAAAGATTTATTAGTATTAAAATCTTTTAAAGGAAAAATACTCAAATATGTGTACAATCCAGTTAATATATACATTGACAAGAACAACCGTAGGAAGTCCAAGCAACTGAATTTAAATTTGTTCACGCGTAGAAAAAGCTGGAGTTAATTCATGATTTTATTTTGTAACTTTTCTGCTGAATTCTTTTTATTTCTGCAAGAAATTAGGAAATAAAGAAGAACACAACAATGTAGATTACCTTTGCTTCTTTTCTAATATCATTTTTGTAATTTTTTGAACTAAATGTCAGCTATAAATGCAAATATTAAAGGCGACATGAGACCAATAAGCCACTGGGATCGTCTATTCACCAGAATAAAATAAATAAATAAAACACACATAAGAAATCCTATTCATCAAACTACAATCCAAGAAACACGGTTTTGTGGTTTAAAAAAAAATGGAAATTGTAGAAAAATAAAAAGTATTAACGACATAAAAATTCAAATTACAATAGTTATGCGTAAGTAATAATGACTTAATTGAAGTAATGATTGGCTCGTATTTTACGATAAATATCAAGGATACAAATGAATGGAGGTAAATAAACTACATTTACGAAATTTCACACATAAAAATGTAGTTCAAGGAATCTCTGGACAAGGATTTGAATTGCAAGGTTGGTCAAAAATCTGCAGCCTTTCCCCCACCGCTTCCAGCAGTTAAGTGAAAGAATTCCGGCGCAGTGAATGCGGGTCATTTCGAAGATCTGGGATCAATTAAAGAGGTTTTTGCACTCTGCTAAGAGCTTTTGTGGTGATAATTTAAGCATCGAAAAGAGAATAAAGTGTACGAGCAAATATATAATTGCCAGAACACATTGTGACACAATTTTTTCTTAGAATAATATATTTACAAGAAAGTACATATTCATTTTAAGCAAAATGAAATGATTGTAAGAAATATTATATAAAATAATCTTCATATGCTTAAAAATATTGGATGAAAACCATAAATGTATGCTAGTCGCAAGTACAGCAGATGTTTGTTTTTACAAACTCGTACGGACCGGGAAAATAGTTCTTAGAATCGAAAGTTCGTAAAATAGAAAAATAAAAATGCTATAACTTAAAATTAATATTACTATTTTTTTTCTTTCAGCAAACTTCCCTCTCGTTATAAGAAAAACTAGAAAAAAAAATTATTTAGTACGCATTCCCTAAGAGAAAAACACATGGAAAATAAAATTCATACTTAAAAACAATTCTTTCTTTCCTTTTTATTGATGGAAATTTAGGGAAAATAATCTTTCGTTTTCTACAGAAAATTTAAGGAAATTTTTTTCTTTTGTTCGAAAACTGCATTTTTAAAGCAATTTTTTCTCGAAGTGAGAAGTCATGTACAGTATGACCTCGCTTAACCAGGATATACGCTCCGTCAAAGTAGAACGTTATATGAAACGGCGTTAAATGAGGTTATCTCATCATGTAAATAATAGGTTTAGGGTAAGATGGGTAAAAAGTTGGTCACGTATTTTACCGCTATAAATTTATCAATTATGTTTTTTGTAACAATAAAAGGAAAATTTATTTCATACAAATATAGAAACATAATAAACGAATATACATATTAAAATTCTATAAGTGAGTAAGTTTACATTTTAGATCATTCAGTCTCTTCTGTAATTCCAATTTTCTGCCTTTTATTAAGAAGATGTCTAATGTAATTTACGTTTTCCTTTTGCTCTCTGTAAGAACTGGTTGATAAGGAGTTAAGGCACCTAAAACACCCCATCTTGCCTTTGAACTGCTGTCAAAATGTGGGTCATTTTCAATAAATCGGTCCATAATTTATATTATAGTGGTCAAACTGGTTTTTAGAAATTCTATTGAAAGTTCTTTTTGCTCTTCTTCGGAATCACAATTTTCAATATTTTTGTGTTCTTATTGATCCACCAATTCCTTGAGTGTATCATTAGAAAGACTTGATGCTGTTTCTTGTACTGTTGCTTCGAACATTTAAACTGGTTTGTTTCACTACCTCCACTATTTCATTTAATTTTATCGACAGAGTGTCCAGTGCTTGTTAGATCTGGCCAAATGTTCTTCCACACCCCTTTTAAACAATTTTCTTCTACCTCATTCCAATAACTCCGAGTAAGGTTTATGATTTCTACAGCATTTACGATATTGTAGTTTTTCCTAAACTCTCTTCTTGATTGTATTTCTTTTCCGTCTATTTCTTCAAACATCTGTCTAAATGCTCACCGCAGGTTATTAGAATTAAAATTAGAGAAGATCCATTAGTTGGATTAAGACTGTTTGTGTTAGGTGGCAAGAAAACCACTTCGATTGGAACGCATGCTATTAAGTCAGATAAATTCGTGGCTATTAAGTCAGTGGCTTGGACCATCATCAATTTTATGTAGTGCTCTTGATTCAAATTTTTTAATTTCTCAATAGCGTTTAACAGACGGGCAAAAATATTCAGTGGACCAACTCTGAAAATTTTTCATAGTTATCCATGATTCTTTTTATTAGACTCCCAAATTACAGTAAAGTTGATTTGGATATTTTTTCGAACTCTCTTGGGTTTCGGAATGGTAAACAAGTAGGGGTTTTAATTTGAAATCTTCGCTTGCTTTGCCACGCTGTAGAAATGTTAAGCAATCTTTTGGAGCTTTAAATCCTGGCACAAGTTTTTCTTCATGCTATAGAAATGAAGCCGCGATTCACTGAACATGCTTCAGCCGCATGGAATGAGCTCGGCAGATCATCAATTGAGTCGACATTCAAACTCACTACCTTCCGATAATGATAACAATGCCCTAACTCACCAGGCTGGTTCTCTTGCTGGTAGAAAGTCAAAAAAATGTCAGAAGATGATTCTTCTTTCACGTGTACCTTAGATATTCGCATTTAAAGCTATAGATTATGCTTTGATGCATCTGCAGGGAGATAGGATAAATTACATAAAAATATGCTGTAAACGGATTCCGAGATTTCAACACCAGTTTTGCAGTTATTTATTCAAGATTTCGAAGAATTTTTGATTTTCCAATGAAAACGTCAATACAAACTACTGAATCCTAAAATACAAAGTTGGAAAAAATAAACACAAAAAAAGTTGTATGAAAATAAATTCACAAAAAAAGAGATTTTTTAAAACATTTTGCTCTAAAGTCGATATTAAAATTGAGCCCATGGGGACCATGTTTAGATCCTGCAACTAGACCGTAAAATTGTGGAACTCCGTTAAAACGAGTGCTTACCCTTCCTGAAAAATATGTTGCAAGCTGTAATATTTTTAACTGAAGCAGCTGAAGCTCATCTTACTGAGGGTGCTTGCAGCTGCCAAAAGGAAAGTTCCAACTCGTCACTTGATGTTGGTTAAAAACGATAAGGCTGCTTCGGATAGTAAAAACAGGCTCTAAAACAGTTATTGCAATAGCTTTAACCCAATTTGGTGCGAAATTTCTCGCAAATAGTTCGTTGAAACCATTGTGCAGCCATTTAAAGGTTTCTAATAAGTAAATAATTTAGAAAACTTAAGAGTGGCTCTCATTCATTCTATAATTTCAAAGAATATCCATGGCTTTTATGGCTTCAAATATTGTGATATTTTTTCAGAAATTTAAGGAATTGTGTAAAAATTCACTTAAAAATAAATCTTTGAATATTTTATTAAATTACAAGATAATATTTATACTACTTTATCAAATTATTCAATTTTAACGAACGTCTTCGTGCATTTTTTATTTTTTCTTAAAAACTATGAAAAGAATTTACGAATTAAAATTATTTTTGTGGACTAAATATTTCTTGAAGGAAAAGAATAGCAACAAAAATTGCATTTAAGAGAACAAATACATTCATTTTCGATTATATCTGGAGATAAATTAATAAAATGTTCTAAACATAACGACGTCAACTTTGGAAGGTAAATACAGGGTCTGGAAAATTAAAATTCATAAAACCCGGAAAAGTAACCAAAGTAAGAAACAGTTTGAAGGTTTAGCATCGATAAATCACGGAATTTTTTTTTAAAAAGGTAAAAGGGGCATGTTCAAAAAATAACCGATAAGTGTCATGCAAATAACAATCTTTGTCACCCAATTGAGGATGGTGGAGTTGCAGTGCTCCAAAACAGCAAAGTACTAGTTTTTGCATCGAATTCTGAAGCTGATGTTTCCATTGGTGCATTAATCTTTGGACGTCCGGATTTCACACGAGCCTCCAGTGATCCGGTGGCCTGAAAACGCCGAGCAACATGAATGAGACCTGTCACTTTAAAAAGTCCTTTCCAAGTCTCTTTTTCCTGAAGTCGAAATGAATGCAGTGTAATTGCAACTAATTTGACTGGTTTATGTAAAACAGCTTTACTAGCAAAGCTTTATCTTGACCACTGTGTTTCTCACAAATTCCGGATCAAAAGAGTTCAACTATTTATATTCGGCAGTACGATTTGCATTTCCAATTAAAATGTTCGTGATAGGACCATCTGTCAGCTGAATTTTAATTTTTTTATTTAAAAAATACTGTGACCTATCAGTATTCAATTATCAAATATTTTTTTTATTTTGATCTTTTTTTAGAGATCAATGAACTTACGGACTATTTGCTCACTCTATATTTCAGGTTGCAGATTGTCTTACAGTACCAAATTTCGTTATCAAGAAATGATTAAAAAACTGTAGATTAAAAATAATTGAACTCTATTAATAAATATTTGCAGAAAATGGTATGTATTCGCGAATTTTATTAATTCTGATGTGTTTCATTTTGAAAATTTTATCAAAGAATATGCTCAACAATGCCGCCAAATTATGATGACCGGGTCTTTCATTGAAAAACACGTATGGAACTTAATAAGAAAAATTGTGATCTCGAGAAATTATATTATTCTTCAAGGATTTCCAGCGATGTTTACTATTACCCAATGATATTTACAGCCACTTATTTTCGAAACACTGTTTAGCAATACAAAATGATCTTCTTCAGATAGATCATCTGAAAACAATCGAATAAGATGTTGATAATTTTTTTTAAGTTGGGAATACTTTTTAATACTTCATAGAATATTGAAGCCGAAAGTTCTTTCAATCGCGTTACAATGTATTTGCCATCGAGAGAGTACTAGGAAAAGCGTTAAAATGTGTCCAGTTGTGGGAAAAAACAACGTACATTATAAAATCGAAAAAAATAAAACAATAAACATCGCTATTTTTATTAAAATGTAAAAAAATGCGATCCCATGCCATATATTTTCCCCCAACTCCAATGATGAGGCATAACTGATAATTTCAATCCGCCGGAGAGAAGCACACTACCTCATTTTTCAAGCGGATAAAATATCTGATTGGTGAACATAATGACCTAGAAACCTTACATTGCGATAATATCAATATCGATTAAGTTTTAAAGTAATTATAAACTCTCTGGTTAAATTTCCAGAATTAAACAAAGTGAACATTTTATGTTAGCTAGAAATTAACACTCCTGTATAAGTTTTATTCTATTCTATGTTGACGTTTTTATTTATAAGGACAAACAAGAAAGTTCTTGCGCTGCCGCTCAATGAAGTGAGAATAAGTATGCAAATTAGTGTATGACATAATTGAGACACCGGTCAGTCGAGAGTAGGAATATGAGTAGTTATAAGAGCAGGTCCACCGCGCATATTTATCAATCGTAATCAGTATAGTAGCGAAGTGAAATGAACTCGTCGAGGAGGCTAGTCCCGACTTCAGAGTGGGGCTCATCTGTTGCTGCACCAAGTCACCGAATATGTGAATTGTGTGGGGATAGCGCTGTAAATGAACGTACCGCAAGACACTGGCATTACAAATTCAGGTCGGGAGGTTTGATGAAGCTAGAGTCTGGTGGACAATATGAGCTGCTACCAAACGGTCACTGTGGACCTATACTCGCAGCTGTTGGAGCAAGTGCTTATACTTATATAGATTAACATTTTTAGAGAATCTGTTTCAACGTTCTTATTCAACTCAGCAGAAACGTTCTGTGAAAAATAAAGATTTTTTTTTTTTTAATGTGGATGATGGAATTCACCCGCAGTGGATGGAGACTTAGACACTAGATGAGAGACGTTTACATAGGTAAGTATGGGCGAGGGAGAAAAAACTCTCAGTTACAGTTAAAATAAATGAAGAATATTATCACCCATTATGCAAAAGCAAGTAGATTTCAGTTCAGTTGAAAGTAAAATAATTTAGAAAATGGATTTGAAAGCTGGAAAGAAGAATCTCTGGCATTATAGACGCAATGAAGGAAGCTAATGTTTGGTATTACATGCACAAGCAGATTAAATTCAGTTAATTTAAATCAAAATGTTTTTATCAATAATTTAATTTTTTTTTCCCAATTACGTTTGCAGCCGGAGGGTTAACGATTTAGTCTTCAGTTTAACATTTCGTGTGGTCGAATCCCACATAGTTTGTGGATGTTTGTAATAATTTGGAATCTACTTTAAACTATAAGTCATGATGTCTTATTGAGCTTCATACGCACAAAAAGAACGTTTAGCAGAAAACCAAACTATTAATTTGAAATTAAACATTTAATTTTAATAGTTAGATTTACCGCTAAACAAATGATTAATTCAAATGTTTATAAAGTTATACTGTTTAAAATTCTCTGTTAAGACAGTTAACATGTAATAATTTTGAAATATTTAGATTATAAATAGAATATAGAAGTTTCAAAATTTCTTGTAGATATGCGTTATTCAAAAAGATCGGGGAAATTAGAATCTCATCACTGGTAATAGTGTAAATCAAATTCTATTAAAATAAATGAGTAAATAAAAATAAGAAACCAAAATATATAATAAATATTAAGTATCGCAAAGTATAGTAAAATAATTACTCATTGTGAATACTAAAAGGGTTTTTTATTCATTGAATAAATCAAAATTTTACACATACTGGAAATAAGTCTGTAATATTTATTTCCATATCCATTGTTTAAATCAAATTTTGAATAAATTCAAATGAACAGTTGGAACAAAAATTGAATTTTTATCCATAATCTCTTTAAAGACATGATTTTATGAATCAATGATGTGCTGATGCAAGTCTCATCAAATGTATTTGGAAATATAAAAATATTCCAGGTTAATAAAGGAAATTTTATGTTAATAAAGGTTTTTTATTTAGCTGTTGTGCAATTTTTTAATTCCTTTGCAATTAAAATAACACCTTAACCTTATTTTGTCCACTTTTCCTTCTTCTACACACTTCCTAATGTATTTTTCGTCTGGCCTTCTTTTAGTAATTCTCAGCACTCGTGAAACAGCATTTATTATTTTAGTTTCCCTTTCTCATCCAATTTCGAGAAAATTAAAGAATTCTCATTCGATTTAAAGAATTTTCATAGTGTTTTACTCTCGGTATTTCTTCTTTTTTTTATCTACGAAAGTTTTTTTTAAAAAAAGAATCATTAATCAAAATAAAATGATAGGTTATTTTCGCTCTGTATCAATTTATATGCGTTCATGAATTAGCCTATAAATTGTTAATCCACAGAATAAAGATACATTTTGGCATGCAGATTGTCTTCTCATTTCAAAATTGCTAATGTTAGCCCAAGCAGGTGAATATAAAACTACCACATGCTTTTAGAACATCTGCCTTTCGATTTGTTAAGAAAACGCGGGTATTATTATATTTCAATAATTACGTAGCTCCTACTTAAAAATGTTACTTTCGTATACAAGCGTTTCCATTATTACGATAATCTTTTGTATTATCACTATAAACATTATTTAATAGCAATTTGATCTAGCGAAAAAGTTTTAAGTAATAAATTATTTTTAAAAATGCAATAAATTATTACCTAGCGTGTTTAGATAATCTAATGTATTAATAAAAGTATATGTGAAACCATTGCAATTCAATAAATTCATATTGTGCACATTCAATAGATCTAAAGCCGACCGCCCTGTCTAGTTGTCAGAGTGCCTGACTTTGGATAGGGAGGTCCTGGGTTCAAATCCCGGTTCGGGCATGGATGTACTCGCTCTATCTATCCTGTTTTTGTGCTTTCTTTATAGGAATGAGGTGTGAATGATTGCCTACCCTATAAACGGGTCCCTGTGACGTGTGTGTGTACTGAAGCAGTCGGACTCCACACCAAACATGGTTCAATATGAAAAAGTGGAGCAGCGCACCCCATATTGTCAGCCTAGCTGCCACAAGACAAAAAAAAATAATAAAAAATAAAATAAAAAAAAAGATCTAAAATCATTGAATACTTCATATATTAATTAAATAACAGTATTATATTTTATTTTAATCTCTTGCGAACTGCTGGATTTACAGTTATTTGTTTTCTGAACTTGATAGTGAAATCAGGCATTCACTTTCACTAAATAAAACAGGGAATAACTACCATTGAAATCTTTTTAAACACAACATCATTGATAGGAGAAAACTGAAATTATTTATGATTGCTCATAAATTATTAATGAATGGATGAATTCGCATTACTTGTTCCGCATAAATTAAGTCAAAATAAACATCTACGTTGGTTTATACAATGGCTTCATTTACAGTGACCTAAAAATGAAACATTTAAATAAATAATAGAGATGTAGGAAAAAAATAAAAACTTCTACAATAAAGCAAAAAATGATAAAACCTAAGAGCTCCACTGAGCTCTTAAATAATGAAATGCTAACTGAAGACAGGAAAAAAAGGGCTATGGCAGCACAGCGGATGCTATCTTAACCGATTAAATTCATTGTTCTACATCCACCTTCTCAATGTGACTCTTCTTTTATACAACTGAAATGTTTCTTCTTCTCAATTAATGAAGCATTCCAAACAATTAGCCTGAATGAGAGAAAGTACCTGGTACCCAGATTTCTACAAGTTATAAGGTGGCTTTGCTGAAGTTCTGTAAGACTTGAATTCACAGACTTGGAGGAAATATTGGACTTCTCAGGTTTTCAGAGACAAATTGTAACAGCCCATCTTGCTGGATCAAGTGTAAACCAAACATCCCAACTTTTATGCGTGTCTGGAGGTACGGCGTTTAAAGTCATAATCGAATATTGCGGCAAGAAACTCGGCACAGCAAAACTGCGGATGAAAAGAGAAGCTCAATGGAAGTGACGCGGATTGCTGTGTATTAAAAGCGAACAACTGCAGAAGTCACTACAGATTTCAATGAGCATCTGGATCCTCCAATGCTAATGATTATAGTTAGAAGAAACCTTCATAAACAGAGCATTCATGGCAGAGGAGCTATTTCCATGCCACTTGTAACAGATTTTAAACATTGTTCACAGTGGTTTCACACTTACAAAACTTGTTGAAGAGTGGAAAAAACGAACATGGTCTGACTATTCATCTTTCACACTTTTCACACACTTTCACTGCACAAGCACATGATCGTGCTTGCCTCATTTGAATTGTCAAGCAAGGAAGGGGGGGGGGTCTGTCGTGATTTTATATTTTGTCAATGTTAACCTCATAACTGAGCATCACGGCTGAAAAGTATAGAAGTTTTTGTTATTTGATCAGGTTCATTCTATGGTGCCAGTTTTGTTCCCTGCAGAAGATAGAATTTTCTAGGACACCATGATATCCGCGTAGCGGTACTTGTCCTCTATCACAAAGAATGGTACAATATTCCTGTAAACACTGTCTTATGAATCGATTTCTAGAAGAATCTATACTGTATTACATATGCTGCTCTTTATCAGAATGACCTGTACCATCCCTTGGTTTCTTACCAATTTGGCTCCAGGTTAAATGTGGTAAATTAGTGTTTTCAGCGTCATTTTGTTTTCTTTAAATATGCCCGAAAACATGTTGGTCGACAAAAAGTCCCTAATTTTTACCAAGGGGTATTTTCATCTAAAATATATTTTCCCCTTTGAACATGAAAAATTTCCTCTTAATTCTAAAGTGTAGGCATTGTTATAACTACCTGTATTCCTACTAAATCTTTTTTTTTATTGAAAAATTAAATCTCACTAACGAGAAATAAATTCATAGCACTCAACAGAAAGACTCAAGAAATTTTAGGTACCACGAAAGAGCTTACATTGCCATTTCCTTTAAGTAAATGTTTAGCTATTCTTTATTTTTTGGTTTTATTTACAATGCTGTGTGTCTATTCGCTTAAAATGAATATCATACAGAGTATACATTTTACATTCCTTATATTTAGGGAAATTTAAAAGTATTAATTTTTTAATTCTCCGATTTGAGAATTTTTCCTATGATCTAGTGAAGTATTTATCCCTATTGTGAATAAAAATTATTACTATTATTAATGAACAATTATCACTAATTTAATATAGATAACTGAGGCGGAAAATTTAAAAGAATAAAATAAAACTGAGGCAGAAGATTCTTAAGATTCAAAAGAGAGTGTTTACAAATATTACAATTTATAATTTAGAATTCTATTAATTAATAAAATATTTATAAATTTAATTTAAATTGACAAAACATAAAGTAAATGTTTTGTCTTGTCCTTTTCATTTTTCTTTTTCTCCTTTTCTACTGTCAACATGTTAATGGCTTGAATCAATAGATAACAGCTTATCACAGTGATACTTTGCTCCTTATATAAGAAATCATTTTATTAACAAAATCAGCTTCGATAGTATTCTCAGACTTTCGGTGGTGAACTTCGCTTTGTTTGCTGCCGTTCGAAGAATGCGATTTGAGAACAGACAGCAAAATCTTTGAAAAGTCAGATTTACGATGCCTTCTCAGTACTATATGTGGGACATAGAAGAAGCATTATCTGACATCATGGATATTTTAAACCAATTAGAATTGTAATAAAGTGGCGTACTCAACTGGAACTAAAAACAACCTCTTTAAAGTTAGAAAAAATAGCACTATAAAACAAAATAAAATTGTAGAACTGGTTTGCATATTTGGCTAAAGTCAATGATACATTTGCAAAATAACAACTGCAAATTTTCTTAAAATATTAAAAATTGTGCAAAGCATAAAATATTTTCAACTTTCAAATTTTCTCCAAAGATCTTTTTTTTAATGTGATGTATGCTTATCAAATGAACTTGCTCTTGTAAACCAAATATTTTAAATGAGCAATAATAATAAAACATCGAAACCAATGGAAAGTAACTGACGAACAGTTCCATTCTCAAGATTTTCGAGGTTAGGCATTATTCATTTAAAGCTTTCACGCCAACTTTCACTTCTCCCCTAGGACATCTTCCCGAAGACTATTAACATATTAAGAAACTCGTTTGGAATGTCAATCCCCTTTCACTGAAAACGAGTAGAATTTCGATAAATCCAAGAGTTTGTAACGAAAAAAACAGCGGAATGTTTAATAAAAGGACATTCATTTGAATGTTGCATTATTAGTTGAACATTAAAGAGCAATTTCCTCAACACAGCAATTTCATGTCTACTTGTTCTAAACTCACACTTTAAATATAATTTAACTATTGGGTTCGTATTACAGATTTCTAGTTTATTTTGCATCGAATAGCGTAGATCGATGAGATTCGTAATCCTGCACCATTGATAAATGCCTTCCAATTGCTCAGGAGGAGGGAAAAAACGCGAGATTTTCTGAAAAAAATTAGTGAGTTCCTGTTGCAGAGAATGAACAACTCTCTCTATCGGCAGTTTGGTGTTCAGAACATTATATCTTGTGAGATAATACACCACTGCATCATGGGGATTACGGTGTTAAAATTTAATATAAAATGGTAAATAAATTAAAGAAAAGTTTCCTGTTTTTATTGATATAAATTTTCCCTTCTTTTAATAAATCAAAAATATAAAATTTATAAATTATGGCAAGTTTAAAAAAATCAATTCAAAATTCTGATAATATAATCCATTAAATATTTTATACCTTCGATTTTAAATTACATATCACAAATTCTATCAGTTAGTATAGTTTGAATTTTATCAGTTAGTGTAGTTTGAGTTTTAAAGCACTGAATACTCAGTGCTTTAAATCATCGTGATTTTTGGAGGATGGCAAAAAATATAATCGGTTCTTTTCCATTATACCACCCCTTCCACGAGGCATTTGGTGATGGGCGGGTATTCCAAACCTGTTAACCTAACGGTACAGTTCGGGGCTCACCTACTCCGCTATATAGGATAGCCTCTACGATAATCGCCGTAACGGGAATGAAAAAAATCGCAAATTACTGTCGAAAGTAGTCCATTTGCATCATGTATTACTTAGAAAGGTTTTCATTTCTAGAAACTGCTATAAACATATAATATCAACTTTTATAAATTAAATAATTATATACAGCTTATTTAAACGCCTGTGTTAATTTCTCGAGGAAACTGTTTAGCAATCGTGTCGAAGATCGACTGCATATATATAATATAATAGTACATTTTATTCAATGAAACAATATTAAATTTTGCTATATTTTGTTGTTTTTTGTGACTTGTGACCGTGATGCTTCTTTTAACCGACAAAATTACCACGAATTCACCTTTTTCCTATTCATCTTACTTTGTTTAGCATTTAGTTTGTTCAACTTTGTTTAACAGACTCAATTTTTGCAAAAAAAAAAAAAAAAAAAAAAATTCGATTGAATATGTTTAATTTAAAATAAAATTTTGAGACATTAAAATCAATATATCTACGTTATATTATTTTCGTTTCGCCAGAAGAAATGTGTTATTTTTTGATATCATTAGCGGCGGTATAATAACCTATAATTCATATATTGTTGTGATTTTAATAATGGTTAAAAATTATTATTTATCTTTACAATTATAGTTTCAAAATATATACTTTTATTTGAAGAAAACAATTTATGATTTTGTTACTTAAGTATAACCTTTTTAATAAATCAACGCATTTAATGAAATATAATGACATAAGAAAACCCATTTTTAACACTTAAATAATGGTTTTATTACTTTTAAAAGCAAATAGATGTGGTGGGAAAAGGCATCTGTTCTGACTCAAAGTTCTAACTTCGTATAACATGTTTTATTTATTTTCTTTTCATAAATAAAAACAGGGATGATGAAGCTATTTACATTGATAACTTAAAACTGTCACAAAGTACATAATTTCGACTTTAAGTAATTTTAAAATATTAAATGAAATGCACATAACAAGAATATCAATTTTCTTATCACAAAATTCTAAAAATGAACTGTGAGTGGGTGTACGCCACTTCGTTTCCTTTTGGAAGAACTTTACCCATGTAATCGATAGTATTCATATTTGTGTCGGGAAAAAAGTTTTCTAAATATTTAAACACCCATGTAAATCGCCAAAATAAGCGCCAATCCTTCGTTTTTCCACATTATCTGGGATTGACGTATGGCCCTCCCATTCTAAGGTTGGTTGGTTTGTTTGTCGCTCAACGGTCATTTTTTGCACACGAGGGCTAATTAGACCGGGACCTACGGTTTAAAGCGGATTCCGAACCGCTACAAACATCCATGCCCAAGGTTGGATTCGAACCCACGAACTGATGAACCGAAGGCAAGAGCGCTAACCATTCGGCTGCCAGTCCGGCCTCCCATTCTAAGCAGCTTAGTAGTACATGCATATATACATATTATCTCATAAATAATGCAGAGGAATTTAATTTCCATTGCCTTAAATAAATTTCGTTATGATCTGAAAGTAGGATTATGTTTTTCAGAACTGTTTTTCTTAGTTCCCACTATTAAATTACTGGATTTAGACTTTTTTTAAATGGACCCCTATAAAATAGAAACTTGAAACTTTACAGCACATTATTAATATTTTATGTTAATCTCCAGTAATCTATTGTTAATTCTCCCAGAGTACAATAGTATATTAGAGTTACAATTTCTACCACAGCTTGTTTATCCGCTATGAAAGAAATCAAAATATATTTTAAGTTTCCACCAAACGGTCTTATTTGCTATATACAATGCATCAAAACTTTAACAGGAAATATTATCCTATTAATATTCGCATAACATTCAACGCCTCTATTTATCTAATTACAAATCTGCAAAGAAATCAGCTAAATAAAACATATTCTATTCAATAAACTTAAGAAAATAATTGTTCCTCCTTACAGTTATTTGCAAATATGTTTTCCCATTAAGAGAGCAAATAGTTTTTATCGTCAGCTATAATTAGTACCGCCACCTGGTGTCCTTTTACTTTCAAATTCTCTTTACAAGCCAATTATACGTATCCATTCCTTTCCGTCAGCTAATCAAACTCAAGAAAGCGTTCATCTTAAAAACACACACATTTTGTATTTCTTTGTATTAGTAGAGAATTGATTAAAAAAAAAAAAAAAAAAAAAAGTAGGAAATTCCTGCTGCGTCAAATGGAAGTGGGAAAGTGAGTAGGCAGTAGAATCGTTTCAGTTGTATAACCCTGAACTTTTCAGAAAGGAGGAAATATTTCATTTTCTCACTCCCCTTTGTATCCGTCTTCTAAATATCTTCAGTGTTATGGCTTTTTTATGCTTAATAAAACAACATTCCCCCTTTAGCGATAATTCTTTCTCGCAATTTTTTAATGTGCAATTTTTTACTTTGCTGCAATTTACTATGCAATTTTTTACTTTCAATGGCCTGAATGTGAAATGAATGCTAAGAAATACAAAAGTAGTGAAATATTATTAAACTAAACATCCACAAATATAAAGTACTTTTTTAATTGAAGAAAAGTTTAGGTAATAATTAAGTAACTGCTATGTAAACTTTATTCCATCAAGTTTATGTTTTATACCTACATATTTTATTCAAACAAATATTTTATTATAAAATCATTGATAATTATTAAATTTAAAACAATTAAGTAGTGGGAAATTAATATAATGTAGTATTTGAGACACAAACACAAATATTTTTTTCTAATTTCTCTATGATACTTTCTAGAAATATGAAATGATTACGTAAATAATCGAATCAGTTATACATCTACGTTACAGTTAGGAAATTGTAAGCAATGAGATAATAAATTGCTTGTTAAATCAGTCGCTATTTTCATCTCATTCGCTTACCAATTCAGATGAATTCAATTACTATACAGAATGTCAATAAATATCTGCATTTCTTTTTTAAAGCAAAGATTACGAAAATCCCTTCAAGAAACTGTGTGATTTTGGGAAAATGCATTACAAAATTTTTAAGCTGTCTACTAAAACTGTAAAAATTTCATCTGAAATTTTATATCCAAATTCAGTTTTTCTGAACAATAACAAAACCAAAATTAATTAAAACTATTCCAAACAAATAATCCTCATTATTAGTCACAAAATTATTTCGCTCATGCACTTTATTTGAGAAATTTCATTAGGCTAGTTTTTAAAATTATTTCTATTCTAAATTCTCTCTTTGCCGTACATTTTATCGCCAAATGTGAAAAAATATCAAAATTTGATTTTATCAATGTTACTTTTTTATCTTTTGTGATTACGATTAGAATTTATCTAAAATTATCCGAATTCTGAATTGCTTATTTAATTTTCAACATGAAAATAATGTTTTTTAAATAATCACCCTTTAAAACATAAATGAAAAAAAAAAAAAAAACACACACACACACACACACACACACATATATATATATATATATATATATAAAGATAAAAACAGTACATGGAAATCCATTGAAATACAATATCAATTAATATATGTTTGTGTGTTATTGGCAATTAATTTAACTATAATTACTTATCAAAAGTTAATAAATGATGTACAAAAAGTCAAAATGACTGTTAAGAAGAATGAATTCAAGGTCAATTGATTACTGAATTGCTTTACGTTGTGATGATCAAGAAAAATATAATCATTTATTCTGTTAAATAAGCTTTCAGTACAATTGAAGTATTAAGTCACGGATTCTGAGTTATATATATTTCATATACTTTATGAAATTCATTTGTCTGTTGGACACGGAGAATGTGATAAAAGGCTGAAAGAACTTTCAATCAAATAAACAAATATTTCTCGTCATAATAATAACCTTTAAATCCACCTTTGTGAACCTTGCCAGAAGACAACCGAAAAGTATTAAAAAGGGAATTTTGTGAAACCTATGATTCTTTTCTGAATTGAATTTCCATTGTCTGATAGATCTTTTGACTTTCAGTCTCAGTGAGATAGAAAATACAAATTTACTATGGTCTTCTGAGATCATCTCACAAAATTTGCGATTTTCAAATCTCTAACGTCAAAAAGAGCTGAAGAAGTAGCCTACAACCTAGGGGACATAATCTTGTCGCTTGGAGAGCCATCAATATTACAACCTAAGAATGGGAGGAAATTGGCCAATAATTTGGTGACAATTTGATGGAGCTTTGGCCAGCATTGAAGATCGTCCATGAGGGATTCACAAAACCAGGGTGGTATCGGAGAGCTGGCCACTTCTCTTTGACACAATTCTTTTCAATAACATTCAATGCAATAGAAATGCGAAAAAGATACTTTTGGAAAATTGCATATTCTAAAGGCAGTCAGACATATTTACTGTAATCTAATATAGAAATCATCAGACAAGGTGACGGGTTTCATTATAATAATTATTCACGCTTTCCAAGATAGTGTAAAAATTCCAATTCCAAACGTAAGCTCAAAAAAAAAAAAAAAAAAAAAAAAAATGGTGACCTTGTTGGTATAGGTCATCGCCATTTTTTCCTGCTCGAATCTAAAATATCCATGTCTGCAAGCCAAGAATTACCTCCAAGAAGTAGAATCAGATGACAATTTTCCCCTTAAGGCTTGAAGAAAACGTTTCCACTGAGCAAGGTTAAGAAATTAATTCTTCCTACTTTTACAAAGAACATTTCTGTTCAGAATAAGTCTTTACTAAATGCAAAGTGCAATATCTTGTAACCGGTTTCAGTTGATTTTCCAGCCTTTTTAATGTGTGTGACCTCCAGTTATATACATTCATTTTTCACCAATTTCGGTGCCAATGTGAACTGGAAAGAAAAAAAGGATTCATCCTTGAAAAAGTTGTGAGTGTTTTAACCCTATCATTTGAATTCTGGTCAGATGGCATGCCACAGGAATCCTTATACATACACAATTTTACATTAAGTAGTTTATTTTAGAATTTTAATGGCGTAAAATGAATCACAACTGAGATTTTTATTCCAAAATACAAAGTTCAAAAATATAAATAGTTTTTTTTTTTAAAGCAAATGATGTTTTGTTTAAACATTGTTTTGATTTTCATTCGAGTAATTCACTTCTATGACATGTTTGAAAAGAAAATATTTGTTCTATTTCACAATTATAAATTAGCAAATTATTTTTAAAATATTTGTAATAAATTTTAGTCCATAAATGTAACAACTATTAATTTATATTGAAATATCAAAAAAATTATTTAATTTTTGGCATCTTTAAATTTTTTACATTTGCTTATGAGTTTTAAAAAGGATGCATGAAACTGAATTGAACAAAGCTACAATTTTGAAAAATGAGGAATTTATGTGGTAAAGGCTTTTGTCAATTTGATATATTTTTGGAAAGTTAAAATGATCTAAAGGTTCTTTTGAAACGACTTAAAAAATAGAAAAATGAATCTTTAAAGCAAATTGCAAGTGAGTATTTTAAAAATATTTCTAAGCCAAAAAATTTGTAGTTTTAATAACTGTTGTCTCATCTAATTTGTAAAAAAAAAATCTATTGAGAAAATCATTTTTATTAAACAAATTCCTTCAAAAAGTCATAAATACAAGTTAAGAAACGATTTCTTGATGAAATTGTTCTTTCTTTCTCATCGGGCATTTTCTCGGGTTTCATGGTTGGTTTTGCCTTGCAGAGAAGAAAACAAAATTAGTCCAAAGTTACTTACTTTGATCAAAGTTAGTAATTTTGTTACTAACTTTGGACTCGAGTAACAAAGTTAGTGAGTTTGAATCCCTCCTCGGCCTTGGATGCTGATAATTGTTTGGAATCAATTTCAAGTTGCATGTTCCGGTCACATGAAGATCTGTTTGCCCCTCGCGTGCAAAAAGTAGCAGTTCATCGACAAACAAACAAACAAAGCCGTAATTAATATCAGCGAACTGTGCATCTTTCCCAGTTTATGGTGTGTTGTTCTAGTTCGGTTATGGAAGAATGAAAACCGTTAATTATTTTCAGGTTTCAGTACATATAAATGAGTATTCACCAAAAGTATGGCTGTATCATATCATAATAGAAGTCATAAGATATTATTATGAACTTGTATTTATAAAAATGATTTTAAATGCAGGGTGATTATTAAGTCATCATGATGAAATTTAATTGAAGAAAAATGTACAAACATATATAAAGTAAAGAATATATAAATAAATATATTTACTGAATTTTAGATTTATTAAAATGAATACTTTATAGTTAAAAATAATGTGATTTTATTTTAAATAATAAATATTTTTTATTCTCTCTAAATGTGTGTGTGTGTGTGATGTGTGTGTGTGATGTGTGTGTGATGTGTGTGTGTGATGTGTGTGTGTGATGTGTGTGTGTGATGTGTGTGTGTGATGTGTGTGTGATGTGTGTGTGTGATGTGTGTGTGATGTGTGTGTGTGTGATGTGTGTGTGTGTGTGATGTGTGTGTGTGTGTGATGTGTGTGTGTGTGTGATGTGTGTGTGTGTGTGTGTGATGTGTGTGTGTGTGTGTGTGTGTGTGCTAAGATTTTAGGATATCAGGAATCTGTGATTAATTGGAAAATTATGACCGTAAGCGAATTTATGTAAAAGATTATGAAATTTTGACACATTCATTTTAAAATTTTTTGAACAGTTCATTTTGTTTAGTGAATTAGAGAAGGAAGCAAAATAAAAGAAAAAGATCAAATTCGGACCATTAAAAAAGAAATATGCAAGCAATAACGAAATAAAAGAAATTAATTTCGAGCTGAAAATGAACGTTAAATAAGTGATCATGTTCAACAATAATTGTGGTCCTTTTTCATTGATTTTGAACCAAAATATTTTGTTTATTGAAGATATTGAAAAATAATCTTTTAAATAAAAAAATGTATTTATCTAAGCAATCAAAATTTTCGTAGTCAAATTCAATTCTAGCATACATACTTGCCGAACTATTTTCACCTTTGTCTGAGTTTTTTTCTAGATAACTTCTGCATATTCAAATAGTATAGATAAGTATGAAGAGATTAATTTTTGCATCATCTTGTTAATTGAACGGAGAATATTGCTTATATATAAAGAATGCTCGGCACGATATAATAATCATTCAAATAGATATATGCGCAGGTATAATGAATTAATTCTACTTCCATACATCTTTGTAGACACCCTCAACTGCAAATAATGGTGTGGTCGTGTGCATTTATAGTTTAGTTCGCCTGTCGCTCAACAGTCTTTTTTTTTTTTTTTTTTTTTTTTTTTTTTTGCACTCGAGGGCTAATTTCGATTGGGACCTGCGATTTAAAGTGTGAAGTTGATGTAAATAAATAAAACTCGAAAACGCTGAATAAATGAGAAGGCGGCCAAAGACTGTAAGAAGAGATATTTTAATATGCCATAAATACCTATTTGTCGCGGAAAGCGAAGTAGCAGGTGTTTCCGCCTCCTCTCAGGCATGCCCAATGACTGGTCGCCACAGCCGACATGATCATAAATGTTATTTTTTACTCATTTATTATTCAATTTCTAAAATATATGCTATTTTTTACTAAATTTAACTCAACGTCAATTGCTTGCTTCTGTTTTGATTTCCATGGTCAAAAAGGGATTTCGACAATGTCAAGCAAGAAGAAAACTATTACGTCCTGACTTTACGAAAATAGTAAATGATCTTGACTATTAAAATCAACACAAAAATATGCTGAAGAATTCGAAATCTGTTGAGAATAGTTCCCAGAAAAATTCGTGGCATTACGCTCGAAAGGCACGAAATATTTTTCAAAAA
Organism: Latrodectus elegans; assembly: GCA_030067965.1. Classification (NCBI taxonomy): domain Eukaryota; kingdom Metazoa; phylum Arthropoda; class Arachnida; order Araneae; family Theridiidae; genus Latrodectus; species Latrodectus elegans. The sequence goes on along the minus strand of CM057812.1, from coordinate 77,270,890 downwards.
GAAGGATTGCAAAAAAGTGCATTTTGAAAAGAAGTATAAAATGTCACATGAATATTAAGACAAATTCTCCGAATTTAAAATCAAGGTTGAGTAATTTATGAAGGATCTGCAGTGAAGCTGCTGCTCCCTTGCGGAACAGAAACTATCAGAAATGGAATTCATAAAATTTGAAAGTGATTTACACACACATGGAACTGTTTGAACCTATGTATTACATATATTAAAATGCATGAAGACACCGGAATGGTATCCGGAGACAAGTTTCACTACTTTGAGAAGGCTGTAGTGCATCTGAAGCACGCATTCAGTAATTCTCAAACAAGTTTACGTGTGAGAATTACTGAAGTTAGAAATATCCAACAAGTCTCGCACCAATTTATGATTGCTGTACGGTAAGATAGTGCCGCAATTACGTGCACTCGAGTCTTTAAGGCTTACAAAGGATAAATTTACTTTTATTTTATTTCCATTCTCTTCTAAGTGATTTAATACAAATTTATAAGAGAAGCATGACTTTAGGTGAGAGAGATTCCTTAATGTATTTTGCTGAAATTGAGTCTGATACAGAATTTAGAATTAAAATGACACATGCTGTTCTGAAAAAGTAAATGTTAGAAAGGCTAAGTCTAAATCTAAACTTGTTCCAATCGCATGTGAATTATAAAGTATGAATAACAGTTTAAAACGTGGGATGCTTTGTGATCATTCCACTGAAAATTGTGATGACACATTTGCTGGGAATCATAAGTTTAAGAAGGATGATTGTCTAACAAAAAATCACATAAGAACAATCTAACAATTCTTGTCTATGTAAGAACATTTTGTTATTTTATGCTTCGATTTACCTTATTGATCAATCATAAAGTTGGGGAACACAAAACACGTATTCTTAATAATTATGTAAAATCTTCACATATGTTTTTCTTCAAAAATGAATAATAGTTCAAAGAAACATTTTGTTAGAGCCATTTATGATAGTGGTTCTATGATATCTTATTCAATTCAAGATATTGTAAAAATTATGAATTTTTACCCCACACTGGAGAAACTAAAATTCAATAATCTTTATTGGGGATTACAGAAAAGGAGTATAGAAATGATTTAATTGAAATAAGTGATACTGAATGTAAAATAGAAATTCTTAGTTGGAAACAAATGAAGCAAATCCCACATCATTCATGATTATATAAGCTCAAGTCTTAAAATAAGTAATTTAGGAAAAACAAATTCCTTTAACGCTGATAACGGAATTATATAGTTAATTGATGCAGATTTTGCTGGTAAATTGTTAATTGATCTAATCTTGAGTCTCTAATTACAGCAGTTAACACTAAATCTGGCTGCACTATTCAGGGAAAATTTGATTTTGACTTTGAACGACACTATGAAAGTTCAGATTCTCTTATTATTTCATCTCTACTTGTAAATGATAGATTTATTGATGAACTTTGGAAGTTGGATGTCTTGGAAATAACTGTACCACCCTTAGAATAAAGTAAATCTCAGTTACAAAAGGATACTCAGAAATATTTTGAAGAGATTCTTACTAGAATAATGAAAGCCTTGAGAACTTGACAGTTCTCTATTATCCTATAGTAAGATCAGCGCTGATCAATTGTATTTTAAGCACACACAAAAATGAATAAATTCAGGAGAATCTGAAGATTATCTTAGTGTTTTAAACGATTAGTTGAATGCATTTTCAATGAAAAAAATAAATAAATGGAGTTTATTATTTATCTCATAGTGCAATAATAAGAGAGAATAGTACCGCGAATGTTTGATCGGCATTTAATGCGAGCTCTTATTCCCTCAATACCTCGTCGTTGAATGGTTGTTCTCTGGGCCTAATTTAATCGATTCTTTAAATTCTAAATAAGTTTCTTAAGAATGGCGTTGGTATAACACACGATATTAAAAAAGCTTTCTTGTAAATCACTATAACAGTATTTGTTGTTTGATGGAGAAAATAGGGTACATTTAGAGTTATATCGACATTGAAAAGTGGTATTTGGTTTTACATGTAGCCCTTATTTTTTGCTCTACACTATCATTTAAATAAGGTTTCAAAATACTCAAAGTTCACTGCGGAAATTTTAAAAAGCATTTTACGTATATAACTGTTTAATGAGTCTAAATTCCGAGATAGAATTAAAAAAGATATTCTTTTTTTTTTTTTTTTTTTTTTTTTTTGGAATCAAAAGCAATTATTTCTTCTGTTTTTTTAAAATCTAAGATGTTGAAATTGAGAATAGTTCGTTCCTAGAAGACAATGTTTACGTTTTAATTATTATATGATTTATTGTTAGAGATATATTGCCGTGTAAAATACAGAAGAAGGAAAAAACACATATATCGGTTACGAAAAAAAATGGTTTTAGCTGCAGCTAACAAGTTTTTGACATAATAGCTCCAGTGTGCATAATGTTAATTCGAAACTTTTAATTCTACAAGAAAAAATTTAAATGAGATGATAAGCGTCCGGATAATCTGATTGTAAAATTTAAGTCTTGGCATCAAAAATTGCATTTGCTTTCAGATATAAATAAAATCAAATAGTTTTTGGTACTCAATTTGTTGATGAATCTATAAGTTTAACTTTGTTTTGTGACGGAAGACAGAGTGCGTATGGTTCATGCGTGTTTACAGGAATCGTAAACAACAACAGACTCAGAACTAATTTAGCTTGCAAGATTCTGCATGATCTTAGGTAGCTTCCTTAAAACCCATAACGATTTATCACCTTGAATTTTTAGCTCGACTGTTATCGCCTATAAACAAAGATCTTAATCTGGATGATGTTCATATTTATTGTTGGACTGATATTTATTGTTGAACTGCTTTGTGTTGGATTCAACGCAATCAAAATTACGGAATTTTCATACACACTCGTGCCATAAAAGTTCGATCTTTGATTTCGTTCACTTGATAGCATCACAATTCGTGTACTCTAAATCCTGAAAATTTGCTATCTAGTGGTTGTTTCGCAAAACAGTTGGTCTAGAAAAATGGAAGGAGGGACCTCATTGGTTACAGGAAAGTAAAGAGAATTGACCTAATCAAACAGTAAACCAAATAAAGAATAAGTGCTTTCAGAAATTCGGAGAATAGTCATAGCTATTTTCATGAGAAATGAAAATGATGTTAAAAGATTCTATAGTTATTTTTATTCATTTAAAAAACTCTAAGAATAATTTCATGGGTTTTTAAACTTTTTATGTCAGAAAAATTGATAAAAATCTTTCTAAGGACCTAACTATACAAAAAATTGAAAAAGGAAAAATTATTGTATTGTTAATAGTTCAAAAAATTCTCTTAAGAGAGGAGCGGATGGTAAATTAAAACAAGTTTACCAATAGTAGATTCTTATATAACAAAAGCTAAATCAAATGTTGCTTTTCGAGATGATAAATATGATTTTAAATTTACTGCTATATTACCTTCTGATCATTTTGTTGTAAGGCTGTTGATAATGTATACTAATATTGACTTATTACATGCAGGAAATACAATATGAAAGTGTCACTTAAGAGAGAAATATTGATTTTAAAATCTCGTATGTTAATAGCCTAACGAGCATTCACTTAACTAATTTTTCATTAAGTTTACTTGTGCATATAGCCATGTCAGGACGTCTAAAAGAAAATACTGCACTTCAGTAACAAATAACAAATTTATTGAACATTGCGCTTCCTCATTTTCTTACCGCCTCTCTCGATCGACGTACATTAACTAACTATATTTTGTTCGCCCTCTAGTGGCGATTTTTCAGTTCTCACATTCGGCCAGACTGACCTTACAATTGCCCTCAATTGATATAATAATACTCAATTACCAATTAATACGGCAAATATTAACATTAAAAACATATTAAACACAGCAGATTAAATAAAATTATTAACTAGGTAACTAACATTATTTTTCATTCTCACAAACAAATACTGTAATTATAATCATTAATAATACACATCTTTCATTAAAAGTATACAAAATTATTATGTTAGATTAACAAAAAACTTTAATAATATATAATACACTTTTTTTCCACTAGTAATTCTTAATACAATTCTAAATTCCAATAAAATTACTTACAACAAAAGTTTACAAGGTTAAATGAACTTAGTATTAAATTATTCACAGAATGAATTTAACAGACTTTCATTTGTTTGATGAATAATTCAGTATATAGTAAATAATCTTTAAAGTTATTTATTTTTAGAGTCAATAGTTTATGATAAGTTCATTGCCTTTTATTTACAAGTTTTTCTTTAAATAAAATTGGAAAGATCTCACCATTTAGGATCCCTCATTCACCTTTTTGTCCTTGTGAGTGGATCTATGTGGATTGCGTCTAGGGCTGTTCAGAGAATAGTCATCATCACTATTGGCACTATCGATGTCACTATCGTCATCCGAATCTGGTTCATTTATCCATGGTTTTAGTTGACTAATGTGAGCTGTTATTGCGTAGAAGTGGCCTTTTTTTTTTCTTCCAGCTGAGTCACACGGTAGACATCGTTCGGCAATACCTCGGTAACAATAAGAGGGCCTCGGTTCTTAAATTGTGTCTTCGTAGGTTGGCCTGAAGATTTCGGAGCTCTTTTCATTACAACAATTTCTCCTCGTTCAAACGTCATAGCTCTACATCTCTTTTTATCATAATATTTCTTCATTTTTTGTTGACTTTCTTCTATTTGTCTTCGAGATTCTTCCTGCACTATAGATGGATTTTTCCAACTCTGAGCTTCTTCATCAGCTAACTTTCTCAAAATTCCATCGTTGAATCGTGGAGAATAACCGTGGAGCAATTCAAATGGTATCTTGTTCGTTGACTTGTTAACAAAGTTGTTCAAGTTCCTCTCAACTTCATTTATTTTAACATCCCAATCTTTGTGATTCTGATCTTCCCTACCAGTTGTTATGGTAGACAATATTGTTCTGTTAACTTTTTCAACCATTCCATTTGCACATGGTCGCTTCGTACAATTGAGTGTATGATGTATACCATTTTCAGCACAATATTGTTGAAATTGATGTGAAGTGAAACAAGTTCATCGATCTGTTATTATTTTCCTCAGGTAGACCATAAGTGTTTACAAAGTTTTTCAGAGTCTTCAGCACATGTAATGTTGAAGTACTCCTCACTGGAGTCAATTGGACAAATCTTGTGAAGTTATCTATCATGACCAGAAGTTCTTGATTACCTTTTGAACTCTTAACAAAAGGTCCTAAATGATCCATATGTATAACTGCAAAAGGTTTACGACCTGCTTTAATTTGATTTAATAAGCCCGGCTGTTTTCCTGACGGCGTTTTGTTCATTAAACATTCAAAACATTTTGAAATGTGCCTTCGTACATAACGTTTCATATAAGGAAACCAATACAATTCTTTTATTTTATTAACAGTTCTGTCAACAGAAAAATGTCCCATAAGATCATGAAATTTGATTACTGTACTTTTTCTCATACTCTTTGGAATAATATAGAGAAATTTTTCTTTTCCATTTTCCTTGATGCATCTAAATAATCGGTTTCTCTTAAACACGTAATTTCTTATAAGCTGTTTTTCTGCTTTTGTTCTATTATGATCTTTTTTTCTGAATATTTCTATTAATTTTCGTATTTCTGGATCAGCCTGCTGTATCATCAATATTTGTTCATCTTCACTCAAAGTCAAACAAATTTCTAATTTATTTTCGATGAGGGATGTCAATGTATCTTCTGATTCCCAAACTGGAGCTCTGCTCATTGCGTCTACGTGAGCCATTTTTTTCTAGGCTATGTTATATTTCAAAATCGAATTCTTGAATCAAATCACACCATCTTGCAATCTGAGGATTGTTTGTTTTCTTTGAATTCATGTACATCAGTGCTTGACAATCTGTCACTATTTTGAATTTTATGCCTAATAAATACTGCATTAATCTTTTTAGAGTCCACACCATTTCAGTTGTCTTTTTGCTGACACAATAAACCAATCGCCATTTATTGTCTGGTCCTTGTTGTAAAAGCATGCCTGCTAAACCACTAGAGCTTGCATCACAATGTACTTCCGTTTTAGCTTGAGGGTTATAATGGGCTAACGCAGGTTGCTCTGTGAGGCTATTTTTCAATAATCGAAAAGACTGCTCTTGCTCTTCTTCCCACTTGAAAGATACTTCTTTTTGCAAGACTCGTGATAAAGGTTCTGCCTTTTGTGCATATTTTTCCACAAATCTCCGAAAATAACCAGTTAAACCTAAAAATCTACGAATATCATGAATATTCTTAGGAGTTGGGAATTCTCTTATTGATCTAATTATTCTCATTCCTGGTTTTATTCCTTCTCTATTAACAATAAACGCTAAAAATTCTACTTCCTTTTTACCGAATTCACATTTTGACAATTTTAAGGTCAAATTAGCAGATCTAGGTTTGTCATATACCTCTTTTATTCGTTCAATCATATCAGTCCAATTCTTCGCTGGTATCAAAATATCATCTAAATAACACAAACTTTTTTTATTTAACAATGGTCCTAATACTTGATACATTAATCTCTGAAATTCTGAAGTTGCATTTGCCAAACCAAAAATCATACGTTCAAACTGACCTGTTTCATCTGGGGTAATAAAAGCAGTTTTTAACTTAGCTTCCTCTGTTAATGGTATTTGGAGATAACCATGAGCTAAATCTAATGTCGTGAAAATATTCACCAAGACATACTAATAAATCATCAATTCTGGGCAAAGGGAATTTATCTTTAATTGTCTGATTATTTAATTTTCTGTAATCTATAACAAGTCTATTCTCACCAGTTTTTTTTTCGAACTAACAATACTGGGCTGGCATAAGGTGATCTTGTTTCGGAAACTATTTTGTTCTCCTTCCACTCCCCAACAATATTCTTAATACAGATTCTCTCAGTTGCATTTGTTTTATAGGGACGTAAACAAACTGGTTTGCTTCCTGGAACTTCATTAATTTCTATTTTAGTCAATGTAGTACATCCTAACTCACTTATATTCATGGCAAAACAATCTCTGTAATCATTAACTAATTTCACAATTTCCTACTTCTTATCATAAGAAATAGTTTCATCGAATTTAATATCGTCTATTTTAATCGCGCATTTATCCTTATTTACAGTGTATGTTGTATCTTCAGTTGCATTACATAGATTATTAAACGGAAGAATAAGTTCAGAATTTAAATTCCAATCCTGCGATATATCTTTTACCCTACTCAGACATTGATTTTCTTTTAACTTAACATCAAAAGAGCCGTTATTCATAATAGGAATTACCGTTTTACCATTTTTAATTTCAAATTCAGAATCGAAATTTTTTTCTTTTCCCTCTAATAATACAAGACCGTTTTCCATATTTTCTGTTTTTGCCTGAATAAAATTTATGCAATTTTTTTCTATTATAATAAGTTCTTCCGTTTTCAGTTTTATTTGTTGATGTTTCGATTCGACTTCCACTTCAAAAAACGGAATACTATTCGAATACCAAATGTGCAATTTGGAGCCAATTCGGGCGAAAGCGATTTCTGTTTTGTCTAGAAAGTCTCATCCTACAATTAGGTCAAACGACATAGTATCATCATTCACAATGTATAGTTCAAGTGTTGCTCTGACGTCGTCGATTGTTAATTCCACTTGACTTTTACCAAGTGTGAAAGCAGATGCAACAGTAGATAGAGCCAAATCCAAACAATTTTCTCTTTAACGGAATTATATTCAGTTTTAATTTAATTGCAACCGAAAATGCTCGATCCCGTATCTATTAAGTTATTTATCAAATGCTCAGAATTATTTATTTTTGCTTCCTTCATAAAAGCACTTAATGGTGTAAGGTTTTCAACATTTACCGTCAAACTATTTTTATCTTTGTTTATCGTAGAATGCCGTTTGGGTATGTCCCCTCTCACCACATTCTCTACAAATTAAAATTTTTCTTTCTTTTGGACAGTCTTTTAGAAATGTGTCCATAATCATTACAGTTGAAACATTTAATGAGATTTTTATCATTAGGAGAACTAAAATTCGTGTTACGCTTTTCTTTAGAATAAAAACACTCATTCTTAGGAAACTTTTTTAATTCGCAGTTTTCTCTTACTTCACTTTTGAAATTTTCATTTTTACTGCGATCATTAAATTTTCTTACATAATAATCAAAATAAGATCTTTTTAAAAAAATTTCACGTTTTTGTTTCAATACAAGATTTTATTCCGAATCTAGCATTCTCATACGAATCTAATTTTTCTGCTAATTTATCTGGATTAATGAAATTGGTCCATTCATCTATGAAGTGATTACGAATGGTAGGGGAAACACCTTTCTTTAATTGTTCTATAACAATTAAGTCCTTAAGATCTTCTAAATTGGTAATTTTAAGACCATCTAACCACTCATTAAAATAATTTCGTAACTCATAAGTAAAATCTTTCCATGTATTCTTAATTGTACGAGAATGTTCATAAAATTTCTGCCAAAATCTTTCTGGACTTAATTTAAATCTTTTTAATAATAGTTCCTTCACATAATAATAATCATTGACTTTATCGTCCGGTTCTCGGGCAATACACTGGCTTATTTCATATGGTAGAAGTCCTAAGAGATGGAAAACCCAATGAGCTTCATCTAAACCCATTCGTCTCGCTTGTCTTTCAAATAATATAAGATAAAAACTTATATCACCTTCATTCACATCATATTTTTGCATAAGATGTTGCAAATTACAAGAATCGCGCCTTTCTTAATTAAAATTATTCGCATTACAGGCATTTCCAATTGCATTTTCATTTTGTAAACGTAATTTTTGTAACTCGAACTCACGAGCTGTTTCTTCGTCTTGTTTTTGGGCTAAGCGATCTTCAATAATACTATCCTGTAAAACTTTAACAAATTCTTCTTCATAATTTTTTGAACTAACAATTATGTTCCTTAAATCTATTACCTTACAATCTTGGGGAACGGTTTCACCTAATTCAGTGCTAAAGTAATTAAATCAATCTTTTTGCCTTTCGCCAGAAATGAAGTCATTTTAGAGCTTACAGAAATCAAAAGCGAAACGATATAAAAGATAACTCACTTGCGTATTTTCGTTTCTTTCATTCCGCGTTGATGTAACTCGTTGTTTCAAGTACCTTTCGTCATAAATTCTTCCTTTTTATTCATCCAAAATTAATCCTTACTTATGAGGAGCGTATTCCTATTTTTAATCGTAATTCACAAGCATACGAGTTTCGATATCGGAGAAGAAAACAAAACAGGCGTCAAAGGGGGATACATATCCCGCTTCTGAAATGTTAAAAACCTAACGAGCATTCACTTAACTAATTTTTCATTAAGTTTACTTGTGCATATAGCCATGTCAGGACGTCTAAAAGGAAATACTGCACTTCAGTAACAAATAACAAATTTATTGAACATTGCGCTTCGTCATTCTCTTACCGCCTCTCTCGATCGACGTGCATTAACTAACTATATTTTGTTCGCCTTCTAGTGGCGATTTTTCAGTTCTCACACGTACGATATTAAGAAATTTTAAAATGTCAGATAGAAGGCTTTGAAATGTAAGACAATCCCATGGATTTTACTAAATAATAGGGTGCACGATGTTCTTGAAAATTATGGGATGTGATCTAGCCGGGCCATTGTATTTGAAAGGTGTAGAAAGTCTTATATTGTATTATTGACAGCATATCGGGCTGTCCACCTGGAAATCGACACATCGTTAAACACTGAATATTTTGTGCAGTCTTTAAGACGTTTAATTGCGCGTCGAGAACATCAGGTAATGGAAAGAATTTTATAAGGGCAGACAAGACTCTGCAAACTGTTGACTGACATTGTCTCCGTTTCAAAGCTGCCGAGTAAATGATGCAGTTGTATTTTAATCATGAATCCACAGACTGTTGGGGCGGATATTAAGAGGATCGCATTCAAATTGTCAAACCAATATTGGATCGTGCTTCTCTTGAATACGAAGCGTTACTTACTATATTATGTGAAAGATTAGTAAACTCAAGGCATTTTATCTATGTGTCTGAAGATATCAATGATAAACTGGCTATAACTCCTGAACAATTCTTGCACAAAACTGTAACATCTGGAATGCTAGACCTTGATATTGATGACAAAGTGAAATTGAGCAAACGAGTTAAGAACTTTCAGCGTCTTAGAGATGCTTTGAAGTTCCGTTTTCGCTCTGAATATTTAGTTACGACAGATGTCGTTAAGGAATTATAAGCATAGGCCACACTTAGTATTGAAGTGATTGTTCTTGTAGAAATTACTAATAAAAAAAAGCGTTCCTATTCGAACTTAACAAGAATAATAAGAAATTCTCGGTCACCATCATTAAACTGAAAATTTCAGAACTTTTAAGTCTTATGCAACGGCATTATAGGTAGGAAACTGAAAATATAGTGTCTGATAGAGGTGACTAAGCGATACCAATAAAAACTTGGGGTTGAAATGGGAGTTCAGCTAATAATTATTTTTAAAGAGTTATTTTCTTGGTCAGTTTGCTCGATTTTACTTCCTTACTTTTCACATCATTTTACTTTTATTTAGTTGAAATATATTGTGAATTACATGAAAATATTATTTTATGTATATTTGTATCTTATTTATATCATAGCATTAATAAAGTATATGTTTTGAGTGTTTAACCCATCACACTTAAAAGTTGAGAGAAAGTTGAGGAGAGAGAGAGGAATTTTCGCCTCCTCTCGTTCATATGTAATTTCTCGGCGCCCTGGATCATAAGAGTGCTCTCTTTTACTTACTTTCGATTTTGCTGTTGTGACGAATTCTTTTGGAATTTTGTTGCTATTTTTTTTAAAGTAATATGTATGTATATCATTCCATTGGGCTGAATGCCCTCTCTCATTGGATGGAGGATACTCTGTAGTAAATCCCAGAGTTTTGTATCATCGCGCCAACGAAATTCTTGTAACCCCCTTAATAGGGATCAGTAGTGGGGAGTATGCTATGTCTTTTTGTATACGAGTGGAAATTTATAATGTCTATGTAACTGTAAAAGAAAAGAAAATCAATAAAATTGTTTAATGGAGATAAATATTGTGTTGGTGATGTTCATTTTACATGACATAATAATTTCCTAACTGTATGTAACATTAATGGATAGACAGTTTTAGCCAATTGAAAGTAATGCTGTAATATTATTTTAAGAACTGGAAGTAAAAGTCAAATATTTATTAACACTTTTTAAACCATCCAATATTCATCTATTTAAATAACATCCTCATTCTGTTTGTCTGTTTAAAATTTTTGTCCAGGTTTGAATTCAAAAGCACTTCATGGAATGGAATGAAACTGAAATGAGGATGACGGACTTTATGAATAAAAATTGTGGCTCATTTTGAAATTTCGACTATAGCATTTGCAATCAATCTCTAGAACATAAAATTTACCCTATAAAACTCCCTGTAAAGTTACTTTAGCATCAATGCTCATAACTTAAGCGATGTAACATTCCGTTGCAGAATTTTTCTGGCTTCACCGATACTCTACCGCTTGGAGTAGAAAAAAAATTTTTTACAGCAGCTGGACCCTTCTTCTCCCCCCCCCATATTTTTTGTGGCAAAATTTTGAAATTTATAGGCGATTATGAATACTATTTATGAAGTAATTTTAGTGTTATGAAAAACGAGATATATTAAATAAAGGAACTATTTTGTAGATATAATAATCCCGTTATTTTATTGATATGCGCTATAATGATTTAATAGTTGATTATATATACACTGCTGGACAATTGCTAAGGACGGATAACACTATCATCCATAGCAACCTTTAAAGCTCATATAAACGCTATCACGTGATGAGCAGATGTGGAAAAAAAATTTGCATACGCATACTTCTTCATACTATATCCCGCACTTATTTTAATTTTCTACATTTTGCTTCCTTTCATTTTGTGGTTGCTATGGATGATAGTGTTATTCCTTCCTTAGCAATTGTCCAGCAGTATGTGGTGTGTGTGTGTATATATATATATATATATATAAATATATATTATCAATTCCATTTTATTTATCAGATGACGAGTGAGTATCGTTGGTGGGGGAGGAAGAAGCTTTTAAATTTGCTTATCTTTAAAGATTTATTTACAATTAGGATTATTTACAGACATCTTTTAGCTAGCTCCTTCACACACACATCTCCCTGCACAATTACATGAACATATCGATTAACTTGACATATTAAGTACTGCCCTCTAGTGGCCACTCATTATTTTTTGAGTAATAGTACAGATAATGTTAATGATATATCTATCTATCTACGCACACACAAATATATGTATATACTGGTATAATAGTACCATTATCAACAATGATAATATATAATAACAATACAAAAAAAATTTTAAAAAATTAATAATTAATAAATGTAATCTATACACATGCTATAATTTAAATTATTTCAAATGCTAAATAAATACTAAAATATCAAAACATACATCAGATAAAAAAAATTCTTATATAACAAGCATTCAGATATTTCCGCTCAACTCTTCTTATTTACAAAGCCCTAGAATATTCAAATCGGTATTCTGTTCATACACATACCAATGCATTTCTGACCATTGGCGTATTTTAAAAAGGCAAACATTTTGACTATTATAAATCTGGCACATAAAATAAAAAATCTACAGCCTAAAATCTATAAAAAAAAAGAGAAGGCACAAAGCTTCTCAACCTTTAAATAAAAAATTTTTTATAATATTTTAAAAAATATTTTATAAATTTAGAAAAAATGTACTTTGGTAGATTATTAAGTCAGTTAATGCAGCTATTTGAATATTTATGATGTGATTTTATTTCGGTTAAAATCCGTGAATTTTTAAATTTGTTTCAAAAATAATAAACACAGTGGAGAGGTTTTACACAACTATCGTTTTTAATTTTAATATGCTTTTTATCTAATTTTTTTACTGACTGTCAAATAATGAAATTAAAATAACTGAAATTCTTGGTCTAAAAGATTATTTCTTATTACTATTTTATTTATTTATTTTTTTACGTTTTATATATTCGACTTTTAAATGAATTAAGGATTTCATGGTTAAATAACCCTAACACACTTTGAATTTCTATCTTATATAACTAGAAACACGGTGATAAATATTTTATTTACGAGATTTTAAATGAAATAACTATTGCAGTTATAAAAAAGGTGACAATGTTTATAAATTGTAAAAATGTTCTTTTACTTATTGCATCAAGTATATAGTTATTTAGTTTTACATGATTATCTTTCAAGAAGAAAGTGTGCTTCTTTTTTCGTTATTATTTTAATGATTTTTCATGTAGTAAAAAAGAAGGACGATCGTACATTCCCAGCGATTAGTAAGAAAAAATCTTCAGATCTTGGAACATCGTCAAGGAAAACTTGCACGACCAGGAAAACGGCTGAGTTTTAAAATAAGTTAATCCTGACTTTCATTATGCAATAAATGGTATTAGATAACGTGTTACGACATTGAGAACTTGATTTTAAATATGGAAGAGCGGGATTTTTTAACCCAAGGTTCACTTTCGTGCTAATTATATACGAATGTGAATGTGATTTTTCTATTTATTGTTGTAGCTGCTTATTGCCAACATAATTCATAACGTCGGTAGTAGAGTAGCATAATAAATTATAAGTAGATAAAATTTTTATTTATTTGCAAAATTTTTTATTAGCTATTGAAAATTGTGAGTAAATAGAAAGTGCGTTATGAAAAACATAAAAAACTAATGCAACTTTTTAAGATTAAATTTCTGAAATATTCGTACATTTTAAAGATTTTGGCATGATATTCATTATATTATTTCTCTGCTTTTACATGCTTTAAACATCCCTTGAAAATCAATCACCAAGAAGTGGACGATAAATTGGACGAAATTTCATAAGCATATCAAATGTCTAGTTAATAGGGTGTAATTTAATAACTGCTTGAGTGAAAACAAATGCGTTTTAGGTGACAATTTCATAAATTAAACCAGGAATTTTTACTTTTGCATTTCATCTCTAATGTAAATACTTTATGCTATGTTGGGACAGACAATGTGTTAAAATCCTAGATGTTTGGAACCGGAAGATTCTCCAAATATGTAAGATGACCAATTTTGTGACCCCAAATTAGCACATTAAACACTCAATCAGGGATAAAATTGTATAGCAAAAGCATCCAAGTTATTTTATGAGTTCCTTTCAAATTTTTTCCTGCAATGGTTTTTAATAGCTGTACTGAGAATGTTATGAATTTAGAAAAAATATTTTATCATAAAACTGCGTCTTTAAGTTTCTACTTTATCAGTACCAGAGGCTTGATCGAAAACTGAATTCAAATAATCCACCAAACCAAAATATTAGGAATCAATCGATTACGTAATTTAAGACTCAAAATTTTATGTTAGTTTTTACACGCGGGTACAACAGATGACGGAATTTAAAAAGAATGTGCTTTCATCACAATGACAGCTTGTGTTGTACAAAGATCGTCCAACAAAACCAGTCATGTGATACTCATTTTGCACCCGGATGTTAATAGATGGAAGTAATAACATACATGACTCAATAATATTGCTATCATTTTACAAAATGCTCCTTATTTTGTCTCGTCACAATAATTTCTAGATTTTTGACATTGTTTTTATCCCAGGGATTAGGATTATTTGAGGCTTTCGCGAAAGCTTCTTTGTAGCTAACTTTCCAGTTTTGTGTTATTATATTTTATTATCGTTCCGTATGCGTTTCAAAATGTCTTTAAATTACTGACAACAAATATCAAAGACTTAGTGCAACAAATTTCATTTCCGTCGAAGTTAAGAATTATGACTCACATCGAAAACAGGGTGAACGAACACAAACGGAGGCGTAATCATCTGCAATCAACTCACTCCAGACTAATTTTGAATTAGTAAACTTTCATTGCAACGGACAGTTGACATTGTGCATTGGAGGAAACAGTTTATGTATGACTAGCTATGTATATAATTTGGAATCTGGAATTATCGGTAAAGTAACTGTAATTTGGATCGTAGTATGTAACACGTGTTTTTATTGTTTTAACAACACAAAAGCTGTGTTTTCTAAACTTCTTTATTTATTTCAAGTTCTTTTAAAAATATGATGACCGAGAACGAAAATAAAAAAATACGAGCAAGAAAATAGAAGTTTTAGTAATGAGTGGGAAGTAAATTTATTTTTTATTGACAATAACGGAAAAGCATTATGTGTTATTTATAATTCTTCGGTCAAAAATTACAAAGCTAACAACTTACGTCGACATGATGAAACCAATCATCCTCAGTTTTCTAATCAGCATCCACCAAATTCCAAATTTTTTGAGATCAGATTAACTTTCTTCTTTAAAATAAAATTTAAATAAACAATAATTAATTTTTTATGATCCTGAGCAATCGAGGTGATAATGTAACTGATGCCAATTTTATTATTGTCTTGAATTATGCTCATGCAAAATGCCCATGTGGCAAGGGAAAGTTCATTAAAAAAAGATAAAAAACACTTAGAAAATGTACTTTTGGATCTAAATAATGCAGCATTGCACAAAGTTGCTTCGCAAATTTTCATTTCGAAACACCCAACCGAATGACGCATAACTGCAAATAATACATCTCTTGAATATAATTTTAAAAAATGATTTGAAAAACTGTATTGCATTCAGCTTAGCCCTTGACTAATAGACAGATCTTTCGCAATAAACATTTTTCAAATGTTTTGTTTTACTTGAATTCGTTGTTAATGAAAAATTATTAGATTTAGTAACACTTCAAGAGTTAATTCTGCTGTCGATATTAAAACGGTATTAGATTCCATAATGAATTTTGGAAATTTTAGTTATAGAATAGAAGTGTTGTGAAATTTTAAAAAAAATGGCTGCTGGTCGAATTATTTCAATATTCTGAGCAATGTATTTATGCGAATCATTTTATTCTACTTAAAAATTGGGGGAATCCAAATACGGATCAGTATAAACTAACCAGCGGCTCAAAGAATTACTGAAAAGTGCTGTCACCAATTATTCACCAAATTTTAAAGAATTATCAAGAGGAGTAAAACAAACTAGTAAACTCTGTGGCACGACAGCGCATCTGGGCCAAGGCCTATAGTGCCCATCTCTGTTTTCCTGACCGAAAGGCCCTGGAGTGCGAAGCATATGTCCCGATTAGGTCAGCCTAACACGAAATCTTCAATGTGTAGTTCCCAAGCACCCAACCCGAAGATCGCATCTCGGACCTGTGCCTTGGGAGCGTGAAACGCTACCACTAAACTTGAGCTAACACTTGAGAAGTGATAAAAATGTGTTTAATTTTTTTATATTTAAATTCAATCGATATATTTTTTACTTTTATTTATGTTTTCAATAAATATAATTTCTGTAAAAAAAGTTTAATATATTTTATGCATGTGCCTTTTAAATACGTATTTAATTGCTGTTAGCAAGAAATTTCATGTTTTAAAAAATGGCTTAGACTGTCAAAAAATTCGGACAGCACTGGTATATACTATCGAAAAATAGTTTAAGTTTACATTAAATACAAGTTACAAAAAATAAAAGATTGGTCGTGTTTCAGCTTCTTAACATTTGCAGTCTCAAAAAATATATTTGTTCATCGAATAATTTAAATTAAAGGAAAATATTAAAAATTTAGAATAAACAAGTGAAATACATCTGAAAATACGAAGATAACTTAAGCTTTATATACTTACATATATAAGAAGAAGGATGAAGGAGAATATCAGTTAAATTAGAAAACTGTTTTATTCAAACAATTAAATGAAATCATCCATTTTTCCCGGAATTTTCCTTGATGCATCCATTTTTTATTAGAAAAGACTATAATATATTTTTCTGACTTAATATTTTGAAATTTTCAATAAAAATGATTGCGAACCTAATTGAGCTTTCGATGTTGCCACTAGATGGTGGCAACATCGATATTAGATTGTTTTATTTATAGTTGTGTTGTTTAAAATAAAGATTCAATTTAGCCACATAATTTTATTACAATCCAGTTCACAGTCAGGGCTGTGTGTAATATTTAGATTTATGTATGTGAAAGAAAGTTATAACCAACAAGATCATCATCATATGCAATCAGATGGGCGACTTTAATTGATTCTTTTTTCTATTTCTTTCTATTTTATTTATATTGCATAAAATTCACTGAATTTAACTGTAAAATTTTTGAGCTAAAATATAATGTTCATATATTCCGGGGTGAAAATTATGTACAACTTCAGTAAATCTGGGTGAATTTGTTTATAAATGAAATAAGGGCTGAAATAAAAATTATTTAATATATTTTTCGTGGAAAGTACGCGTTTTCAATGTCCAGTGAACTCTGGAAAAGCCATACGAAATACAAATACAAATATATATATATATATATATATATATATATATATATATATATATATATATATATATATATATATATATATATATATATATATATATATATATATATATATATATATATATATGGGGATTAAAAGCGCCACCCGAGGGCAATTCACATCAAGTCCGTCGCAGGACATACAAAGAGAAGGGAGAAAACAAGGAGGAAGTGGAAGACGTTCAATTTGATGTTGTGATTTTGGACAATTAAATACTTTGAATTATAACTAAGATGTTAGATTAGACTATGTAATTTGATATTCATTTGTATAAATAGTATTTTTTTGTATGTAATAGTAAAATCATTATTAAATAATTTAAATCTGTTATTATTTACAATAATAAAATAAAAGAACACACACACACACACATATATATATATATATATATATATTCTGCGAGAAAAAAATAGGACACTTATATTTTATAAAGTATGGTTTAAATTGTAGCGCAATTAATGTAATTTTTCTTTCTTATTTTATTAAACCATTTTTTCTTTTATTTTCAGTGAATGAATTTTATCTTTATATAACAATAAGGAAATATTATAAAATAGTACTTAAAGATTTTTGTTGCGTGACAAAAGAGTAGGTTACCTGCAAAAATATTATCATTTTGGAAACTGTTGCAGATGTTGCATATGTTTGAAATATTGTTCTTTTAAATTTTCTTCCAAACGATATATTTTGTTGAAAAAAATCCGCATAATTTTTGTAAAGTTAAAATGCCTAAGGGGAAATTTTTATAAGGGACAAATTGGGGCACGTCAAATGTGGGCGAAAGTGTAAGAGAAACATCAAAGCACCTACACATCAGTCAAACTCTTGTCTCTAGCTTCTGGAAATATCCGAAGAGTCAGAGGAAAGCAAAGATAGGTAGACTTAAAAAATTGACTTTACGTAATCAAAGAAAAATCTTTAAAGAACTTCAAAAAAACGCGTGGAAGTATTGGAAAACTACAAGATTCATCTAGATTCATACGTGTGACCAGAAAAACACTTTACGGCTACATAAGAAGACATTCCTATTCCAGGAAAGAAACCACTGTCCTAGATGGTACGAAAGGTACCTTGAGCACCGGCTGCAATGTCAAAGAACATGAGTCTTGGAATTCCGAATGGACTTCAGTAATTTTTTCTGTTTAAAAATTTCAATTTAGATGTCCCAAACTCCCAAATGGTTATCAATATTATTGGCATTGTCTGGGTACACAAAAATATACTTATTTTGCTTGACAGATAGGAGTTTAATAGTTGGATATCAGATGGCTACGTTGGAAAGACTAATCTTGTGTTTATGGATGACAGTCAGAACATACAGATTACATTCATATTTTAAACTCAGAACTTCTTCCCCATGGCGCTGAACCAGGCGGAGATAATAGGATAGTTCAGCAATAATGGAGCATCCATTCATACGGCCAATGGCATTTGGAACAAATAATTTTTGGGTTCTGACATAGCCTGCTAAAAGTACAAACCTCAATATTGTTTAAAATATGCTGTCTTTAATTATTCGGCGTGTTTAAGCCAGAGACAAGCAAATACGAATCTTTGAATTGTGTTTCGGACAATTTTGATCGAATCAAAATTCCAGACTTGTATGATTCAATGGGAAATAGAGTCTTTGAAGTAGTTAAAGCAAATGACTGAAGAATTCCGTATTAATAAGAATTTTACTTTCCTTATGTAGAACAATCATTTTAATTTTTTCACACAATATTATTTGAATGAAACTAATTTTTAATTGTAATAAGCAAATGTTTTTATTTCATGTTACATAGTTATCTGATTGTAAATTAGTTTTTAAAAGTGCTGTAATAAAATTATTTTGCAAAAATTCAAAGTAAAGTTCTTCTCTTATTTGAAAAAATCCTAGTATCCTACTTTTTCGCCGCACACATATATATATAGCCGAGTTATATATATATATATATATATATATATCCAAGAAATGCGAAAAATCTATTGAATGATTAAATAACTAGACTGTTGATGTAAAATTTTATAGTTTTGAAACAGTTTAAAGGTAAACAAAAGAAAAATTATTAATTACTATTATTAAATAATGATTGGGGGGGGGGAGGAGTCATACTGGAAATTTTATCTTTTTGTTTTGATTAAGTATATTTATATTTGAAAAGAAGTTGTTTTACACATCTTGAACTACTCAATTAATTAATCTATTGAAGATGTTTAAAAATTCTAAAATTATCCATTATTTTCTTCACTGTATAATCCAATAATATTGTTTATATATATATTTGACTAAATTTTTTTCTGTTATAGCTATAAATTCTTAAGGCTTTTAATTATTTAAAAATATTGCATATACGTAATTATATGCATATGGAGTTAAGAACAATTTTTAAAATAAAAAAAAAAAATCTATTTAACATAAATAGGGAAAACTTCTTAAAACTCTAGGAATTTGATTCTTGGTTATTTGTACGAAGCCTGGGTATAGTCGATACGAAGCCTGAGTATAGTCGATACGAAGCCTGAGTATAGTCGATACGAAGCCTGGGTATAGTCGATACGAAGCCTGAGTATAGTCGATACGAAGCCTGAGTATAGTCGATACGAAGCGTGGGTATAGTCGATACGAAGCCTGGGTATAGTCGATACGAAGCCTGAGTATAGTCGATACGAAGCCTGAGTATAGTCGATACGAAGCCTGGGTATAGTCGATACGAAGCCTGGGTATAGTCGATGCGAAGCCTGGGTATAGTCGATACGAAGCCTGAGTATAGTCGATGCGAAGCCTGGGTATAGTCGATACGAAGCCTGAGTATAGTCGATGCGAAGCCTGGGTATAGTCGATACGAAGCCTGAGTATAGTCGATGCGAAGCCTGGGTATAGTCGATACGAAGCCTGAGTATAGTCGATACGAAGCCTGGGTATAGTAGATACGAAGCCTGAGTATAGTCGATACGAAGCCTGGGTATAGTCGATACGAAGCCTGGGTATAGTCGATACGAAGCCTGAGTATAGTCGATACGAAGCCTGGGTATAGTCGATACGAAGCCTGAGTATAGTCGATACGAAGCCTGGGTATAGTCGATACGAAGCCTGGGTATAGTCGATACGAAGCCTGGGTATAGTATTATTTTAGTTTTACTTTATTGGAGAAGGAAAGTTGGAGCATGTAATTTGATGAAGGAAATTAGACTATGTACGTTTTAAAACTCAAATAATGATATATAATTTTAAGTAGGAAGTGGAACTCTTTCTTGGATTTCGAACGTCTCGGCCTGACATATTCAGATTCCGGTGAGGGAATTATTGCTCAATTGCGCGCGCGTCACCATCTAAACGTACGTCGACAGAAAATGAAATTCTTAATTTTTTTTATTTAGTAAACTATATGAAATAGCTTATTTCCCTTAAGAGTAATTAATAAAAAAAGATGGAAAAGAAAACTTCTTCTTATAAATTTGCTTAAAATAGTCTATTAAATAATATTCTAAGTTTAAACCACGAGCAAAATTCATTATTTTTACATTTATTTTTCAGGACTTGATGTATTCCTAGAAGTTTTAGAAACCAAAAAATATGTATTAATAACATAAAATGAAGTAAAGCGTTTGAGAATTTCACATACTAACTTCATATTTCTTACACTAATAACTGCTAAATTGTTTTTTTAAAACTGTCATATAACGTATTGTATACCAAAATAAATAATTGTTATGATAACAAAATATTTTTAATAATAGTACATAATTTTGGATAAAATTTAATTAAAATAATTTTGTTGCAATTCTAGATTTTTATGATATTATGTATTAAGGACAGTCAAGAATACATTTTCATGTTAAAAAACCATTGAAAGGAAAACTATTGGAATAAATATTACGAAATTTAGACACAAAAATGCTTCCTAAATTTCTCATTTTGAAAAATGTTTCATTAAAAATTTAATACATTATGAAATAAATTAGACTTTCTAGGAACACTTTTTACCCAGGGCGTTTAATTCGTTTATGATATTCAGATGAAATGCATTCCTACTTCATACAAACATTCACGGTAGAGTCGCGTTCATGAATTTTGAATTAAAGCTCTCACCATTCAGTACCTATGGAAACGGTACTATACGAGTATTGTTCATCAAACAAGTTCGGATTTTGTATGAGAAACGTATTACTTACGTCCAAAATTCTGAGTGCCGGAAAGATTTTATATGGGGAATTTGATTTGATTATATGATGGCATGCATTTCTCATGTAACCGACTTGGTTATAGGGAAAATGTATACAATTTTTAAAATTTTGTTATTGTATACATCGAAATGAAGGGCAGACGATCCTTGCAATGGCGTTATTCGCCTGTTCAGTGTTCAGATTGGGAACAAATCGCCCCGCAGCTGCCGGTAGATGGTTATATTGTAAAGCAAAGGGATTATGTAAATAGCTTATTAAACACTATATAAATGCGTATTTTGATATTCATTTAAAACTGCATGCATTCAATCAGCATCAATTCTCCAAATTTCACCTAATGTTTGTTTTGAATCAAATAGTTAATTTAAAAACTAAAGAATTAAGGAGATAAATATGTACATAATTTTACATTAAGCATTTTTGCTCTTGAAAATGTTTATATGAATACCGTTCGCTTACGTTTAAATTTATCAATATCCACTCTTCAAAAAAGTAAATGTAAGAAATAAATACTTAAAAATCGATTAAATAAGCAAACAGAATCAATATCGATGTATGTTATAGGATGGAAAATCAGTTCACGCTGATTTCGAGCAATGGGACTCGCGGATTAATATTATTATATTCTTTTTTATTTATTTATTTATTTTGCTTTTTTGGGTAATTTTTTAAGTATTTTTTTTTTTTTTTTTTTTTTTTTACCCAGCATATGAATTCTTCGAAGGAAAAATCTGAAGAGAATGCCAAAGAAAGAACGCTTCAACAAGTCGAAAAGAAATGGGAATAAACAAATTCCCTAATGTATGGGAAGAGATATTGAGAACAAAAGGAACTGATCTCTAATTTATTCAAAAAAAAAAAAATGTAATGAAGATCAGTATATAATATAGAGAATTTTGAAGAAATAGATTAAGTTATTCACTATTGTCAAACTTTGTTGAATATTAGAAATATCGATTGATATTGAAGTTATGCATATTCTTGTGCTACTGGGTATATAAATATACAAATTAGTTTCTTTTTTTTTTATAACTCTTGGTTCTGGAAAATGTGACATGTATGTAATAGCTCAGTACTACAAAATATCAGATTACATTCAGTTAATCTAAATGTAACAATTATTTCTACGTAGTAATTTTCTTAAGCAATTCGCATTTATTCAGTCCTACATAATTAAGTGAATTTTCCTTCATTCATGGATATCTTTCTGAAAGCTTTTTCATTGGTTTCTGCTTTCAGGAAGGTCAGTGAGGGAGCTGACGCGGTCACAGAGATGCGAAACAAGAAATGGGCAGTGGAAGAGGAGACACAAACAAGAGCCCTCGAGCTCTCTTAACCAGTTGACCTTGAAATCGAAAAAGAAAGCAGTGAAAGGGGTGAATTCGGTATCCCGAATGGGCATCACCATTTGGCGGAGTGAGTGTCCAGCCATGAGGCCGAGATTTCTGGTGACCCTCTTGTTTGCGATCTTCAGCCTCTCCGTCGCTCTCGGAGCTGGCGATGAGGCGCGGGCTGAGGACGCTGTCCGGCAATGGGAGGAAAATTTCAGGAAAATCCGGCAGGCGACGTCCAGGCTCATAAAGATGGCGATGCCTTACTTTATGAACTCCGTCACGTCCAACGAGTTCGTCATCTCTCCGGCATGTAAGCACTCGCTGTTCCAGTGGATAGCCGATTTGAAAGGCCAGAAGCCTTATGCTTTCAGGAGTAAGTACCCATATCTACGGAATTTAAAATCAAATATTATTTCTTCATATTTTTCATGGTATTTCTTTGAAACTGCAATCGAAATTTAATGGTATCCAGTGTTTATCACTTTACTTTTTACACATAATAAAATTAAGAGAAAGATAAAATTAGTTAAAAATAAAAAGAGAGCATTTATTATACTATGCCCAAGTTCACACCTATTCTACTCATAAGGAATACTATAAAAAAATAAATACTAGAAATCAGTAGTTATAAATGAAAACCTATGAGAAAAAAAATTGGATCAGTAATCTTGTTCCTGAGACTGAGCTCTAATCTCAAGGAAAGATTCGTTTAACTTTGAACATTTAAAATTATTATACTAAATATTCAAGTATGTTCAGCATTACTTTTTTCATTGTAAAGGTTTTAAAATTTATATTTTAAGAAATACAAACAGCTTATTTAGTAATAAAAAATGTAAAAATACATGATATAAGGTATACACGAATAATAAAATATATAAATTGTAGGATTATTAAAATCCTATTATTCAAAGAGATTTGGACTTCAAAATATATTCTTTCATTCTGCATGTATTACTAATCTGGAATTCTAAAAATGGCTTTTTTTTTCTTTTTTTTTTGTCTTGTGCCAGCTAGGCTGACAATGTAGGGTGCGCTGCTCCACTTTTTCATACAGAGCCATATTCAATGTGGAGTCCGACTGCTTCAATACACACATGCCATAGGAACCCAGTTATAGGGTAGGCAACTATTCATACACAGAAAGGACAAAGACAGGATAGATAGAGAGAGAAAACACATTCATGTCTGAACCGGGATTCGAACCCAGGACCTCCCTATCCGCAGTCAGGCACTCTGACCACAAGACAGGGTGATAGGCAAAAAAAATGGCTTCTGAAATGTAATAAAGTCTACTTAATTAATTTTATAAGCAGTGCTTTTATAATTTTATATCATTTGAGATGAAATTGCTTAGAATCCGAATAAAAATACAGACTGAGATTTTAAATTTATGACATACAATTTGCAATTTTTTGGAATAAGGAGAGAAGTATAGTTTGTAAAGTAGTTGGAAGTGTTTCATCATTGGTGTATTCCGCTTCTTCAATTCTTCCTTTGATTCTCAGTATATTATCTTCATTGAAAGAAGGAGCTAAACTATACAAGTTTGAATTTCTGGCAATACGTTTCTTCTTTTGAAGTGCATCGATTTCTTTAGAAAAGTTGTTCCCGCTGGATGTATTTTATAATTTTTTTTTTTTATAAAATTCTTCTCTGCATCTTGCAATTCATCTGCCATGAACGTTCCTTTTTCATCAGTTCTTTTTATTACTTTGTCAATAAAACGCTTCACTAATGCGCTAATGTGGCCCTCAGGAGATAACTGTAATTTTAAAACTTTAATAATTCAAAAAATCTGCTATACAATCATATATGACTACCTTCTTCCTAATTCTAACGCTTCCTTATTAAATGCATTGGATTCCTGTGAAGGCCAATCATTCGTTTGTAAAAGCCAAGATGGTCCATGTCACCACAGTTTACTTTCTCTCAGCTCTTCTACCTTCAATCCCCTTGAAATAAAAGCAGCAGGATTACTATGTCCTGGACAATGTCACCAAGCGGTATTATTTTAAACAAGCTTTTGAATTTCATCAATCCTGTTTTTTTTACACAGATGGCATAAATCTGTGATCCAAAAATAGCTTATGGTCGAGTCAGTCCAAAATTTTAGAGTCAACTTGTATTTCAGAATATTGGCAACTTTAGAACCCAGTTTAGCAGCCAGAAGAACAGTTCAAGTGTCGGCAGAGAGAGCGACTAAAGCAGTGCTATTGTACTTTTCGAATCTACAGTCGCCGTTTTGATTTGACCAGTGTCTGTAATGTTAGATACACCACATAGCCATAAGCCTTTACATCTGAGAAAAAGATGCGTCTCACTCTGTATTGTTTCATCATCGAAAAATCTTCAAGTCCGGTAATAACGGGTAATTTTTTCATCTGTGTGTTCTAATTTTTGTATTTTATGATACCACTTTTCCCACTTCTCATAAATAGGATACGGGAATTCGTGATCTCAGTCTATATTAGATGACCGAATTTCTTTCATCATTTCTGCAATTAGTTCTGACAGTAAGCGGTCCATAAAATCTACAAGGTCAAAGAAACAGCTTAAAGTTGGCAACACAAAGCGTTCAGAATTTACTGGCTTCGAAAGGAAATTTTTTTTTTGTCGCTCAACGGTCGTTTTTTGCACACGAGGACTAATTAGACCGGGACCTACGGTTTAAAGTGGATTCCGAACCACTAAAAACATCTATACCCAAGGTGGGATTCGAACCCACGAACTGTTGAACCGAAGGCAAGGGAACTAACCATTCGGCTGCCAGCTCGGCTCGTAAGGAATGATGTCAGCTGTTTTCTATTAAAATAAAAGTTGTCATCTTCAGTACTCCATGATATACCCAATACTTTTATTGGTGTAATTTCCACAACAGAATCGCATGCAGATATATTGGCGTTCTTCTACATTCCGCAGTTCCTTTGAATTTGTTTGCCACTTATGCAGTTGCTTACCGGCTTCTTCCAAAATTTTAAAGCATTCCAAACTGGTAGAATAGGCATTTTCCACATCTACGTTGCCTGTTATGACGTCGTCTACGTTACTTCTGGAACGTCTACACGAATGTTCCAGGAGTTTTGACGTGCAGGAATATGTGGAAGAAATTTTACTCAAATGATGTCTAATCGTAGCACAGAGGAGAAATGGTGAACTAATGATCCCTAATAACACGCGTTTATATCCGAATATATTTGGTAAACTATTATTGTTTGGGTCATCAATCCAAAAGAAACGAGTAACATCCCAGTCTTAATATCACCTACAAATGATACAAGATGTTCTCGGAATGATAACTAATTTCTCTACAGGTTGGGACCAGTATGCAAGCAATTATTAAGAGGTAATTAAGTGATGATCCTTTGGCGTGTGACGAAGCATCAAAAACAATTCGCAATTTACTTGTAGCCTCATCTTCTCTGAGGACAGCACGATGTGGTACACAGAAAACTGCCTGGTCGCTCTTTTCTTTGTCTACCGGTTCAATAATACCTTGACTTAAATGACTTTTGTAAGAAGAAAACAGTTGGGGGTTATTCCTAAATTTCATACTAAGTTTTTAAAACCTTTCTAATGCAGTTTCATAGTTATCACACAGTAAGTCATTAAGTTTCTGTTTCCAAGGTAATTTCACTGTATAGCGTTTGTGTCCTCATATAGAATATTTTTTTCTAACTCATTTAAGATGACGTCAGTGTTTCCAGTTTTAGATTCAATCCTCAAACTCTCCAATTCCCAAAAATTCGCAATTTGCTTTGAAATGTCCTTTTTTTTCAATTAAAATGTTCATTGCTAGGTTACACGTGGAATTTTGATCAGTTGTACTCTGCAAGCACCAACCACAAACAGGGTTTCACTAATCACAAAGTTATTTTTCGAGCATCTAATTTTTCCTCCGACACGATTTCATTCTAATAATCGGTATCAATTAATACGTTAATGTCATTTGAACAACTTACACCAGAATCTACAATTTGCAGATTTTTCAGTATTTTATTTGATTTAAATGTACTCGATTCTGGGACAGGTAATTTTTGCAGCTGAAATGTGATTTATTACCAAGAGTCCTACATCGATATTCGCAGAGGAATCTCCTCTGTTTTCAAGTCTCACGCTAACAACATCAAAGGTTTTCGTAAGGGGTTTCCATACCAAAGGAAAAGACGGACAGACATTCATGTCTAACAACAGGAAAATTTGTTTTGTAAATCTGTTGACAAATAGGACCGTTGATGATCCTGCATCTAATAGAATTCTAACTACTTCCGATTGTTTTTATATTTAACAAACGCTGAACATGTTTGCAAAAAAATAGTTTTGATCCCATTGTGAAATTGAAGCAACAGCTTCGTCTTTATTTTTGTTTTCGATTTTGTTACTCTTTATTTTGTTACTTTGTAAACAGAAAGTTCGGTTATGTTTTTGAATGACAGATTTCACATAGTTATTTGAACCACACTCATTAATTCGATGTTTCAGATGAAGTCATGAACAGCAACGACCTTGAGATCCTAGTAATTGCTTTTACTCATCTATTGTTGTTGTTCTCGTGCGCCATCTAGGCTGGCAAATTAGGGTGCGCAGCTCCTCTTTTTCAACTGACCAGTAATTGGTGTGGAATCCGACTTCTTCAGTACACACATATGCCATAGGGACCCGTTTATAAGGTAGGCAACCATTCACACACAAGGAGAGGACAAAGACAGAATAGAGAGAGAGAAAGTACATCCATGCCTGAACCTCCCTATCCAAAGTCAGGCACGCTGACCACTAGACAAGTTGGCCGGCTACTCATCTATTGTAAATGAGTGATGTAATTCACTAGAATGTTTACCTTTAATACTGAAAATAGACAATCATTTGCGGTTGTTTGGTCTAATAACTGATGAGCAGATGAATTCAAGGGTTTGTTGGCGCCTCTACTGTTGCGTCTACATATCGCGCGTATGTCCCCGCTCACTTTTTCTAATTGGGTTTTGTTTTCATTGTACAGAGAGTTAGCACGGTCACTATGCGAATTTTCTTTCTTTTTCTTTCTTTCTTTTTTTTTTTTTTTTTTTTTTTTGTAACTGCTTCAAAAGTTTATCTAAATCCCACGTTTCATCGTTATTTTCTCTACTGAACTGCAAAATAATGTCATTTGGGTGAAGTTTTAGTAATATGAGACACTCTCAAAAGATTTCCGTAAATGTTAGATTCAATACCTGAAGATTTTAAATTTCGGATTTTCGTTTCTGCTTTGTCTTACAATTTTCTTAGGGAATACACGCTTAGTATCTAAAAAATTACTCCTATGCGCATTAATTAGAACATCCTTTTTGCCAAATTTTTCTTCAAAATATCAGTCGCTACATCATAATTTTCATTCTTATGGATGCAGCCGCATTACCAGAAAGCGAATTTTTCAGATAATTGAATTTGTCGATTTTAGAGATTTCTGGATTGCTATGAATTCAGTTTTTAAATTGGGAATTAAATTCTAGAAACTGGGTAGAATTTCCATAAAATTTTGGGAATTTCCAATCACGGAAATTTTACAGTTTCGGTTTTGTTTTCAACCACATTTACTGCCATTCCCGAAGTCTAGCTGATATTTGTTTTTTCTTCTGCTTCGATTTCATACTCAATTCTTTCATTTTACGCGATAGTTTATTTAACTTTCCAATGGATTATGTTTTCCTGATATTCATCACAAATTTTAGTTTCGGTTTCAGTGTTTTCTAGGTTTGACAAATTTTCAATCTCAACATTAAGTGCATCTAAACTACTTTATCCAACAATTGTTCCAATCAAATTCCCAACATTTTCAGTTGACTTAATGTTGGTTTTGATTTTCATCAATAATTTTGTTGTGTTTGCCCTAAGAGCGATACGTTTTTTATTTAAAGTTTTCGTTTCATCATGCATATTTAAGCAATTAGTTATTTCGACAGTATAAATTTAATTCAAATGATCAAATTTATATTAGAAAGGGCACTTACCCCTTTTATATTCTTTTTCCGAAATCGGCACTTTGACGAAGATGTTAGAAACAATGCTTTTTCGAAAATCAAATAAGTTTTTACATTTTCGAAAAAATATTTTTTTATACAACAACGAACGTGCTTCCGCCTTTCCCACTATACCTCCAATCGGAGAGGTCAATGAATAGAATCTAAATTTTAATATTTAAAATATTTCATAACTAAAGGTGCACAGTATTAAAATACAACTATACGTAGGAGTAAAAGACAGAGTCCATCTGACTTGCTAATAAATTCTGCAAAAAAAAAAAAAAAAAAAAAAAAAAAAAAAAAAAAGAAGAAGAAGAAAAACTTTAAAAAAATATTTAAAATTTCAATTCGTTAGCTATGCAGTGGCACCGTGGCCAGCCCAGTTGATGAAAGCTGTTGTCAGGCATTTTAATAGCCATCATGTAAATGTCTTCCTGAAAGACTTCTCATATACAGTGCCGCTAGGTTCAAAGCCTGGAAAACTCCCACCCCCACCAGATGAGCCTGCTGAAGGCAGAAGCGCAATCTCTATCTCCCGTGGTTCAACGGGACTGGGATCGAACTCTGAATTTTATGCTTCGAAGAACACCGTCCTACTACTAGGAGCTGTATTTCCTTCACATTTAGAAACATTTTAATCTATTATCAAAGAATACAATATTTGCACATTACATATATTTTCAGAACTCATGGTATCTGATTTTTTGTATTTCAATTTCAAATACCAGAATCTGAAGCTTTCATACTTATACAATTAAAAAGTAGAGCTGCATATTTGTAGGTTTTTTTTTTTTTTTTTTTTTTTGTTTGTTTGTTTATCGGTCATCAATTATTTTTGGCCAACAGGTATTATTACATTGGCAGAGTTATCTTTTAAAGTCAATCTTTTTTTATAAACACCGAAGACCGTTGGGAGGAATGAACCTCACGAATGCTTAAAGTGAGCGCTAACTATTCGACTGTCAGTTGGGCATTGGTGAAGAGTTTTAATTAGAAGAAAAGAAATCTCTATATTTTATTTATCAAATATTTATTTTTAAAGTTAAATCACTATTTTCTAAATATGCCGAGCATCGTTAAAAAATGAGAAATTTTCACTGATTAAATTCAGTTTTTGGTGTAAACCAAACGGAACGCTACCAAATATTAAAAGCTATGAAATAATAACTTATATTTGATTTACAAAGTTGTTGCAATGCTTTTACTGACTATTTCTTAAATATAATTGTTTTACATAATGTAATATCCCAAAACCTCTTATTTAATTATTCTTAACAATTTAAAAGAGAAACAGCATTTAATAATTTAAATTATATTTCCTATTTAAAAATTTATTTAATTTTGAGAATGAAATACAGAATTTGATTTCATTATTATTTTCTTTCATTTCTGCTTACTGAAGCCACTTTATACATTTCGAGATTTTAAGCATGGTCTCTAATATATTCTTGAAAACTACAAAAAGGATGATAGGCTACCAGTGTTTAACATGCATTGACACTCCTTTCATTTCAGTCGTGTATCAAACTTGCTACCTTCTGAGAATGAAATGAACGTTCTTCGCACCAGCAGACTCCAAAAGGAATTGCTTAACAGCATCTATATCAGCAAATATCACATTTGGCTTAAGAAAGATATTGAATTTTTCATGCAGTATCAATTAATTATGCAATGCAACTATTTTAATAATTTAAATAATATCACATGTTATGCAATATCTTCGCCTTTATTTAATGGGGCAGACAGCTTAATCTTTTTAAATGCTCCCTGGCTGGGGTCAACAACCACGTAAATGACTAACGAGGGTAACGTTTTTATAAATTCAGCTTTGAAAATTATTTTTTTTCCCTGACGCTTACAAGGATGGGCTGGGGTACGAATATAAGATTCAACCATTTTTCGCTATTACATGCTTTTTCATACACGAGACACCTGAATGAAGTGTTTATATGCTCAATTTTAATTCCAGTGGCAGATGCTTCGGCCAAGATGGTGGATGGAATTCTGACCGGGACCCTCTCGTCCTACGGCTCTTATGACCAGTGCGTGGAAACCGTGGTGCCCAACAAGAATGTCCGTGGACAGTATTGCACCGTCGAAAGCTGGCCACCGCTGCCCCCGAAGCCAAGATTTTACGCCGTCAATCAACGTCTGAAGGCATTCCAAAAATTTGAGAATGACACCGGAGTAAGTGTTTTTCCTTTCTATTGGGACTCTGTATTAGTGGAGAAAGGTCTCTTGTGAGGATGGCATCGGCTTCTTCATGTTGTGAAGACCTATTCCTTCGTAAGGTTGAAGGGCAAGTTCGAAGAGAAAGGGTCAGATCTCGTATTTTCCAAGTTACTCGATCATCTTGTATGTAATTTATCCACTTACACCTCAATTTATGACCTACTTTATAAAATATTATGAAATCGAATCGAAATGTTTTAAAAAATGGAATTTTGGGGGAAAAATTATCTAAAATAATTTATTTAAACTTTGTTGAACAAAAAAAATGTCGTAATATTTAATATCCATGCTTGAAACTTAAATACGAATGATGCAGTAGGATGATAAGCGCACTTAATTTCGGTTCATTTGTTCATGGTTTCGAATCCCACCTCGGACTTGGATGCTTTTAATGCTTTAAAATGCTAAACGCTACGTTCGCTTTAAAACGTACATCCCTGTTTAACTAGTGTGCAAAAAATAACCGTCGTGGGACAAAACAACCTGTTAATATTAATACTACACATTTCTGTGGCTACTTCTTTTATCAACTTATTCATTTCTTTCTGTTGAAGTTTCTTCGCTTAGTCTGAAAATTTTATTCAGTACCGATCAGCCCAATAAACTAAATATATTAAATAAATTTAAATCTACATTGACTTTTACTCTTATCAACTATGACCAACAACGAAAACAATTCAATAATTGTAAAATACTATTTCCAACTATGACCAACTAAGAAAGCAATTCAATAATTGTAAAGTATTTACTTTACAATTATTGAATTGTTTTTGCTGTAGGTCATAGCTGGAAATAGTAAAAGTCAATGTGGATCTATAAATGATTCTTCCATCAAAATTAACAGTGTTTCGCACATGTTCCATTTCATTAAAAAGAAAACGAGCATCTTTTCTCGAGTGTCTATTTCCATATCCTACACATTCTGCAAATGTTTTGAATTTTAATTGCCGTATTTCGCTATCAGAGTATTATATACATCTTACAAAACGGAGAAATGCACTATTCTCTCTTCAGGCTGTGTCTCTAACTACAGCGAAAATCGTTTAATTTCTCAAATTTCTGGGTACAGTCTCTCTGACTTACGACCGCTCAATTGTTTGAGAGGGGGTGTTGCTGCAGAGATAAAAGCCGTTTCACTCAAATAGAAGTGCGATGAATGGGCAGTGTTTTTGCACTCACATTGTTTTAAAAGCGCTCAAGTTATTCTTGAAGTACAGACGTCGTACGGTTTTTTTAACAATAGTTGTCACTTGTGTAATTTAATTATTATTAACTTTTATTTTTTATTAACTATTTTGATTAAAATAAAATCAAGCACTTTATAAGTGCTGGTTTCTTTCGTTCAGTTGAAATCATGGCTATTATAACGATTATACTTTATTACGATTTTCATTGGTTTAAAATATCCATGACATCAGATAACGTTTCATCTACGTCACTAGTAATTAATTAAGGCATCATATTAAGACGTATATGCCTCATCGTATTGAGATGGCGTCGTCAATCCGACTTGTCAACGAATTTGCTGTCTGCCTTCAGATCGCATTCTTTGAGGGGCCGCCAACAAGACGAAGTTCACCCTCAAATTTCAGAGAGTAGTGTCGAAGCTCGTTTTGTTAATAAAACGATTTCTTATATAAGGAGAAAACATAGGCTTTGGAAGCCATTTTCCATGCATTCAAGCCATTAACATGTTGACAGTATGGTAAAAATATATTTGAGGGTTCTCCTTGGCGAGATTGGGGATTTTTGTTTGGCGCCAATCCTGTTCGAGTGGAACGATGTGCAAACAGTAATGGCGGCCAAAACACAATGAAATTTCAAAAATAATGCAGTAAGCACATAAAAAAAATCTACTCACTTTATTTTGCAGGAATATCTTCACTTTGAGGTATTATATATTATTAATATTAAATTAATTTATTATTATTATTATTATTATTATAAATTAAATAATCATAATATTAAATTAAAAAAATAAAAATTATATATATATATGTATATATATTAAATCTTACCAGCCAACATCCACCGTAGAAGTAACTGACCTTAATTACATGTACCGTAAAACATTCATAAATAACGGTTAAATCTAAACCAATTAGAATCGTGAATGGATTTCAGAATAACGTTTAGGGAAATAGAACAATATCGCCCAGCTTGGCGGGAATTCAGTGGGCACCCTCAAGTATAGTCTAACCGACAGTGTAACAGAAAAAAAAGTATAAGTTGAAAAAGACAAAACAATTTATTTATGGTTAACTCAAAGCGACAAGGACGATTTAAATTTTTTTTAAATTTCATTAATTTTGCAATATTTGTAAGCATTTCCTTTTAAATCTTAAAATTAATACCTTGCTCGCGCCAAAATTAAATGTTTTTGAATTTTTGATTTTGTTTTTTATTATATATTTTTGAAAAACTTTTATATTTTTGTAAATTAATTGAAAAAATTCAAATTGTACAATGTAATGATCATTATATATTGAATACTAATAACTGAGTTATTAATATTTTTGAAAGTTATGTATATAAAATTAGTTGGTTTGAAAGATTTTGTATAAATTAATTTTATCACGTGTTATTTATACTTAAATTTTTCATTAAATAACGAACAAATAAATTAAAACAAATTAATAAATTTTTCAACACTTCAGAATCCGAAATAGGGGTCTTACTTATGAGAAATAGAGCAATCTCTTTTCTCCGGCAACAGACAAATTTGCGTTGGGCTGTTCCTACGTTACACGGACAGTAATTTGCAGTCTTTACCTGGATAATCTGCGCATTTCTTACTAGACATTCGTTAAGATGAAGATAGAAACTTTGCTACAGCAACGTTTCTGTGAGCATGAATTAATGAAATGCATTTATTTTTCGACACTTAAAATATTAAGTTACTGCAATCAAACACGCAGCAAATTAGCGGGTGGTAGAACCAATCATTACTCAGTCGAAAAATCATTAGGCATGTTATCAAGTGGCTTGCAGTATTATTACAATTATATATGTACTACACTAATATATTATGATATTTGTTTATTTTTCGATATCAGAAGAGAGAATAAGTAAAGAGAGCTTTAAAAATCAAAACATGAAAACTATCCACAAGTTTTTGACAGTGATTAAACTAAATGGCTGAGCTATTCATTTCAAATTCCCGGACAATTTGCTATGACGTCATTAAATCCAGTTCCTTAAATGATGACAACTTGTATAATATGTCACCTATTTGTTGTGCCATCGTAATTTTTAAAGAAAGGAGGTCCACGCCATATATAAGCAGGCAGAAGATCACCAGATTTGTTTTGCTTGTCCTAATAGCGCCATTTTACTTGGGGAGCGTTGCCACCATCTCTTATTTTACCTGCCACTCACCCTTAGAGAATAGGACTCGTTTTCTGCTGGGTTGGTTTCGTAACCTTCCAGTTGCGAGAGAAACGCCTTTCCTAACCGACTTATAGTAGTCCCATTGCGCAAGTAGTCTCTTGAAAATACTCTCTAATTTTGAAGCTTTTGAATTCGGTAGTTGTTACTCCTTTCTTTGACTTTCTGAGGGATTTTAGACTGGCGTCTTATTAGGAAAGGCTGCAGTATACAAAAACAACTCTTTTTCGAAAAGAAAGAAAAAAATACATTTTTTAATTTTTTGGGATTTTTCCTTTTATATTACAATGTCGGAAGATTATTAGAAAACGCGCAAATAAGCTTCCTGCTATGAAGACGTATAGTTATGGATTTTATGAAATAGAAAAAAATAAACCAGTTATTTCTCATGAAAATGTTGACAAATGGAGAGATCTGTGTGCGTTTGATACCATTCTTCTCTATTCCCAATGGCAAAGCATAGATGAAAATTTTAATAGGTGGGATAAAAACTACTCTCTTTATTTCTTGAAGCGGACACAGTGCCTGATGTTATAAGGCACATTCAAATCAACATTCATGGGTGGGCTGTGGAGTTTTTATCAATAACATAGCCTTCATTCATCCTCCATCTTTAGTGACATCATCTACTACCACCGCTCTCTGACGTGGGTAAAAAAAAAGATTAGTTCGTTCTCTTTAGGAAGAATTGTAGGGCATGCAGGTCGGAAATACACTACATACCATATTTCCATCTCCCACTTCATCATTGGTTTTACCGTTACGAAGTGCCGTTTGACTCGTATCGGAAACACACGTTTCACACTCAGGTATTTATTTCTGAGCGAATTAAATCGATGATGCTAAATGTGCGATCTGCCTCACACAATGTATCATATTTTAATTACATATCAAGATTTTAACCTTCAACGTATGCACTTTTTTAATACAGACAGTTTAGATTTGTATGATTTATTGGGGGATCCACGTCACGGAAAACCTTTTTTCGTCTCTAAGAGCAACAGGTTTCTTACAATTTATTTGATTTAATTTTTAAATTTTTGTAATTGTATATATTTATTTTTATGTACATTTACACGGCTTTAAATACTTTATATACAAATATTTTTGTTTTTGAATGTTTTAATGTTGCTTTATTTTTTTAAAAAAAATAAGAAAAGAAATCATAGTTTCAATAAATTGGACATTGCACCATGAAACCAAACCATCATTCATTGGAGAGTTGACAAGAAACAATAATTTAAACTATAATGGACGTTGTTATTCAAAACATGGCTTTGGCGTTGGAATGCCCAAAAATCCAACGCCAGGTAAATTACTTCGATTGCTGCCTAGGATGCATAAAACCACAGTAAATTTTCAAATATCAGAAAACGTTTTTGAAGAGAATATTGGCCTCTTTAAGAAAGTTAAACTGTGCAAATGTAAAAAGAATTTGGCCACACATATGCCAATTCTATACATATTTACAATCTACCCACACAATTACACAGATGACAATATCAAAAAAGGAGGACTACACGTCCTTGTTTTTGAAGCGGAAAGAGTTCCTGATTACCAGATTTAAAATCTTTGCTGGATGGCCATAATTACTGTTTCGCTAATTTGGATCATATAATTGTAGAAACCATTAACTAATCATAATAATATGAATTTAATTCTGCGGTTTCTTTCGATTATTTGTAGACTCATATTAAATTCGATATCTTATCCATTTCATTGTATATTTTGACATTGTAAATTTATAAAATAGATTTACATCCATTCAAAGCCGTCGACCAGAAAATGAAAAGACACTTGGGGTCATCAGTAAGAAACATTTTCCGCCGGTAAAAAGTGTTTTTTTTAAAATATTTTATTCTTGTTGGATTATTAAAATATCGTATTATTTTATATTATTCTTACAAATAATTTATGCCATTATTATCGCGCATTTTGCAGCATTAATTTCAGCATTTTCTAAAGTGACTTTTTGTTCTGATTTGCGCGAGGGAGCAACCTTAAATAAATTTTAGTGGTATTGGTTTTCTTGGTATTTTGCACTCATGATTTCAAAATCAATGAAGATTTAAGTTAACACTGAAATTTTTCAGTAAAATAGAATCACAATTTATATGGAGAATTAGGCTTTAATATAATTTTCGTAAACTTACATAAATATTTTTGCCTTAATTTTACAAAAATAATAACCCAGTTTGAAATTAATGCCACTTACAAATAGGTATATTTTTCAAACTAATTGTGTGTGTGTGTGTGTGTGTGTGTGTGTGTGTGTGTGTGCAATTCCGCTTTTATTGAATTAATTTTTAAAAAATTTGAATTTAATCTGGCAGAATTTTTATAACAACGAAATTTGCTCTCCAATTAAAAGGATAAAATTAATTTATTCTGAGATTTTGCAATGTCAACAACTTAGTAGTTTGGAATTTCTCAAGGTAAAGGGAATTGTGGCCACGCCTTTCTTTTCTCAGATATTAAATACGAGAACGAACTTCACTAAAACTCAAAGGATCAATTTTCGCCTCAATTTGTGTTTGTTGATCGGAAATTTTGTTCTTGTAAAGAGTTAAAATAATTGATACTTTTATATCATTTGCTGCGATAGGGGTTTTAATTTTATATTTTTTAATTTGAAATATTAATATTTATTTTTTCTTGTATTTAAAACATGTTAAATTATTAAGATTTAAGCCGAAAGGAAAAGGACCGTACACGGTTTCACTGAGATTCATATTGCAAGTAGCACAAATGTATGGTTGCACCCAGACTTGATCTATTTTTTCATAATTCAGTGGGTCCTTTTCGCAGTGGATTTTTACTTCTTCTAATTTTTTACAATGAATCATGAATACTTCTTCCTGAATTTACTACTTAATAAATTTTTCTTAATAATTATGAAGATCATTTAACTGACAAAAATCAAATACATCATTTTTGCATTAAATTTGTTTTGAGCAAAATGCCACTTATAATAAAAAAATTTAGTATAATTTTTAGATTAAAAGCCTTGTATAAGCATGTTTCACATTTTAGTTAAATACTTAATCATATAGAAAGTGTATTTTTGTGACAAAATATACTTATGAAATATGAA
The DNA here is from genome assembly GCA_030067965.1 of Latrodectus elegans. Lineage (NCBI taxonomy): Eukaryota > Metazoa > Arthropoda > Arachnida > Araneae > Theridiidae > Latrodectus > Latrodectus elegans. The sequence continues at coordinate 77,233,249 of CM057812.1, read as the reverse complement.
AATTCATGTCAGATAAATTTTGATACATTCACTTATAAATTTTAAAAATTTATACAGATTTAAAATTCATAGATTCAAAGTTCAATAAAAAAAATTACAAATACATCATTCAAGGATATGAGAAACAGGCCTGTGCTCTATTATGTTTGTCTGCAGGACTCGGAAGACATGTGATCCTACTTTCAGTGGAAATCGTGTTTTCTATGACTACCCATGTGTGTCGGTCGATCTAATCTGCTTAAATAGAGGGCAAACTGTGCTGTGTCTCCGAGCGAATGTCTGCAGGGCTGTTGTCATTTTGTACTAATGGGCGAATTACTGTGAAGGAAGCAGCACATGCTCATTCATTCTGTTTGAGTCCATTTCTGGCCTAGGTACAGGGAAGTATGTAGGTGCAACTACAACATGCATTCATTATTAGCGGCGTCGGTGGTTATCTTACTTGTTAAAAGTCAGTGACATAATTGACGACTTATCCAAGTAGGAAGTCCCAGTTAGAATATTTCTAAGATTCTTTAAGGCTTTCTAATATTTCTGAGAAACTCATAAGGCAAATATAGCCATCATTTATTTATAAATTTTGAAAGTTCTAAAAACAAAATTCTTGCATTTTTTTAAATAAAGTTTAATTAGTAACGAGCCAAGACATTATGACCATCATTTACATTTGACATCATGCCCGCCAGGATGCTATTTTGCAGCAGCAAAAAAAGCGGAAAAAGTGAAGTTCCAAAGCGAAAAAAGCGAAGGATTATTCACAGGGGAAAAGCTCTTGGTTTCACTGACTTTGGCAGAGGCAAATTTTGGTGGTCCTCATCCTCTGAACGAATAATTCTGAAAATACACTGCATGTAGCGCCGGTGGTTGCCTTCTTTTATAAAACTAGATCGGCAACAGCAGCTTAGTTGACGACATGAGTAAGTCGAGCACAGGTCCAATTAGAAGTACTTCTAAATGCATGATTCGGGGATGTCTTGCGACAATCTCGTTTCAACAAGCAGGACATTAAACATATACAACAAACGTGTCATGTTCATATACAACAAACATGAATACTGAGATTTACTTATTTCTCTGCCATTCAACCATTTGGCTGAGCTCTCGAACAACCGTCCTTTGCGGAAATCTGAATGTTCATACTGAAATTTTTTTACAAATCTATAATCTAAATAATATCTAAAATGAAAGAGTTTATTCAAAACACGGTTCAGGAAAGTAAACAACAGATCATATATTATAAACAAAAACAATTTTAATAAACACAGAAGGTACATACATTGAACAATTACACATGAATCCAAAACAATTATATTCAAGAAATCTATAAGAACTGATAGTTCCATCGAAAAAGAGGTTGGGAGAATTCCCCCCCCCCCTCCTCTCAATCGAAAAAAATCTAAGTGTGATGAAATCATATATGATAATAGGCAACAGCGCCATATATTCAAACATTTTTCTCAGTACCAAGAGAATCTGCAGCACTTTATACCCACGCATTAACACACATCTTCTCACAGACTTTATTAGTTAGAAAATATTTACACTTTCTTGTAAAAATGTAGTAAATTTCCCAGTAGCTATTTACAAACAAAATGGATTCACTCTATGCCAATTTATATAAATTGGAGAGTTTTAAATGTCATGAACATTTATCTTTCGCATCAAATCTACTGCCAGAAATTCGGAAAAATAAAACAATATATCGGTAAAGAATGATGTCACATTTTACTGTTAAAAATCTGAAATAACGTAAGCAAATAAATTTACATGAAGTAGAATAGTATGAAAATCATGTTTAGCCTTAAAAGGGAAAACACTCATTTCGTAAAATGAATACTATCTTTTCTTGATATTCTTTACAACTTTTTTTTAATATTGATTACATATACAAAAATATAATTTTTGAGATATTCTTTCCTTTAAACCATGCATTTTGTTTGCTTATTTACAATAATAATTAAATTGTCAGTGTCATGGCTTCCATATTTTACAGTTAAAATAATCTCGGCTAATCGTTACAGTAGAATAAAATAAAAAATTATCTAAATATTTATTATAAATTTTTAAAAAATATTCCTACTAGTTTGGGTAAATAATTATCACAATCCTGCTAACAAGTAATTCTGTGATCTTTAGAATTTTTAAAATTTTTATATATAAGTTATTTATGTGTGTCAATGTGTGACACACTTAATTTCGTGTTTTGAAATCATTTAATTTCCATTTAATAGTTATTCACTGTGATTGATATCTATGTAATCAATATTAATGGATTTCCATTCACCCTTATTAATTGTTTAAAAATGGGGCCTGTTGCTCAGCAAAAATGTCTCAAAGTGCGCTTGTAATGGCTTATCGCGACTCCTCAGATAAAATGTGATGAGTTACCTTAATTTCTTAGAGAAGTCGCGATGAGTCTTGCCTTGAGGCGTAGGTAGTCCTGATAAGGCCCTATCCATGATGACCAGATGAGGTTCACAAGAATCTTCTGCCTTCAGGACATTCAGGAGCTGTTCCGCTTCTCCTTTTGTCATGTCATGCAATTTTGTGCAGGACTGTGGACAGGGAGGACAGTCCTCTTATTGCTTATGATTAGTTGAGGATCTTTGGATCTGGTCCAACCTTCTGTCATATGGGTTCGAATAAGTCAACAATAAATAAAATTACAACTATATTGTTACTGTTATATACGACAATAAAATTCTGAAATCAATCGTAAATTTTAATATTTCTAAGCCTGTGCTACGTAAATTTAAAGCTTACAATATTTATTTTTTCTTAAAGTTTCTACTAGAACATTGGATGGGTTTTCTTTTTTGATTCTTTACTTCCCAACGTTAAAAAGTCATGTTCAATCCTTAAAATAATTTTGGTGATAGAAAACCTCGACAAAGATCTCTCGATTATGGTAGCAATCAAATGGTTTGGTTTTGGTTCAACAGTGGATAGGATCTGTCGCCACCTTCTGTTTTAGATGTTAGTTCTCTTTTGGGATCCACTTTAAACTACATGTTTTGTTTCTTTTCGTCTTCTTTCGCTAAATTTGCCCGATGAGTGACTAGCAAACCAAGGTGATTTTAATTATGGATGATCCGAACATTGAGTTTTCTATAATTTTTGTCATATCTCTTGGGAGCTAAAAACGATATTTTAGTAAAGGATAATAAGAAATGATTTGATTCTAATAAATTAAACTTATTTATCTATATTGATTCAGCCTAACCACTGAAGAAACTCTTTTAACAAACTAGTGAGCGGAAATGGAAGAATATTCGGCACCACCCTTATATTGATGAACCACTTTTCAAGGGAATTTTGTTGCTCAGTCATTTCACAAAGAGTGTTAATTTGAGGTTGGAACAGCAGATTACGGAGATACGTCTTAAGGATTCGATTCCAGCCACTGTTAGGCAACGTAAGATTTCTTTTTTTTTTTTTTTCTTTTTGTATCTGCCGAGGAGATAATTAGAATTTGTCTGGGTTATTTTCTCTCTTGTAACACGTGAACATGGCACACCATAACTAACATGCTTCCTCTCAATGGTCGTGATGACCTCTGAGTGAAATGATATCATTGAGGGTGGCAAACCAAGTATTCGGAGTCTTCTGCTTGGTCCTCAATTCAAAATCACAAAGATTCCACCCGGCTGTTTCTATTTGACTGGTAAAACCGAACTCAGGGCTAGGTACAGGGAAGCATGATGGTGCAACAACTTGCTTCGTGTCCTAGAGTTTGGTGAAAACTGCTGAAGAGAAATGGTAATTTACGGAAGCAAGGACGAGGCAGAAGACCCAAAATACTTCCCCTGCCATCAAAGGTATCATTTCATTTGGAGGACATTGCGACTTACTGAACGCATTTTGAACAATGGGAGAAGGATATTACGGTATCACAATCATGTCTGCCTGGGTGACTACTTAAGCCGGCTTTCCTACTTACGACATGTGGACACTAACAGTGAGAAATTCTGCTGGAAAGCAATTTGTGCTGAGGACGTCCTGAATTACGCTGAAAAATTGTACACAGTGCGATGTCAAGAAACAGCTTAACAAGGAATTTTTTGTAACATTCAATGAGATTTTTCTTTTTGGAAAGAGATGCGTCATACTCACTTGTAGCGAAGGAGAAAGTCCGAAGCACTACTAAACTCACTCTCCAACAGGTGTGCGTACACAAAAATCATTAACTCCGTATCATCTTTTCGTACACTCTTAAAAAAATCGGATGATTTTTCACCACTCGATGAGCGAGGGATATTTTGAACTCCAAAAAGATTCAAAAGGAATCCTTTTGTACTTAACTGGGTAGAGAAGTTCTCTTTCAATCACTCCATTCTCGATTCAAAGCAATTTTCACTCTTTTTTTGACGTGCTTATGGCACAAAGCAAATGTGATGTGCTCTGATTGGATTAAACCATCACTTGGCTCTATGCATTCGGTTTAGTTTCTTAAAATGGAGGGAATTAAAGCTTCAAAACGATCTATTTGAATTAATATATATATATATATATATATATATATATATATATATATATATATATATATATATATATATATATATAATTAGACAAGAAGGAGCGCAGAAACATTACGGTAAGTCTTTATTATTTATATTAATTGAATGACTAAATCAATTCTTCATATTTGTGATTTTTCACCTTAATATAAGCTTTCGTTTTCGAAAGTGTGAATGAATGAATTCTATTGAGTTCATATTCATGTAATATTTATAATATTTGAAATTTCTGATTAATTGATAACGTTTAATAATATAAAAATGTGTTTGGAAATTTTATTTTTTATTTCAAATACTTTTTCTACGAAAATTTAATTTATTATAAATTAATGGTAAATTATAATGAATGCATTTTTGAATTCTTTTACTTTCGAAACTGCGTGAATATGATTATTAATTTTTTCGTTTATTTAAACATCCAATGTATATTATCGAAATATTATTTAATATACTAGTTCATTGTACTGAATTGAAAGTGCGATTAATATCAAATTTAAAATTTTACCAATGAATAAGAATACATTTTTTCATAAATAAAATTCGAAGCTTTTTAATTTAAATGTTAATACAACATAAAGCAAATATTAATCTACAGAATATTATTTGACAATATGTATTGTATTTATTAAAATTTCACTGGCAATTTTTTATTTGATTGTTACTAAGTAAAAGCAAGCGTTGATAAAACGAAAACAAAATTGTCTGTATCAAAATGTATTATTAATTTGTATATTTTAGAATTTCCTACTAAAAATTTTATGAATGGAAATATAATTTATATTCGTATTTTATGATTGTCATTGTCATCAGCGAAGAAAAATATAAAAAGCAAAATTAGCAAAAGCAAATCTGAAACATGAAGTTCTTTTGAAACTGATGAAATGCAATGTAAGGAAGAAATGGCTGATCAGGTATATTGTGTATAATAAATCAAAATAAGTTGATCTGTATAATGTAATCAAACTAAGTTTTATGGAAACTGAGAAACTGTTAACTATTGTTATTGCAACAAGTATTAATTGTTAACTATTGTTATTGCAACAAGTATTAATTTCATTTTGCTTCTAAAATTTATTTAAAAGTTTGAAGTAATATGCTATGTTTAATGTAAGTGATAACTTAATTAAATGACATGAAAATTCCAATCAATATTTTCAGTTAAAATCTTTTATTAATGTTTTTGATTTTTAAAGTTGATTTTAAAATAATGAAAGGTAATCATTCATTCAATTATTATTACTTGGTAATTAGCTTAAGAAATTTTAATAATGTTTGTAAATCTATTTTGAATTAAAGTTTTGTTTTTACTACTAGAACCAAATTCTAATTAACTTTATAATAAATTTATAATTCACTTAAAATTTTCTTTTTTTAAAATTAAACTTTTTTAATTTGAATTTAATTGTTTAAAGAAATAAATATCCAGTATTTATAATTCATTTTACCATAACTAGTTTTTACATGTATAATATTATTGAGTAAACACATATGTGTAGATGTATGCATTTTTCCTTTCAGATAGAACGATTATTACAATTTGAAATGACTTATGAAATTCCTCGAGAAAAAATATTTCGAACTTGTGAAGAAAAAGTTTAATATAAAATAGCATTTTGTGATGAAAAATAGACCATCTATTGTTCTATTCTATAACAGAATTTATTTCTCTAAGTATCCAAAATAATGCTTTCAATGAAACATTGGTAGTATAAAACTTGTATATTTTTTACATATTTGAAAATGAATTTTAAAATATTCAAGAAAATACTGAACTTTTATATCAACATTATTTTCTAACAATGCCACAATGACTTAGGCACACCAAAAAGAAATTTACAATCCCTAACATTTTTTGTATATCTGGATTTTTAATGGTAGAACATGAAACACATGCTGTGCATGCATTTCCAAGTTTTTTTTATTGCATGTGAATATAATGTTTCAAATTATTTTAATGCCAAAAATATTTAGTTGAAATTTTACAGAGAAAGGATTTTCTTATATAAAAAGGAAGTAAAATCTCATTGTTATTTTGATATTTGTTTAATGATTGCATGATCCAAAAGAAAGTAGTAATATGAAATAAATATGTGAGAATTCTGGATGATAGTATTTTTTAGGATGAGAATAATTTTAATACAGAATATAATTACATTTCTTCTGAAAAAGGATTCAAAATGGATTGTTCTTCTGATTTCTTGCAGCTTTATTTTTTTGAAGTATTATTCATATGAAATTTTGTTATTAAAGTTTATGTAGACATTAAAGAGAGAATACAAATATTATAGAAATTTTAGTTATTAATTTTTTTTTTCGAATTTGGTGAAGAGGTCTTTAGAAGAAGAACAACGCTCAAAACTTTGCTGTGGTCATAAGCAAGACCTGAATATGAAATTACTATAATCGATCAAGATCTAAATTTTGCAAAATACATGTATTAAAATGATTATTATCTTTTTTATTCTTATTTTAATAGTATTCTTATTTTGTTTTATTAAACTGTCAATTCACAAAAAAATTAAGTTCCAATATTAATTTGACGTCATAAACTTAAGAACTTCTGTATACGTATTTTTATTTAATTTTTTTCTGTATTAAAAATTGAATAAATGTTTTTTGTATAATCTTGCATTTTATTTTTAATTTCATTCATAGTTTCATTGATATCTAAATATTTAAATAATATGTAAATATGTCTTTATCCTCCTGTAACTCCAAAAATGCATACTATCAATATTCAACAATAAATATTTTGCTATAGTATAAATAAATAATTTTTTCAAAAGAACTTAAATATATTTACTTATATAAAATATTTGTGTATTTTTTAAATTGTGTACAATTTATTGTACTAATAATGTTTGTAAAAGTTAATTTTGTACTTATGGGCCTATAGTAAACTAAACTGAAAAATAAGTAGTGTGACTATTTTTTCTTCAGAGAGAGAGAGAGAGAGTAAAACTATAAATAGATATAAATAATGTAATACACACACATGACTGAACAATTTGCTTGGTAATGTATGTAATTTAAAAACCACTATAATTATCCAAATCCATTAAAATACCATATTCAATTCTACTGTTAAATTATTGAATAAAGAAATCATGCGCGGGTATCTTTATATTGTAATTTTAAAAAAAAAAGTAAATAAATAAAATAAAAAAATACAGTATTTCTAAAAATAAAAAAATCAAAACCTAAGTTCTACATTAAAGTGTCAATATAAAAAAAATCAGCAATACTTATATAAAAGATTGAAATTCACTCTTTTTTTCATCGAATTTACTCCTTTAAACGATTTGTGGTTACTCCTCTTAAAAGGAGTGGCTTACCCACATCTTTCAAAAGAGTGAATTTCTATCTTAAAGATTGGTTGAGTTTTGTGACAGTGAAAGAGTGAAATTTCACTCCTTCTGAGTGAAATCCAATTGATTTTTTTAAGAGTGTAGTGGATATTGTATAGAATCGAACTAACTATGGCTCTGAGGAATATGCTCCACTATTTAATAATCTCTTCGTCTCTCTGTTGAAATGATGGCGCTCTTCTATATGGGAGATCCAAAGTTCGATTCAAAATAGAGATGAATCAAAACAAAAAGATATTGCGCTTTTATTTTCGGTTGAATATCTATCAGAGTGAGTTGGTTTGTTTGTCAATCAATCGCCATCATCAGGAATGAATATCTTTCAGAATGGCTTGATTTGGGTTGTCCTTTAGCGTTCAATTTCAGTGATTATCATCATGAATGAATACCTGTTCGAATGGGGTTAGTTTGATTTGATTTGTCAATCACTCATTGGCCATTTTTTTAGCATAAGAACAAATTTTACCTGGAGCTGTCGTTTAAAGTGGACTCACGAATGGCTGCAAATTGTCAAACCCGAAGTGGAAATTAAACTCACGAATTGTTGAACTGAAGTCGACAGACTTAATAATTCGGTTGACAGCTCAGTTATCAGAAGGAGAGTTTTCTTTGGCAATGAAAAATCCTCCCCGAATTCATGAACGCCTCCTGAAAGCTTGGAAGGCAGCACGAATCATTCATCAAACACTTTCAGATAGACATAAGGAAAAAACCAGTGAAATAAAAACAGTACTTGCGTATATAATATATATTCTGTAAAAAAATTTAATAATAAAATAAAAACTCATATATACTTTTTGAGTTTTCAGACAGTTCAATTAATTTGCTTTGATATATTCCCTCACTAAGTTATAAAAAAATTTCAAATCTAAATTTTATATATTGGGAAAAATTTCTACATTTTTAGATGAACCATTGATATTTTGATAATTTTACTGTCGCTTCATTTTACCTTAAAAAATGGTTAAGAATATTTTATGCGAAGGAATTAGAATATTTCTTTCATGTGCGCGCCAAGAGATGTAACCCTTTTTATGAAATGTCACTACAAACTGAAGGCTAGAATTTTTTCACCGCATTCTTGGAGATGCCTCTTCGCATTACTCTGATTCGTCCTGAAGTGATAGCAAATTTGACACATTTCAGTCGAAACAACATCTTCAAAATTCAGAACATGTAACAGAAATCTAATTTTTATTGAATAGTTGCTGTACCTCTCACAGCTTTCTCTCCCGATTATTTAAAATGCACATAATTTTTATTTCTTCACTCTATGTTCTTACAAAAGCTATTTGTGTTTAAAGATTATTACACGAGTCATTATATATAAAGTTATATTCAATCATCTAATACTTATTGTAATTCATATTCATAATATTTACTATAATTTGTATTATAATTTATTAAAGTCTGAGGATGAGAGTGAATTTGAAGTATTGCGTGAAATATGAATTATAATTGTGCAAATGAATTAATTAATATTTTATGCGAAATACATAAGTTGTGCATTAAAATGCCCATCGTTCTTAAAAGACAATTAGTAAAAAAATAAGAGTTTTTCTAAATCTTACACACACTCTAAATGAGCTCTTCAAACATATATTTTATAAAATCCATATTTAATGTTGGTTTTTATGGCATACGCTTCTGGCGTTACTATAAGATGTCTGAATTCAAACTCACCTAAATTCGGACCCTCTCATCTAGTATATTTTCATTGTCTTACCTCACTCGGTCAACAGAGACGGAACCCGTCCAGGTGGATGGAGTGGGACCAAAACTTGACTTTTGACGACAGGGACCGAACAGAAGATCACCTGCCACCCCCAGAAGAATCTGTCACTTTCATTGTGACTATGGTCTATTTTATTTGCCTCAGCTACCAATAGCGAATATAATATCGGATTCAAATTCACTACTTTCCGATATCGAGAGCTAACTTCCTGACCAACTAGGCTGCCGCAGCCTTGACTGTTTATGTAGATAATATCGTTATTCTGTTTGTCCGTCTAATTTTTGAACAGGATTGAAAGGAGAAGAGCTTCATGGAATCTAATGAAACTTAAATGAGGATGTACGTCTCTGTGGTTAATTTATAACACAGAATGAACCCTAAAAAAACTCTCCGTAAAGTAACTTAAGCAGCAATGTTAATAACTGCAGCACGGTAACATTCCGTTGAGGAATTTTTTTTCGCTTCAAGGAAGAAGCATGTGAGTTTGTGTGTGTGCATGTGTGTTTTTAACAATTGTCGTCCACGTGTTATCGTTTGAAATAGAAAAAATGCATATACAATATCAGATCCTTGTTTTTTTTTTTTTTTTTTTTTTTTTTTTTTTTTTTTTAAAAAGAAAAAAAGTATTGCGAACGCCTTTCTAGGCGAATGCGTTTTCAGCTTTTCCTGCACGTCACCCGTCTGAAATATATTGGAACGTGGATCAATAGAACTTCTACTTCGATATTCAATGACATCGTTACTAAACAAATATTAAATGCTGCCTGAGCCGTCATCATACATCACCCGCCACTATGCGATTGGCTCTCTTCTGCTCACATCTCGTCTCGCGCTGGGTGTGATTGGCATTCAATGTGTTTAAGTATCCAGTAAGTGAGTTGAGAACTATAAATTCATTGAATAACGAACAAAATAATTCAAACCGAGTGCAACGAAGCGGCTATATTTAGCTAATGCCACAGTTGAGAGAATAAGGTTCTGTTACTTAGGCTCTATAGTAAAGCACCGCTTGCCAATGTTTGAGCTCTTGGGTTCGAGCCGAATCATTGTTGGACTCTGTAGAATTGAAGTTGCTCTTTGGTATTCTGCATGCACGTCTTTCAGGGTAGGGTCGCGGTGACCTGGTTTTTTAGTTCTCATTATCGGAATGAAGTGAGTTCGAATCCCGGCTTAACCGAAGATCCGTCGTGATCACTAAAGGCGGCCGGGGTACGTTAAAACTGAGAATGTGGTCACAATGTTCTCTAAGTGAAGTGAAACCTCTGGGAATTGCAGGCGAGGATCTTCTGCTTCCAAATTATCAAGACTGCCACCCGGCTGCTTATGTCTAACTGATAGAGTCCAACTCAGGGCTAGGTATAGGAGGCACAACAACGTCTTTCGGTACTTGAGAGCTTCCTGGGTTTTCTCTCTTGAGATACAGAAATGTGCTATGCGAGGTTCTGGACAGAATGACCATGAAACAGTCTTGTGCCATTGGAGCGTTCTCCACGTAACGTCAAAGCTTCGTCTCTGAGCTTCTACAGCGGGAAGAGACGAGAACCTTTTAAAATGCAACTGTAATCGGTCTTCCGTCCGGAAAAGCTAGGTTCGATTCCTGATGCCGCCAGAGATTCACCGAGCACATGCATTATACGTGCTCGTTATATCTGTAGAATCGAAAGTCTTGTGGTCGGTCGTTGAGCAGTTACTATAGATGTAATGATCTGGAGAAAATTTCCTCCTCCTCAAAATGAAGGGAGTGAATCCTCTTTTGGTGCTGTCTATCGGAGGAGTCTTAGAGGACAGACGTACTTTCACTTCCGTGGTGCTCTGATTAAGCGAACGACTTAATTCCGCGTAGCCATTATCTAACGAGCTTCGCTTGTCCAAGTGTCATAACTAACAATAGCAACAGTTACCGGTTTATTTAAACATGAAATCGCAATAGTTTTCCAATTAATTACAAAAGAATGAAGAAAAAGATTATCGCATTTTGATAGCAGTATACCAATTCTTTTTTTAAAAAAATATATCAGAAGAGCACTAAAATTTTTATTTCATTTGCACAAATCAATTATCAATGATTTTTTTTAAAGTATCACTTTAAGCAATATCCTTATTTTATATACCAAGACTTGCATTCTTTGAGGCCAGTAAAAGTAATAAAAAATTCATTCATGCAATATTTTTATTAAAATATATATTTATCATAATGTTATATAGAAAGAAATAAGATTGCGAGAACAGAGTGCATTTTCGAAATTGGTTCTCTTTTCAGATCGCCGGTGAAGTGACCGGATACCTGCAGTTGTTCTACAATTTCCCTTTCCGTATCGGCATTTGCGTGCCTTCAACGTGTTCCAGAGAAGACATCTTCAACGTTTCGCAATTGGGTGAGTACCATCGCCTCCATTCAGCTTTCATTCCACCCCCCCCCCTAGCAAATAAGTAGTTTAAACATTTGAACATTCTTAAATTTTTTTTAAAATTAGAAAAATCCGATATTTGGAAGGTACACATTTTTAATACTTTCTTACAATTCAACTTTACAAAAATGAAATTTTTATATTTACTTTAATTTTTTTTTATAAATATTAACAATTTTTAATATTAACTTATTAAAACTTTTAAGTTTTAATAATTAAAATAGCCCAATAATTAATTAAAATAATTAATATTCCTGTTGTGTACTTATGAATCAACATTCACAATAAAAAGCTAATGAACTTAATAAAAATTGCAATTTTAATTTAAAATATTTATTAAATGCTATTTTATATGCAATTTCAATTTAAAATATTTGCACAAATAGAGAAAGATCAGCATATTTTGCTCCCTTCAAAAATTACAAACATGAAGAGAAAAAAAGTTGTGGAAATAAATTTCCTTTTTAAAGTATTTATGTCAAGTTTTTAATGAAAGCTTGTTTGGATTTACGATATGATAACCGAAAATGGATTGATAAATACGTTATTAATCATATACAATTGATTTTATTGCAATAGGGGATTAGAAACTTATTTTAAGTATTTTTGTTGACATTATGTCAACAAAAATACTTAAAATAAGTTTCTATAATGGTGCATTTATAGATGAAATGAGTGTGTGTGTGTGTGTGTGTGTGCTTCTTCAGTACTAACAAAATAAAATATATGTTATGAAATAAATAATATTTCACAGAACAAGGATAAATATTATTTTGGCAAAATTTCTAATCAGTAAATTAAAAAAAAATAACTTAAATAAATATTTATAAATCTCTTTCTTTCAGTTTTAAAAAACATCTTTCCCGCCAACGTAACTGTGCCAAGATGTGAAACGAAAGAGCCTTTAGTTCTCGAGTACTTTCAAATACCTATTCTGTAAGTATATTTATGGTTTCATATTTTAACTCTCTAGCTGCTCGCTTATTCCCAGGAGCATTCGCCATGCAACAGGTGGAATAAATGACATTCAGTATAATGCGTTTAATTCAAATTTTGATTAACAGAGGTTGTTAGTTGCACACTAAACGGCGAGGTATGTACCGTCTCTAACTTCATTGTGAACCACTTGTTTCTAATCAGAAACATTTGTTAGAAAATGATTGACAGAATGTATTAGGTCTAGCGGAAAGTGTTGTCAATTTTTGAAAGAAATCAAACGACAATTTTTCATAACGTCAATCAACTTTATTCAATAGTGCAAATGCCCCTATTATTAATGACTTCTAGTCAGCGTGAAGACACAATTGGTATACCCATTTTTTAAAAATGATTTATCTTTTCATGCGAAAAATTGAAACAGTGCTTAGTTGATAACTTATTTTCTAAATTTTTTTTTTTTTTTTTTTTTTTTGCTTTTTAAGCAATTCTGTAAGGAAAAACAAGTGGTTGTTGTAGGGTGATAAGACCGAAAAATATGGTGTCTGGGACAGATTTTCCCATCTAATTTCTACAATTTTTTCACGAAATCTTTTGTTGAACTTCTTTTTCTTGGAACATCACCGGCCTCTTTTCTTAGACCCTTTCCCTTTACATTAACCAATTGCTGGCTATATTTTTCCGAATTGAGTTTTTCTTTCAATTTTCAAAACATACGATGACTCTATCCTCAAAATGCTTCTGATTTCATTCATGTGACGCCCACTTCCCCACCGATCCTATCTTCCGGAATAGTTTGCGGAGCTGAGACATCCGGTGTTGTCAGAAAAAGGTCTCGCTCTAATTTGGTTTTAGCAACATCGTCATCGGTCAACTGACAGAATGTTCCGGTAGACCTAATGTATTTCTGATCGGATTCTGAAAGGGAATTTAGAATTAATAGTGATATAGAATTTTCGCTGATGGTGATAAGGATGATAATTTTTCCCTGTGCCTTATATTTTCTTGAATATGTGTTTAATGAATACCAATTACTTGTTATTCGATTACTTCATTTTAAACAAAAGGTTTTTTATGGTAATGTCTAAAAAATTTCCCAAGCTTAGAATAGTTTCTCACGATAAAAATCTGTATAAAAAAATCTTTCTAGAAAGAAAATTGTATATTTCGGATTTTTAATATATATATTAAAAATTGTAATGTGTTATCAATTCCATTTTTGTTTATCAGATAACGAGTGAGCGGCTTACGTGGGGAAGGCAGAAGTCCTTAAATTTACTAATATTTAAAGATTTATTTACAAAAAGGATTATTTACAGACATCTTTTAGCCTTCACACACACACACACACATATATATATAAATTATCAATTCCATTTTATTTATCAGGTGACGAGTGAGTATATTTTTGGATCTTTGGTGGGGGAGGGAAAAGCTTTTAAATTTGCTAATATTTAAAGATTTGTTTACAATTAGGATTATTTACAGACATCTTTTAGCTAGCTCCTTCACACACACACACATCTCCCTGCTCAATTACATGAACATCTCTCTTAACATGATATATTAAGCACTGCCATCTAGTGGCCACTCCTTATTTTTTAAGTAATATTACGGCTTAATGCTACCATTCGGCCAGACTGACCGATTAATCTCCTGATTAATACAAACAATACAACCAGACATTAATAAACCAAAAAATAATACATTCTAAAATTTCAAAATATAACAAAATAAAAATAAGCTTAACTGAAAAATCTTCTTCAGTGACATACTTACTATTTTTAACTATCAAATTTAACAAAATGTTAGAAATTATACTAATTTTTACATTTGCTAATTTACTTATAAAAAGAAAAGAAATAATTAGTACATTATGAAAATCATAGACTATTTTCAATAGAAAATACTGTAAAAAGTTCAGATTTTTTTAAGTTCAATTTAGTACGAAAAACGTTTAATTAAATGAAAGTTCAATGAGTTAAAAGTTTAACTTCAGTATAACTAGAATCACTTGTGTCTGCGTAAATTCTCCAAGGTTTTAGTTGACTTACATGAGCGGTGGCTGTGAAAGTGTCCCTTTTCCTTTTCTTGTAACTGAGTTACTCTGTAAGTGTCATATGGTAATACTTCAGTAATTATCAATGGTCCCCTGCACTTTGGCTTAGCTTTCAAAGGTTGACCTGTTGCTTGAGGTGTTCTCTTCATGACCACTCTTTCACCTTTTACGTTGATTGTTTTACAGTTTTTTTTTTTTTTTTTTTTTTTTTGTCAAAATATGATTTTATCTTTTTTTGCTTAGTTTCTATATTTTGAATCGCTTCTTTTCGTACTTCTTAAGGATTCTTATATTCTCTCTTTGGCTTCATCATCTGCTTATTAGTCCATCATAAAATCTATGTGATTAATCATGCAGTCTTATTGGTTGTTTTATTAACTGCATTATTTAAATTCATTTCTCGACACCTTTAATTTTCAAGTCCCAGTCTTTGTGTTTTAGATCTTCCATACTTGTAAAAATTGCAGGTAATAGGCATCTTTCGACTTTTCCGTTTCCTTTAGGATGTTTTGTAGAGTTAATGTATGCTGAATACCATTTGTGGTGCAAAACTCTTCAAATAGATGAGAAGTGAAAAATGAGCCTCTATCACTTATCAACCTGTCCGGTAAACCAAATTCGTTGATGAAATTTTGTAAAGCTTTAGTACATTTTGAGTTGAAGTACTTCTTACCGGTGCAGCTATGACAAATCTGGTTAAATTATCTATTATTACTTGTAGTTCTTGATTTCCTCTATAAGTTTTAACAAAAAGGCCTAGATGATCCACGTGAATGATAGAAAATGGACGTTTTCTTGGTGCAATTGAATTCAAAAATCCCTGTTTTTTTTTCCCTTCTGAAATTTTTTTCATAAAATACTCAAAACACATTGAAATATATCTTCTACGTAACGCGCTTCATAGATACAAACCAATATAATTATTTTATTTTACTAACAGTTCGGTCGACAGAAAAATGTTCCATGAGGTCGTGGAATCTAACTACCATACTTTTCCTCATTGATTTAGGTATTACATAAAGTAAAATTTCTTTATCCTTAACCTTGTGTTTTCTATAAATTTTATTCTGCTTGAAAACATATCCTTCAATTATTTTCTTTTCCGATTCGGACCTCTCTCTTTCCTTCTTCTTGAATATATCTATTAATTTACGTAGTTCCATGTCTGAATTTTGCATCATTAAAACTTGTTCTTCTGTAGTCAAGGTACACAAACTTTAAACTTTCTCTTAATAAAACTGTGCAAAGTATCTTCTGGCTCTTCAACAGCAGCTCTGCTTAGTGCATCTACGTGTTTCATTCATTCACCTGATCTATGCCGAATCTCAAAAATCGTATTCTTGCATGAGATTAAACCATCTTGCCATCTTAGGATTTGATGACTTTTTAGCGTTTAGATACACGATTACTTGACAGTCTGTAACGATTGTAAACTTTATTCCTATCAGAAACTGCCTTAACCTTTCTAATGTCCACACAATAGACATCAACTCTAATTGACTCGAATGGTACTTTTGTTCAGTTTCCGTAGTTTTCTTGCTAAGGCAATAAACCATCCTCCAATTCCTTTTACAATCTGTTTGAAATAATATTCAGGCCAATCCAATTGAGCTTGTGTCGCTATGTACCTCAAGTTCATTTTGAGGATCAAATGAGCTAGAATCGGTGCTTTAATAAGATAACTTTTATGTTCCTCGACAGCCTCACTTTGCTCTTGTTCCCAAACAAACCTTGCATCTTTTTTCGTAAGTTCGGACAATTGTGCTGCCTTGGGAGAATATTTAGGAACAAATATTCTACAGAAACTAGTAAATCCTAAGAATCTTTGGATGTCGTGCGTATTTTTCGGAAGAGGAAATTTTTCAATAGCTGCTACTTTATGTGGTCCAGGTTTCAAACCATCTCTACTAAGTATGAAACCAATAAATTCAGTCTCTAATTTTCCATATTCACCCACATTTTGGTAGTTTTAAAGATAAATTGGTTTTTCTTAAGCACTCAATAACTTCAGTAAAGTTTTGTACCATTTCGTTCCATGTTTTAGCTGGAATCAATATCTCGTTTAAGCAGCACAGTACTTTTTACTTTTTTGTTGAATAATGGGACCAAAACAAGATTCATGAGTCCTTGGAATTCTTCAGGAGCATTCATCAATCCAAAGATCATTTGCTCAAATTGACTTGTATCTTCTAGAGTTATGTTTGTTTGTTTGTCGCTCAACGGTCATTTTTTGCACACGAAGGATAATTAGACCGGGACCTATGGTTTAAAGTGGATTCCGAACCACTACAAACATCCATGCCCAAAATGGGATTCGAACCCACGAACTATTGAACCGAAAGCAAGAGTGCTAACCATTCGACTGCCAGCTCGGCCTTCTGGAGTTATGAAAGCAGTTTTCAGTTTGGCTTCTTCAGTCAGGTAACTGTAAATAACCACTAGCTAAATTCAATGTAGCATAAAATTGGCTTTCTCCTAGACTTTCTAAAGTGTCATTAATTTTGGGTTATGGAAATTTATCCTTGACAGTCTGAGAGTTTAATTTTCTGTAACCTTCTATAACCAACCGCTGTTCCCCTTTCTATTCCTCAACTAATAATACAGGACCAGAATAAGGAGATCTTGTATCTGAAATTGTTCCATACCTCTTCCATTCGGATACAATTTCTTTTATATGCTTCTTCTGTTCAGAATTGGTTTTATACGGTTTTTTGAAAAATTGGTTTACTGCCATCTACTTCTTTAATGTCCATTTTGCATAAATTCGTGCAGCCTAACTCGCTTATGTTTAAAGCAAAACAGTCTCGATATTTATTTAAAAAATTAAAAAGTTGCAATTCTTTATCACTTTCTAAGGATTTCTCGAAATTAATATCTTTCATTAAAATAGGAGACTTATCTTTGTAATTTGTTATAACTTCAACTTTTTCATTATCACTTTTAACTTTATTATAGATAGAGATAAGCTTCACTTACTTCCATTCCCCTACCTAGGCGCTGACCTTTCCTAATTTTTAAGTTCAATTCTTCTTTATTTATTACTGGTAACTGGTACAACTATTTCACCGTTAACTACTTCAAAGAGAGAATCGAAATTCTGCCCTATACTTTTGACTAAAATTGCTCCCTTAACTATCGATAGTTCGGTTTCTTCAACTTTTGCTCTAATTACATTAATTGATTTGCTTTCGATTTCTGTTTCATTTAATGTTTTTATAATTTAACTGTATTTTCCTTTATATCTACTTGAAATTCTAAAAAGACGTCGTCATTTGAGTATCCAAATTTTATATTACCCCCCAATACACGTAAAAGCAATGTATGGTAAATCTAACCAAGTTCTACCTAAAATTAATTCGCATGGTTGGAAATTACCTTCCACAATTAATGAAGAAATAAACTTTCCAACTACATCATCTACACGAATATTTACTACAGCTTTTCCAAGAGCCTTGGTTATTGGGTTATTTTGATTTCCAAAACCGAATAAATTACTGTTATCTGGGATCCTATTCAGATTCATTTTTATTGTGATACTTTCTTTTAAGAGGCAACAGCTGCTTCCTGTATCAATCAATCCAACCATTTTATTTTCATAAATATAAGCATCTTTCAAATAGTTCGTTGGCGCCAACGCAATCTTGAATCCGCATTGTTTTGACTAACGGATAAATTATTCCCCTCCCGCTTTTGATCGGTTTCAAATTTACACATTCGCTGAGAATGACATTGCCTTTTACATTGCTTACAGTAAGCAAAAGCATTCACGAGATATATGATCATAATCATATTATAATTAAAACATCTTAATTCCCCTTTTTCATTTCGAATATCCGAACTGACTAACTTTTTTTTCGATTAATACCATTATTTTCACTAAACGGAAATGATTTCTTTTCTACCGGAAATTTTCCATTACGAGAGAATTATAATTCGATGAGTTTTTTTAATTTGAAACTGCTAATAGATCGAACATTATCAAATTATCCAATTTATCAGCTAACTGGTCTGGAAAATTAATTTTCGGCCATTTGTCCACAAAATGTTTCCAAGATGTTGAATTTACTTGATTCATCAATTGTTCAGTAATAGTTAAATGTTTTAAACTATTAAAATCTGAAATCTGGAGTTCCGTTATCCATTCATCAAAATAGTTTTGTAATTTGAATGAGAATAATCCTTCCCTGTACTTTCTGGATTTTTAACAAGATTTAAAAATTTAAATCTAAACTTATCAGGACTTAACTTATATCTCTTAAGCAATAACGATTTTACGTATTTATTAATTATTTACATTATCTTCGTTTTCACGTGCTGTTAGTTGCGTAATTTCATATGGGAGCAGTCTCAATTACTGTGACACCCAATACGTTATGCTTGGCGTTCAAATAAAACTAAATAAAAATTTATATCCCATCTTTGATTTTATATTCGTGCATTAACTTTCGAAAATCTGTGTGTACGTTTTTACTTTCATCGTTGCTACTTAAATCTGAAATATTTACATTTTGAACTCTATTTTCGATACGTAAGCGTTCAAGTTCATGCTCATGGCCAACTAACGTTTTCGTGGCTATTTCTGATCCAATTCGATCTTCAGTAATCATACTTAATAAACTATTATTTTATGAGTTATTAAATATCAAAATGTGTCCACATTTTTATAGAATTCAATAAAAAAAATTGAAAGAGAGCATTACAGTCATCTCACATCTATCTACATGTGAAGATATAAATTGAACTGTAACAGAAGCACAATCTCCGCTGATTTATTTCAACACAATTTTTGACATTTTCACCTTTTCCTTTTCTCACCGATAGACAGAAACAAATTTGTTACAGAATTTCCTATACATATCAGAAAAAAAATGTCCTTAAATTCAAATCTTAGTTCTATCATACTAACTTATATTAATTTTGATTTTTTTTTTTTTTGAAAAAAGATAATTTTATAAAAATGTGAAACAATTATTGTAAGTTCTATTAAAATTTTTTTGAGAAACAGTCGTAGAAAGTAATAAATTCTTATTGCTCTGTATTATAGAATTTCAAATCATCAAAATATCAAAATTAATTTTGAAGTAATATGCTTAACGATAATTTTCTAAAGAATTCTATCCTATATATTATTGCTGAAACAAATTCTATTTGTTCGCAGATGTGTGATTGGTATTTTGATAATGCTAGTCATCTATGGAACATATGTTGAACTCCGATTCCAGAAGAAGTATCCAAATTTTAAAGAAGACAAGAAAAAACTAAGTAAAACTTTTGATACAGAATTTAATAATTCAGCGTATTGTTTCATTTCATATTCGTAATCACATCTAACATATTATGAATTGCGAATTATATTATGAATATGTTGAATATTTTTCAGTTAAAATAGGCACATTATATTAAATAATTTCAATAATATTAAATGAAGAAAATTCATTTTAACTTGTGAGAATTAAGTGTTATCACAGAATTTTTATTGTCAAATAAATTTTTACGAAAAAGTTCAGTAAGTATTTTAGACATAGGATATCTATGACGTAAAATTTTAAACTGTCTCAAAAAATAAAATAATTAATAAAAATATCGCGCGTTGGATAATAATTTGTGACTGTTTACTTGCCAGATAGATTGATTATATATGATTTTAACATATTTTTTCATATACATTTCTTTTCCGATGGCTTTGCTCATTATTTTAGTGGTTATTTTTATAGAGATGATAATTATGTGATATATTGTTTTTATATAATAATTATATTTTCTATATTAGGATAATTATCTGGTTCATCTGATAACGTATTGTTAAAAATTCATATTAAGAGTTAAATATAATAAATCACTTATATTTCATTTAAAATTTAAACTAATAGTTTATCACATCATGTACATATATCAATAATTAAAACGTTTCACATTGTAGAAAATGATGTCTATTTGTTTTTATCAGCTTCTTATATTTTTGAATGAATATTATAAGAAGCTTCTTGGGTCAAATCATTTTATTTCACTATATTAAAGAAAAATGTATGGAAACCCATAATGATTTTTTTTATGTTGAAATATCATTAGCGCCTTTACTACTAATTTCGCACAGAAGCAATATTTTGAAAAAGGAATTTCTAATTACAAATGCGTAATGATGAACTGATACAACTTTTTTAAACTATTATCAATAATCCTCATTATCAAATGATCCTTTGCTTTTAGATGTCGTTTTATGTAAATATGATACTGCACTGAAGTACGCATTGTCAATAAATTCATGTCAGATCGAAGATCTGGTCATTTTATTTTCAAATCATTTAAAAATCTGACACAACTGGTTGTGTTCTTAGAAGACATTTTTTATTGACAATTTCGTAGAGTGCATTCTAATTTGATAGAAATTTTTATATATCATACAAAAAAGGCGCGGGAAAAAACGCTCAATAAAAGACCACACAAAAACAGGTTTGAGCGTATTCAGAGATTTCTTGCTTGTAATTAACCTTCAGTAATTTTCAGCAGAATTTTTGACTTTACAAAATTTTCTACGACTGCATATTTCATACATATTCCTTTCATTTTTTAAGTGCCTAACCTAATAAGCTTAATGGGTATCTCATATATTTTGGGTTTAAGCATAATGTTCCTTGCTTACATAATTCAAAAGCATTTTTTGAGCAGTTCGTCATTCAGACAACCCTATATTTTATGGAAAACTTGAATTGTAAGAGCTTTTGCGGAACAATGCATTCATTCTGAACAATTGCTTTTTTAGAAATATATTCTATAATTTTTTAAGTGTTTAGCATTTTTATAAAAGCGTTTCAATGAATAATATCTTATAATTTTATGTATGTGTGTTTGGATTCCTGATTTAAATGAGAGTAAAATCTTAATCAATAAAATAATTTTTTTTGAATGCCCATTTTAAATCAAGTAATTAATTCACTTTGCTTAGATTTGCAACACTTTAAGTGTTGCAAATCTAAGCAAAGTGAGTTAAAATGCTCAAATTTGACCAATTTTACTTGTCTGAATTAATGACTATGGAGCAACAACAACTTGAAATCATTTCATAATATGCCGATGATTTTTTTTAAAAAATAGAATGTTCGGTTATTTTTCGAAATGTAAAAATATTTAACAATCTATATATATATTTTGAGGAAAAATAGAATTAATAAAATCATTAGTAGTACATATTTGCGCACTCTTTTTTAAGTTTGTTCTAAATAATAATGGCCACGAATCTTCCTTCGTTCTGGAATTGATTATAATTATAAATGTATTTAACCCACACAATGATGTTTAAAATAGGTTACAAAGCTAAATTCGCCTTGAGTTTTTCGATCCTTCATAACTGGAACCTGCTGATGGACGTAGAGGCGGGTGCCGACCAGCTGTGCGTGCTCCACGGCATCCGGTTTTTTACAATGTGCTGGATCATTTTTGGCCACACTTACTTCCACTTAAATTTCAACGTTCTGAGTAAGTGATCAGTAATTTCCCATCAATGTATAAAATCTAAGATATTTATCATGAATGAAATCTATTGATGTGTTTGTAAATGGCATGTATACATTTTAATGGTATTTTTTTAGTACAAATGAAGAAAACAAATAAAGGAGCAGAGAATGGTAACGAAACATCCACTTAACGTTGAAACTTGTTTCATTCAAAAATATGTAATTGCTGTTTGTGTTTAAATTTCCATTGTAACTAGGAGGCGAAATGTTTGCTCACGGGTTCTACAACGATGCCCACTCTCCCATTTCCTTACCCAGAAGACACCAGATGTCTATTGCTTCAACTGTAACCAAAAACTCACCAAGAAGGTTGTACGGAGCATGCGCAAGTTTTCCCCAACCAAATTTCCGAAGCCTATTCTTCCCTAGAGTAGCATTTTTTGTTGCATCAGCATACTTCTAGCTACAGACTAACAGAGCACTTAATGTAGCAAACATGCGATGAGCTTCAAAGTCCACTGAGAAGCACATTTATTTGCCTTCAATGCTACATCATTTCATTATGCGCCTTTCCAAAGCACTGAAAACACAGTTTTATGTTGACCTGTGGCGTTGTTTTATTCCACAAACGGCTGCATCGTCACTTTAACACCGCAGTATTCTGATGTAACATCCGATGACCATTGTAAGGCATTTTAATTTCTTTCTGAGAAGATTTTTCATAGGCAGTGGGTCATATTCTAGTGTCACAAGGGAGGAAACCATGAATTTTCTAAGCATCCAACCTGACAGACGTGTTTGGGAAGACGAAGTAAAGCTTCCATACCCCGTTGCTCAACAGTGGGCATGATCAAACCTAGAAACCTTCGCTCTGAAAAGCTATCTGTAAGCCAGTGTGGGCCCCGAGTTTCAATACATTGATGCTGTTAATGGCTGTCAAACCTTTTATAAGGCAGTTTTTCATTGATAGCGGGCTGAAAGTGTGCGTCGCAAGAGAAGAAATCCCGAAGCACGTGCTGACAGCTGTGCATGCAACATTTCTCTACTGTTGTTCGATATCAGCTGGGATTGAATCCAATACCCTTCATTCTGAAGACCCGTGTCTTACTACCAGGCGATGCTGAGCACCTATACCGTAGCTTACTCATTGCAGTGAATTAGTATTTATTTAATTGCTCCTCTTTATACAAATTTTTCTATTAAAACTTATTAAATACTTTTTAGCATTTTACGTATCATTTAAAATATTTGTAAGTTTTATGCAACGCCATGTGTGTTTTAACTTTAAATTTCGTTATTATTTTAACAGATATTTAGATTTAATTCCTTGAAATAAAAATCACCTTCAAAAGAAGTACAGTAAAAGCTCCTTATTCTAGCTTCCTTCATTCGCATTTTCGCTATTCACGAATTAAAAAAAATGCAACCCAATTCCTATGTTCGGGACTAAAATATTCTTTATTCGCAGATTTAATAAGTACATACATAATAATAAAAGGATTCCAACAGGTATCCAACCCAATAGCCTTTGTGGATGCCATCAAATGGAGTAATAAAAGGGTAAAATAGATGTTATTACAACTTTGCTTCTAAAGTATGTTGTTAAATGATATCGCCGAGGACTTTGACATAAGCCGCCTACGCCACGATTGGTGTTTTTGATAATGTAAACAGAACGAAAGCAACCTTATTACTCAATGAATAAAGTATGTTTTTAAATGTTGTTACTCCGTTCTATGGTAAAAGCAGCTTTGCGTGTTTTATTGTTACGTCTTTCACATTCGTTACAAAAATTGCGATCGAGTAACACTTCTCTACTATTCTTTTTCTAATTTATAATTTCAACTAAAAAAATAAGAAACGAGTTTCATCACGAAAAAAAAAACAAATCTGTGCTACCGCTATCACTTAAAGCGAAAATAGATAGGCTTGATAGTTTACGCCTTGGAGAGTCATTTGCATCCATATCACGCTCATTCAATGTCAAGGAATCAACTGTACGATCGATAAAAAAAATCCGAATATAATAAGGTCATCTGTAGCTTCAACTTCACTGTTAATGAAAATTGTTTGTGATCTAGCAATAGAAAAAAATGGAAGTGGCGTTGTCATTATGGATCGAAGACCGCAACCAAAAGAATGGTGACCCTGAATGATCCAATGGTCCGGAAGAAGGCAAAGCGTCTTTATGCTCATTTTAAAGAACTTGATGGTAGTTGTATTGGTGAATGTACAGATGGAGGATTTCAAGCATCAGAAGGTTGAAATCCTCCATCTGTACATTTAAGGTGTGAGACAATAATAATCAATAAATTTAAGGTGAGACAATCATTGCATAACAATAAAATCGTTGGAGAAGCAGCATCTGCTGCAGCAGAACGATTTCCAGAAGAATTTGCAAACCTAGTAGCTGATGGAGGATACAAACCTGAGCAAGCATTTAATACTGACGAAATTGCACTGTTTTGGAAGAGAATGCCAAACAAAACGTTCATTTCTAAAAGTGAAAAGTCTGCTCCTGGATTTAAGGCAGCAAAGGATAGAGTTACGCTGCTGCTGTGTTCTAATGCATCTGGAGATTGTGTCATTAAGCCACTGATGCTTTACAAATCGTTTAATCCTCGGGATTTAAAAAATCGAAACAAGGACAACCTGCCAGTTTTTTGGCGTGGGTTACAAGCACTATTTTTTGTGACTGGTTCTGGAAATATTTTGTTTCTAAAGTTAAAACTTATTTTAAAAAAAATTGAAGCTAGACTTTAAAGCAATTTTAATTTTGGACAATGCACTAGGTAATCCTCGCGAACTTGAAAAAAAAGAATCATTGGAAGAACTGAAGCCACGCACATTGAAGTCATGCTGGAAAAAATTATAGCTTGCTCTGACTGCGGAAAATCACGAAGAATATGTGCAAGTTCAAAGTTTGACGGCAAACATAGCCGAAATTGCGAATGGAATAGGACGAGAAGGGTTCGAACAGATAGAATCAAGTGGCATTCAGGAATTGTTTGAATCGCAAGATGAAGATTTGACTGAAACCGACTTGGAGGAAATATTGAATTCACAATTCATTGAAGACGCTTTAATAAGCACTGGAAACGTGACATTTAATTCGAAAAGTCTTAGTGAAGGTTTAAGAATGGCAAATGAGCTTTGCGATTTCTTTATGAACATTGATCCGTCTATGGAACGAAGTCTTAATTTTAAGAGGCAAATTGCTAATTCGACTGTGCTGCGTATCAGTCTGAATTGAAGAAGCTGTTAAAAACTGCCAAGCAAAGAAAAAAACATCTTTAAACCATTGCCTAAGCCTTAAGATAATTAATCAAAATGTTATAAAACTTTCATTAATCAAAATCGATATTTTTATATAATTGTTTTTTTTTTATTTAGGAATGTATCCCCAATAGTCCCATATAGATTACCATTCTGTATTAACGGTTTCTGTATTCGCGGCATACTTATGTGAAATACATTCCCCGCTTTTACTATACTTATTTGTAATGATTTTTGAACAGATTATTTGCAACCTTTATTTTTATATACTAATGTTTATAAGAATCTATGTCATACTATCCTGCTGTGTAATAATTTGTCCGTAAATGCTTACGCTCTCTCTCTCTCTCTCTCTCTCTCTTTTTTTTTTTTTTTTTTTTTTTTTTTGGAATCGAAAATATAAATTGAAAGAAAAAACTCCCCATTATGGTCATATCCTTGTTTCGATGTAAAACTCTTGACGAAAACAATAGCATGTGAAGACGTAGCTTGGCATAAAGAAACATTAAAAGCATTTCAACTGTTCACAAATGCTTTCATTTAAATATGATGATAGAGACAGAACACTGTTTGTGAAACTCAACGTGAACAGATACAAACATCTGTTTCTGATCACGACTGAATGTGATAAGCTTACTGGTCGCCAAAGTGTATTCAAGTTAGTTATTATAGTAATATTTTCATATCAGATTAAATGTGGTATTCCCAAAAAATTATCAACTAGATGAGATTGTTATAAAAAAAAAGCTAATTTAGATTTTACTATTCAAAAATGATGTACAAAACGCTTTGGAATAAAAAAATGTTAGAGCATGCAAAAATGTAAGATTTTGTATGGATAGAGAATAATTTAAACCAAACAATATTTATATACACTTATTGTAAAGAAAAAATGGTCATTTTCCTCATATTTATTGTGAACTGCATGAATTTTTATTATTTTAACAATGTGTATCCATGCGTTCAAATTTATTAAAGTGTTTCTTATTTCAGAGTATTTACAAATTACAATTGAGTTGACTAGTCAATTTATTTTCAATTCTATTACAAATGCTTCGCTGTTGGTGGACAACTTCTTTTTTATGAGGTAAGTTGTTGTATACTCATAAAGTATAACAATAATGATATAAATAGGAAGGATAAAAATTCTATGGAATCATTATTTTTCTTTATGCTAATTCACGGAAAAATACAAATAAATTTAAAGCAAATTTAAATCATTTTAATATCAAATGCAAAATATTTTATTTCTATCAACTAAAAAAATTTCGTGTGTAATCATTAATTTAAAATTTACATGTGATTTTTAAATTGCATATTTTGTTTAATTATTTTGGTTTTAATTAAAAAATATGAAACATTTTACTACATTACTAACACCGAATTATTTTTCAGTGGTTTATTAGGCATTTATATAGGAATAGATATATCGAAGAAGACAGGAAAAATACCCAATGTTTTCTATTTCATCATTCATAGAATATGGAGGTAAACTAGTTATTATATTATATATATTTTCCCATCTATTACAATAATTAATATAGATGCCATATGGTGTATATTTTTAATTTTTGGCGATTAAAAAATGTTGCCAAGATGAATTAATTATTTTATTGCTGCCATTTCTTTTTAAACAAGAAAACTTAAATCTGATTAATAATGTAAAACATAAATAAAATTATGAAATACTGCCAACCCGATGATATCATTATTTTGTCGTGGTGGGTAGGTTTGCGTGCTCCATCAACCCAGAGAGCTATGCCAGCTATAGCTTAGTTGTTGGCAGGGTCTCCCTTGCCGGACAGGTCTTCGCTGGGTAGGAGCCAGACCAGAAAAGATGTCTAGGAGAAGGAAAACTCCGATCCAAACCCCACCGTCAGTTCTCCATATTAAGAGTGACTGGATTGTTGTTCTACAGACTGCAGGCGTAGGAGCAAGTTCATACATGGTACTAAACGAAGCTGCTCATTTTCACCTTGGCTATGAATTAGTTCGCCTATATCTTCAGATTAAAAGTGTATGACCTTGATCTCATGGATCTGATCTGATTTCAGATCAGAAGGGTTAGTAAGAAGATGAAATACTGTGGATTTTTTTAAAGAAAATCTAATTGAATTATAATAAATAATTAATCTCTTTATATATATATATATATATATATATATATATATATATATATATATATATATATATATATATATATATATATATATATATATATATATATATATATATATATATATATAAGAATATTGTAATCCGTTGTTAAACCCAATATTCCTTAGTCGTATAAACTAGGGTTTAGAAAAAGATAAAAAGAATGTTGTGTGGCGTCAGCTTTAGTATTCTCGATCTTTCAGACGCTTTAGAAAATCCAGATTGCTAGAAAAATGATAAAATCTGCTAAAAAATTTTAAATTGAAAAGTGAGACGCCGAAAGGATTATACAGCTATTCCCAACGAAATAATATACTACTGCATTTTCCAACACTTAGTGTAAATTAAAGGTCATATAAACTGGATGAATTCGTTTGCAAAGTCATTTCTTCTTTCTTGACGTGTAGCAACATAAGGAAAATACATAACGGAAAACAACAAACTGCAGACGAAGAATATTTATAGAAATGGATATTTTTTTTTTAAGAACTATGTAGTTACATATATACTGAAACCTGTACACTCCTTTGTGCTTTTCTATCACTAATGTTTTGTTAGTTGTAGGTAAAATATATTTTGCAATAGAGTTATTTGCTTTTAGGTTAGGTTACTGTTATATGCTTCTAGATACATGTTTCTATCAATGGAAACAGTTAACGAAGTTATAATTTTCAACCGTGGTCAAATTAAAATTTCAACGCTTGACTCCTTCCTCTCCCGCTGCAACAGCAAAGCAAAGAGTGGTCTTTCTGGGATATTTTAAATGCAGATGTTCTTTCAGCGCGACATTCTTCAATAGAAGTTGCTATTTCGTTAGCTCTGTCACACATTTCAATCTTTAAGTAAAAGGTCAACAGAAAGCTCAAGCATACATTTTGAAGAAAAAAGAAAATGCCAACTATTTTGCTAATGTTTAGTACCACACTGGTTATCAATTTTATTGAAGTTTTATTATTCTTAAATTTTTAAAAAGCATAATATTTCGGACTTCTCAGATTTCAAAAGAGGTCAAATTGCATGTCACTCTTAAAAATTTAGAGGTAAGATGTGATGGCAGCACAGGTACTGCAACGTGAAAATGCAATCCCGGCAAAGTGAACAAAAGAGAAGCTCAGTGTCTGGTATTTTGAAGCATTTTGTAACAAACTGCAAGAAAAGTGACGTCAGAGCTCAATAAGCACCTGGATTCTTCGGTGTTAATGGTTACAGTTTGAAATCAAGTGAATAAGGAGAATGAAACAAATCATTAACCAATAATGAGAATGCTTTCTATCTAGATTTTAGCCATCTATTATCTGGGGTATCATGGTTCAAAACTTAAATAATCTAGAATACGTTTTCTCGTGTTTATTATAAAGCATCACAACACAAACATAAAAACATATAGACTGAAAATTTACAAGAGCATTCGAGATGTGCTCCTTCCAGAGGCTATTCACAGATTCGAACGATGGTAGCACTGCCTCCACCTTCAAGAAAATAGTTCTTAACATCCAGTTCCCCCCTCCCATGAACCATGGAAGGAGTCATCAAAATAAAATTAATACAGTTTGATTCAAAAATAATTATTACAATTATTAAATTTCAAATGATAAAAGTATTTAGAAATTTTAATTCTGTATTAAAATAAAGCACAAATATTTGAATATATCAGAATTTTGCAACATTCAAGTTTAAGATCAAATACGATCTTAAACTCAACTATTCTTAAAAAAGTAAAAATTTCAAATTATGTAGTTCAAATAAATATTTAGTTCTGAATTTCCAAGTTATACAATAATTTTACAGGGCGTGTAATCACTGATGATTCTGTTTTCACCTTGCCAACTCTTCCAGGAAATAATTCTATTATTTTGCCTTGTTTCCAAACATTTCTAGGCAAATGATCATCTTTAATCAAAACAATATCGTTAACCTTAAACTGGGTGATATTACCTTTAACTAAATTGTAATTAACCGATCTTAAATTTAGTAACTATTCATTTTTCCAACGAGACCAAAAATGTCTCATTAATTTTTCTCTAAAATTGAAAGCTCTAATTAAATTCTTCCTGGAAGAGAGGTTTGAATGAATTTGAAGTCTCACAGAAGGCAAAGATGTTACTCTTTTCCCTAAAAGAAAATGAGCCGGTGTTAAAGCACTTGGTTCATCTGCATCATTTCCAGCAAAGGTAATTAGGCGAGAATTAATCATAGCCTTGATTTCGAAGAGAACAGTTTGCAACTGCTCAATGGTTAGGGCGGGTTTTCCAAGAGTTTTGCGAAGAGCAACCTTTACAGTTCGTACCATACGTTTGTAAAATCTACCCCACCAGGCAGCTCTCTCTACGATGTATTTCCATTTGATGCAATTTGAAGGACAAATGAACTTATGGCTTTTGAATTTTTCAGAAGATGTTTCCATGCAATTAAACAGTCTATTTATTCACAGAAATCTTCCCTTTGAACAGATTTCACCCAAAACTGTTACGCTTTGTCGTAGTCGTCTGATGTAATAGGACCCTTTTGTGGAAATTTGGTTTTCAACATGTTCACGAAACGTAGTATCCAAGCAGTTACTCTTAATAGTTTTTTCAAGCTGCTATATCTATCCAGATCAATAATTTTGGCACTAACAATTGCTGAGGTAACAACAAGTTTTTGTCCGTTGTATTCCACCTTTTCATCATTGATGCTGATTTCAGTCTTTTGTGCATTTGGCCAGGTATCTTCCGAGTTGATTAACCATCCAAGGCCATGCCACCATTTCCTTGAAGATATCAAGTCTTTGCAAGCAATTCCTCTGGTCAATAGGTCTTCTGGGTTGTTCTTCCCAACACAATGTCACCAATCACTTGGATCTGTAATTTTTTGAATTTCTGTAACCCTATTGGCTGCTTCCACTTCGTCGTAGATCCTTTTATCATATGGAGTACAATCGTAGAATCACTCCACAAATATATTTTATCGAGATTTTTAAGCAGTTCTTTAAGATGTTTGACAGCTATGACAGATCTCATTAACTCGACTCGAGTCTGTGATAACTTCTTAAGGGTTGCTACTCGTGCTTTAGAAATAATAAAACTCGTGTTAAAAGTACTTTCTGAAGCTTTGTACCTGAAGTATGCTACAGCCCCAGAAAACTTAAGCGAAGCATCAGAAAATACATGTAGTTGTACTCTTTCTTAATTCACAAATTTTAAATCTTGAAAATAATATCGAGAAATATTTTAATTCTGAAGCCATTGCACAACATTAATCAATTTTTTTTTCTTTTAAGTCACCATAAAACTCATCGTCCCAGTCAATACCTAGTTGCCATAGTTCTTGTAAAATACACTTTACTCGAATCAGAATTGGAGAAACAAATCCGGAAGGATCAAATACTTTCGAAGCAGTACAGAGAACATTCCTTTTAGTGCATTTACTAGCATTTAAATTTGACAACAAAGACGTTGAATCAAGTTCGAGAACACCATCTTCATTATTCCATTTAAGTCCTAAGACTTACGCCGAGCTGACAGCCGAATGGTTAGCGCTCTTGCCATCAGTTCAACAGTTCGTGGATTCGAATCCCACCTTAGGCATGGATGTTTGTAGTGGTTCAGAATCCACTTAAAATCGTATGTGACTGTCTAATTAGCCCTCGGGTACAAAAAATGACCGTTGAGCGACAAACAAACCAACCTAAGACCTTCAAGTGTGAATCTGGATTTTCCTTACTTTCAGTCGATGAATTAGAATTTTTCCATAACATTTTAAGTTCTTTCGAATTTTTATCAAATTCGCTCATAGTCGTATTTGCATCTTTCAAAATAGAGGCAGCATCAGTAAATAATTGGAAATCCTCTTCTACCGTAGAACTTCCAGAAAACAGATCCTCTACGTATAAGTTGTTATTTTGTATTTCATATGCAAAAGGATAAGTACTTTTGAAATTCTTAATATGCGTTTTCATAGTTGCTGCTAAGACAAAAAGGAGAACAGGTGACTCCAAAGCGATGTCTATTAAAATGAAATTGTAGGGGTTGAGTTCTATCGCTATTTTTGTAATAGATAACACATAAATAATTCCTATCATATTCCGAAACTTGTATTTGTAAAAATGCCCGAGCTATGTTCCCGTTAAATCCTATTTTATGAACTCTAAATTTTATAATAACAGCTACAAGATTAGGATTTAATTTATCTCCCGATAAGAGACATTCATTTAAACTTAAATTATTTCCCCGTTTACTAACAGCAGTACAAACAATTCTTGTTTTCGTACTGGAAGAAGTTTCTTTAAAAACACCCCTTTGCGGCATTGTATAACCATTAGAATCACACATTTCAATAATTCCTTCAATTAAATGTTCCTTCATGACAGCATTATATCTTCCAAATAAAGATTCGTCTGCATTTAATTTCCTTTCCAATAAACAGAATATTTTTTCTGTGACCTCAAGATTATCACACAGGAGAAGTATCTGACTTCCATAAAAGCGGAGTCTCATATCTTCAAACCGCAACTTATTTCCAAAATCAATAAGAGGATTCGAGTTCACCTCTCTCATGAGTACTTAGAGATTCAATATTCTATAAACATGACTAATCATTTGCAACCGAAACAATCATCTGGCATCTGTCCAATTGGATCCATTGATCTCCAAACATCGTTGGCTGAAGGATAAGTGTGCTTGCCTGTTTTTGTTAATTCTCTTTTTAAAGCAGGGGATCAATTTCTGAATACAATTGAGTAGCGCATATTTTGTCCGCATTTAAAGCTTCAATGTTTAGTGTAGGAAAACTTACGCAATGTGATATTAATACAATCATATTGTTTTTCAGAAGGGTTTCGATTTGAAAATGTGTTTCTTTTCTTATACTTTTCACGTTTAATGCTTTCGAATAAGAGATTTTTGAGAAGCAGAAACAGAGCCCCATTAACTATTTAGATATGCTTTCAATTTGAGCAGTTTGTAATAAAGTAGAATAACTATTTAACGAGTTATTATATTTGAAAACAGAATACATTACTATTTCATTATCTGAAATTTGAATAGTTTGTTTCATCACGCGACGAAATTTGATCTGAATTTTTAATTTTTGTCTTGGGGCAAAGTAATATATTGTGTTGAAAACTTTGGCATATTTCACAAGGTTTGTTTTTACACTGATTTAATAAATGGTTTTTAATTAAACATCTATAACAACGTCCTTTCCTTTTTAATTTAAAACGTTTTTGTTCATCGGTGAAATTTCTGCATTTTAATCCTGCATGCGAGATCGAGTTAAAAAACATACGAAAATTTTTAACAAATGTATTTAGAGTGGCTGCCGTTGGAATATTCTTATTTTTAGTATATCGCATTTCATTTTTTAATCTAGATTTTTCATGAGTTTTTAAGGAAATTCCTGAAATTGCAGTAGCTGTTTCCCGAGATTCAATATCAAATTTCATGACTTTCATTAATTCATCGCCCGATTTACCGTGATCTCTTTTACGATTGTATTCTAATACTAGATTATAAGGTATAATTGTTTAATTAAATCGGAATTAATACATTATCGATGCCACACCCATCGACTGTAAATTTCTTATAATTTCACTTTCATCACACAAATGTCTCAGCCCTCGAATATTAGAACAAGATTTAACTGGCTCAATTTCTACGATTTTGTGTACAAAACAACTAATTAAATGTCCCGATTTTCCATATCTGTCTTTTAACAAACACAATTTGTAATTTTCTTCCGTTAAGAAAAATTCTGCAAACGTTTTATAAGCTTCCACAGAAAGAAAATATTTTAAATAAATGAATTTATCAATATTATTTAACGATTCGTTTAAATCTGTAGCACTGCACAAAAACTATTAAAAAATTCTAAAATTGTAGTAGAATCACCATTAAAAGTTGAGGCAGATTAATAGAAATCGGAATATGCTTACTACCCTTACTAATTGAAGCATTAACATTATTGTTTGAAACTGATTCCTTAATTTTAAATTCTAATTTTAATTTTGGAGTCATCTATGTTTTCATCATACTCCATCGAACTTTTGATTTCTGATCCGAAAACAGCAGCATATGTCATTACTTCTTCAATTTTTTCACTAAAACGTTTTTGCTCAGTTTGTTTTTCTACCAATTCTAATAAATACTTTGAACTTTGCTTATGATGCATTTCATCAAAATCATGATTTTGCATAAATGTATAAACTTTCGTTATTAAATTAGTACAAATTGTTCAAGCAAGTTTTCTTTTTGATTTTAATTTATCGATAGTTTCCATTTCAAATAATAAATGTACAGTACCTTTAAAGCTTGAATTTACTGTTCTGACGTTATTCAGAATTCGCGAAAGGTTCGTAAATATAATCCAACATTAACATCAAACCGAGTTTCGGCACCAAAATAAAACAAATCAATAACCAATAATGAGAATGCTTTCGATCTAGATTTTAGCAGTCTATTATCTTGTGCCCTAGTTCAAAATTTAAATAATCTAGAAAAAAGTTTTCTCATGTTTATTAGCATCACAACACAAACATATAAAATTAAACTGAAAATTACAAGAATATTCGAGATGTACTCCGTGGAGAGGGTAAAACACAAAGAGAAGTGAGACTATTTACAAATTCGAACGACAGCAGCAGTGGCTCCGCCTTCAAAAAAATGGCTCTTAACAGAGAATACTCAAGGTAAAGTAGCAATTCTCAAGCTACTTGTCACAGATATTAACGGAAACCTACAATGATGTCAGACACTCACAGATCCAGGTCGATTGAGAAGTAGGCAAAAGTTAGAGACCGTATAACATTCATTCATTATGCAGGATAATAGCTCGTTTGGAAGACAGGATCTTTCATAATATAAGCTGCGTTGTCATGACTGGACCAATTATATAACTCCGAAGGAAAGAATAACAGGCATTGTTGGCAGAACAGGTCCATCCTCTGATGCTCTCTGCATGGAAATAGGATTTCTTGGACGGTAATGCAGCAGGATTGGTCCAACCACAGTTTGATGATAAAATTAAATATCTATCTTGACCCGGACAATTCTCTGTTGTTGTTGTTACTAATGGCACTTGGACAAGCCAAGCTCGCTATGCCTGGTCTATGCGTATTTAAGTCAATTGGGGGTGTATTTTGTTTAATCAGAGCACCACGAAGGTGAAAGTACGGCTTTTGCTCTTTAAAACCTCAGATAGATGGCAGCACCAGAGGATCTACTCCCTTAATTTTGGCAATGACCTGAAGGAGGAGTAAATTTTTCCAGACCATTGCACCCATGTTAACTGCTCAACAATCGACCACAGGACTTTCGATACCACAGATTTAACGAGCACGTATATCGCATGTACTCGATGGGTCTTTGGCGACATTGGGAATCGAACCCCACCCTTCTAGATGGAATGCCGATACCCTAACACACTAGGCTACCACGCTTCCTGATAATTCTCTAACTTCATTATATTTGCAATGTTACGCCCTATTTTTAGTGCGTTCAATATGGAATCATCTTTTATCATAGAACATTCACAATATCTCATGAAGAACGATACAATATTTCGCCAAACACTATTTAACACTTGTATCAATAAATTCCCATTCGAATCTTAGCTGTATTACATGTCAAAAGCATTACACATGTCTACACTAAACTATTAAAGAACATTTTATAAATCTAAGGTGTTTCTTTTATTTTGATAACTGTTTATATGGAACTAATAATAAAAAAAATATTTCAAATTATATTGGTGATTTAAGGCATTTACTCACCGCCCATCCTGTCTAGTGTTCAGAGTACCTTACTGTTGATCAGGAGATCTTGGGTTCGAATCCTTATTCGAGCATGCATGTACTTTCACTTGCTGTCTATTCTGATGTAATGCCTAGGTGACGTCATCCTCCCTCCCCGCACATTCGGGGACGGTGCTTGTTTGTTTTTTGGAGAGAGAGGGTGAGGAGCAGTCAACGGAGAAGGTTGCAAAACTGTTGCGCCTATCGATATAGTAGATAATTGTAGCTAGTGTGATTATATGTATATATCTAGTTATGTATTATGTATGTTTATTAGATATTACCTCTTAATAAATGCATATGTGGAAAAAAGTCTCTTTCATGATTGCCGATGTGAGTGTAGAAAGGAAAATGATATAAGAATGACAAATTGTATCGCACCTGTCTTTGTTGTATGAATGGGTTGTGAATGGTTGCCTACCCTATAAACGGGCACCTATGGCATGTGCATATTGAGGAAGTCGGACATCAAAATATGGTTCAGTTAGAAAAGTGGAGCAGCGCATCCTATAATTCCAGCTTAACTGCCACATGACAATGACTAGGCATTTACTTTCCTCGGATCAACAGGCAGAAGTACAACTCCTTTGGGGCTCTATGAACTTTTTTTTATGATTTGTGCAGGCTTTGTTCTCACTACCTGAAAAATACTCAACTGTCTCCACAATACATCTTCAACTGTCAGCATAGAACTAGAGCACTCCAGATAGAACACGCCTGTTATCAGGACGAAGAGAAAAACGGGACTTGTCAGAGAACTCATTTCTCCTCTAATCCGATTACTCCTTGTGGCACGTGCGCGATGGTGCCTTGCTATTGATTTGACACATACCATTGGTCGGCGAGCGTATAGCTCCACTACGTGAAGGTGGTTTCGGGCAGTATTTTTTAAACCGAAACTGTGGTATTAGTAGCCAAGCGAATGTGCTGTTGAAGAAGTCTGACATTCATATTTCCATGCCTACGAAACGTTAGTGTTAAATAATGGTATCATCGGACATTGTTGCACACCTTCGATCTTGCCCTGATATTTATCCTGCATTTTCAGTCTCCAAAAATTGGTTCCAGATCCTGAAAACCACACTTTGTGAAATTTCAATGGTTTCTGATACTTTGGATTGTGTTTGGCCCCTTTTGTAACCGGCCAACAACTCTCCAAGCTTTTGACTGGGTTTCTAACTCTTCATTGAGATTTCTCCATCAATGAATGCCGATCATTTTTTTATCGCTTGCAGTGAATTGAATTGTCTTACATTAAATTGAAAGTCGAACTTCACTGATTGCTGCTTAAGCGTCGTCTTCGACATCAAATTCAATAATTGCGTGCTGAGTATTTTGACAATGAGAAAAATTTGCATCTGTTCTGATTTTTGTAAAAGAATTGCTTATACCATCATTTTATTAAAAACTTACATTTAATAAAGTGATGGTACAAGCAATTCTTCAATTGTTTTGAGCAATGTATATTGAGAACGATTTATGCATATTTATAATATAAGAAGTGCACATATTTATAATTTTTTTTCATTACTTGTACGTCTTTTTCTTCCTTTTAGGAAAATTTTGATTTGCCTACTTTTTTAATCGTGATTTTTTTGGCTGCATTAGATTTTTGCCAATTCAAATGTTCTTCGTGGGAGTGAGCACGTTGCTTCCGTTTATGGGCGATGGACCCTTGTGGCACGAAAACATGGATCCCATTATCAATGGCTGCAAGACAGACTGGTGGGCTAACTTCCTCTTCATCAACAATCTGTACAGAAGCCAACCTAAAGGGGTATGTTGCACAATTTAAATAACATTATTATAGTTACCATACTCGATCCTCTTAAACGGAATGTTCCAATACTTGATAAACACTTACAGCAGATAATTTTAAAATTGAAAAGGTATCAATTTTCATTTACCTTGGTTCAGTTATTGTGTAATAATATCTGAAAAAAATTAATTCCACGATTCAAATAAAAAGTAAATGTTATTATTCATACTTTAAGCTTTTCAACTAGCTTACGGAATCCACAAATGGAAAATAAATATTATTACGCCAATAATCTTTTTAACTAAACGAAACTCTGTGGCACAACAGCCCATGTGAGCCAAGGCCTACAGTCCCCATCTCTGTTTTACTGACTGAAAGGCCCTGGAGGGCGAAGTATATATCCAGATTAGGTTGTCCTAACGTAGGTAACCTAAGGTGAAACCCCCAGTGTTTAGTTCCCAAGCATACTTGGTACTCAGTTTATCGACCCACTGAATGGATGAGTCGACTTTACCCTGCCCGACAATCGAACCTCGGATCTGTGCCATAGATACATGAAACACGCTACCACAAAGCAACCGAGCTTCAAGTTTTTCAACTAGCTTACAGAAAAAAATGAAATTCCCGTATTTGATTCAATTAATCAAACAGGAGTAGTGATTGATTAATTAAAGTGGTTGTACCATTTTAATATAATAGATGTTAAAAACATAAACACACATGAAGATCAGAATTCAACTAATTATATTTAACAATAACATGAAACACTCATTAAAAGGAGCGTAAAATGAGATATCAGGATAACTTCAAAGCAGAACAGGGTATTTTGCGATAAAGCGTGCCCAACAAGCATGGAAGAGAAAATGCTCCTTAATTAAGTTTTGAATAAGATTGTTTTAATCCATAAAAGTGTTCTATTGTGCATTTGTGGCATTTATCGTCCCCAACGGTTACTATCTAAATCCGGCTATTTATTGCAATCCATATTTAAGAATGAATTCATTACTAAATAAATTAAAATGAAGATTTATAAATCTATTATCATATTTATAGGTAGTGAAGTTTGGTCTTTGAAAAATAAGGATGAGAAGAAATTAATCTTTAAAAATAAATTAAGATGTATGTTTAGACTTGTAATGGTAAATAATTCGCATTGTAGAATTAGAAACATTAACGCATGGTTGGATGACATTGAACTTTATTTTACAAATGCCACACACACACACGCGCGCGCGCACGCACGCACACACACAGATATATATATATATATATATATATATATATATATATATATATATATATATATATATATATATATATATATATATATATATATATATATATATATATATATAAATTAACGCGCTTAAGTGCTCTCTTATTGAGTCACATTGAAAGAAAATAGTAAAAATAAGATTTTAAGAAAAATTAAACACATGCAGCAGGAGATATGCCACAGTACTTCAGGCTGAAGTACTTGCTGTAACTACTGTCTCTTGGTAAATTTATGAAAAGTCTCTCTGTATAAGCGTATTATATATATTTTAGTGGCAGCTAAACAAATTAATTGGCTATTAACTTACTCCAAATTCATTTTAAAAACTATTTTGGAATATAAGAAACTTCTAAATGAAGTAGCAAATGAAAATATGTTAATTCTTATGTAGGTGCACTTAGGTATAAAAGGTAATGAAAAGCTAACGAACTTGCGGGACAGGTATAAGTACACCAGGTGTGTGGCCTCAAAATTTAAGAATTACTAAAAGAGTTCTTGATTGGGAAAAACAGAAGATGAATGTTTGGACCTTCTGAACAGTAACATGCTAAAAACATGAACTATAACTTCTGAAATTTTTAGATCCCCAAGACGAAAAACACAAGCAATTGTGGAATTTATTCCTGGACTATTATTTCAGAAAACGACTTCATACAATAGGACATTTTCAAGAGTATAGGATAGATAAACTTTGTCACATTTCTGGCGTAACAGTGGAACACTACAGAGGATCCAAGTCGGTGATGCAGTATTTCAACTGTCAACAATTTTACCACTTGGCCGATACGTGCCATTTCAAATCTAAATGTGTAAAGTGTGCAGGGGCACACAACACGAGGGATTGCCCTCAGGATAGAGTAAAAACACCCAAATGCTCGAACTGTCAGGGTAATCACCTTGCCAACTATAAAGGCTGCCCAACATTTCTGAAGCCAAAGACAGCCAAAATCATAAAAACTAATATGGAAATTAAACACGTCGCAAAAACTAATATAATAATACCTGGGGTCTCGTACGCGCGAGAGCTACCTCCCCCACTCAAGATAACTCCTCTGTTGGCTACTCCAGAATTACCTCGAGATTTTTCAGATCTAATCTTTCTAATGAATGAAATTAAAGCTACTTTTAAAGGAATTCCAATTTAAAAGCTAATAAAAGAACTCAAAGAAATTAAGTCCCCTATGGACAATTCAAACTGACTCAATATTTTCAAGACATAGTATAACTCAACTTATGTAAATAAATATAACAATTAACATAAATATAACAATAACTCCTATTAAATATAACAATTTTCTAATACTATTACCTAATGAAATCAATATCTTATTAAATTTCCATCAAGGAAGTTAATAAGATATTGATATATCACAACTGATATCTCAATGTCTTATTAACTTCATAAATATATTGATATATCTGATTAAAATTAAGTATTTTAAATAAAATACATATTGGTTATATATATATATATATATATATATATATATATATATTTTATTTAAAATTAATACTTTCAAGATTTTTAAACAACTTAAAATTTTAACTAAGCACCTCCCACTCAAGCTCTCAACTAATAATATGCCAGTCAGTCACAGCTAACCAGATCATTTCCTGCTCCCCCTACTCGCGCCTGGAACATATAGTTTTTTACGGAGTGCCTGGAGTAAAACTCCTACCTCCAGTCTGTGAATTTCTAAGTTAACAGTGGAATAACCTTTTTGGTGCACAGTATTTAATTTGCTTCTTTTATTAAGAAAGAATTTTTCATTTATATTTAAATTTCCATTTAAATTGAGAAGATAATAAGTTTTGTACATATAATGAAAGTATAAATAGTGAAACTTATAAGTATATATATATATATATATATAGTTTAATCAAATATATATATATATATATATATATATATATATATATATATATATATATATA
Organism: Latrodectus elegans; assembly: GCA_030067965.1. Lineage (NCBI taxonomy): Eukaryota > Metazoa > Arthropoda > Arachnida > Araneae > Theridiidae > Latrodectus > Latrodectus elegans. Next base: position 77,192,604 of record CM057812.1, on the reverse strand, counting down.
TATGTTTTATTGATTAAATGATTAATCTAAATATCTAAGATTAATCTAATATCTAAATATATAAACATAAATATTTATAAATTATTATTTTTCTTTTTTTTAATGTAGTTTTTTTCTTTTCCTTTTATTTATCATTTTGTAAATGAAATGAGAAGAGAGAGTAAAAATCTTAATAGTTTAGGAGTTACTGCCAAGGTTTTCCTGTTAAGCATTTTTGGTTTCGGTTTTAGTTTTGTTTGCTGGACGGTCGCCGATTTCAAACAGTGTCTTATGCGAAAATCGCTACTCCGAAGCGCGCTCCACCGTGTCGGACGCCAATACTCCAAAACTGAATTTTCATTGTTTCCCTCAGTGGAAGAAACAGCAGTTCTCATTGCTAGCAATTCTTGCTTTTATATATTGCTCTTCGGAAACTGACCGGAACTGAAAATGGAATCGACTAAGAACACTGGAAAAATGAAACCTGCAAAACTTCACGATATCATGCAGAAAGGCTACAAGGATGCAGGGAGCTCCAGCTAAAGAGCCTACTTCATATTAAAATGTCTCTGCTTGGGAGCAGGCCGTGTACTTTGGCCACTAATCCTAATCAACATCTGATTAACAAGATTCATGAAACTATTAGACTCTCCAGCGAAACTATTAGGACATCTGGTACAGGTAGCTATATCTCTGATACTGCATTGGTATGTCCCCCTACACTTTCTAAAATAAATGACAATAAAGCTAAGGTTGCTTGTAGCAATGGCGATAAAAATACTAAAAAATGAATTAATGATGATGATTTTGTGTCCCCCCCCCCCAAAAAAAAAACCCGCCAAGGCCATGACTAATTGTGCCATGCCGATCCCCACTGTAACTCAGACTGCGTTTAGTGAGTTAACTCCTGAGGAGGCAAACCAAGAACAAATGGACGCCGACCAACCGACTACGGAGCTAGCGCCGAAAATTCCCCCATTATCGTTAGGTATGGCGAAAGCCACTGCCAGTTCATGACAGGCCTAAAAACTGCCTTAAACAATGAAGTAGATGCTAGAACATCTGGTGAAAATCTGAAATTATTGCCTAAAACAGCAAATGAGCGCCGAGAAATCACCAAATTTCTTGAGGAAAATAAGTATTAGTATGTACTCCTCCGTAGTAAAAATGAGAAACCAAGAAAATTTGTCATCAGGGATATCCCCTTGACAACGAAAAGTGAGGGAATCGCTGCAGATCTGGCCAATAAAGGCTTTAAAATTCACAGAGTCAGCAGAATGACCAGTTAAAGAAATGGCAAACACCTTCCCCTTTTTCTTGTTCAGGTATGTAACAGTCCTGATGTTTCAGGCATCTTCAAACTAAAAATTTGCCACATCTCCAACCCCACAATAGAGCACTATAGAGGTGCAAAAAATATCATTCAATGCTATAATTGTCAGCGTTTTCACCACTCTAGTGAGTTGTGTCACATGCCCCCCCCCCCCGCTGTGTAAAATGTGCGAAAACGCACAACACAAGAAAATGTCCAAAAGATAAAAAAGTAGAAGAGCCCATATGCTGCAATTGTGATGGGAGCCACCTGGCAAGCTACAGGGGCTGATTGGAGTTCCCTAAGTTAAAAACCCAGAACCACCAAAACCAATTATGTACGTAGGAAGCGTTCTTTTGCCAACGTAGTCGCTGGTCGAACTGAATGCCCAGCCATTGTGGCATCCCAAACTCAAATCGCTCCAATTAATAGCCAAGCTAGTTCCTCAGAAGGAGTATCAATTGAACAAAAATCTGACTCCAGTGACCTATTCACGCTTTTACGCGAAATAAGAGAAGCCTTCAGAGGCATAAATATTCAAGATGCCTTAAAAAGAATCAGAGCAACACCTGATCGTATGGATAAAATATTCTTAATTATGGATCTTCTAGATGAGGGTAGCAAAAAACAATAATGTCAGCCACACAACGGAAAATTCTAATTTGTTCTTGGAATTTCTGCGGAATTAGAAGCAGAATGGCTGAGTTCCGTGACTTTGTAAATGAGCACAACCCTGACATAATCCTCATCCAAGAGTCTTTTCTTAAAAATTCAATTACTATATATCTTTCAGGATATTTATCATATAGAAATGATCACCCTGCAATTGCAACTCGTAACGGAGGTGGAACAATTATTTTCATTAAGAGTAGTCTCCCCCACCACTGAAACAACATACAAAAATTAGTTACTGTAGAAGCAACCTTGGTGACTGTCACCCTGCCTACACTCACCCTCATTACTTTCTGCTCCACATATATTCGCCCTGTACCTCAATATCTATACATTAATATGGATCTTACTAGCTACAAACTATGACATCTTAATCTGTGGAGATTTGAACGCCAAACATGCTGCATGGAATAACAGAAGCTCCAATAAAATAGGAAAGATCATCAAATCTTTCGCTGGTAAAGCCGAATTGACAATCCATTCGCCGGACACACCCACTCATTTTAGCACTAATTCTGCTACCACAATAGATATTGCTCTCAGCAGAGGAATCAATTACGGTATGACAATTAAAACTCTCCCAGAACTCAGCTCAGATCATAATCTAGTCATGATCGAGTTCAACCTAGCTATCCCTCTGATTAAATCACCCATTGTTCATAACACGGACTGGATTAAATGCAAACAAAAAATAACCCATTCAACCCCATAAAAGTTAACACGGGAGACGAACTTGTAAACGAAACTATTCGCTTGGAGGCGGAGCTACTCAGAGTGCACCGCGAATCAGAGAAGCCGATTTCCCCCAGTCCCACTCTTTTTCCCCGATACCTGCGAGACTTGAAAACTAAAAGAAACAGGCTACGTAGAATTTATCAAAATTTCAAAACTGAACAAGCTAAAATAGAATATAATAGAGCCACAATAATGAATTTAGAGCCAAGAGCAGCGAATACAACATCACACAATGGAGAGAAAATTAAAATCATTAACTACCCACGATCGCTCCGTTTGGAAGGCCGTCTGTATGTTCAAGAGAAAAGTGCTGCACTTTCCGCCCATTCAAGGCCAAAATCACATAGCCTATACAGATAAAGACAAATCTGAAGCTATAGCTGATGTATTTGAAAAACAATGCACGACACCCAATCTACATGAGCCACTCGATGAAAACATGGTAACACGCACAATAAAAAGTTTTCTCTCCAGAGACCCCACACGCAAGAGATAAAACGCACCACTCCCTCTGAGCTCCTGACTATAGTTAAAACTTGAAAATTCAAAAGTCTCCTTGCATTGATGGCATAACCACTTTAATGATCAAAAAAGCTCCCCCTAAAACCTTATTCAAAATTACTATCTCATCAATGAAATTCTTAAAATCACCTATTTCCCCTGACAAAGGAAAACTGCTTCAATTATTCTAATACTCAACCAAAGCAGGAAAATTATCTTCCATCTAACTACAGACCAATAAGTCTGCTCCCTTCACTTAGCAAAATTGCTGAAGGTATTATTCTTTACAGAATTGACACGTTCTTGAATGGTAATAATATTCTCATTTCTGAACAGCACGTATTCAGAAAACACCATTCCACAACCCATCAACTGATGAGAGTTGGTGAAACTATCACCCATGGATTCCAGATGAAAAAAAAGCACTGGAGCAGCTTCCCTAGATATAGCCAGGGCCTTTGACAGAGCTTGGATTGGCGGACTAGTCTTCAAACTCATCACTATTGGTCTTCCTGACCCACTCATTAGATTAATTATCTCATACCTTTTGGGGTGGAAGTTCCAAGTTCGCATAGATAGAACACATTTAACACTTAGGCCAATACTAGCAGGAGTACCACAGGGCTCCAACCTTGGACAAAGATTATTTATTATTTATGTGAACGATATACCCAAGTTACGACACACAACATTGCATCTATTTGTTGATGATGCATTTATTCTAGCACAATGCAGGAAAAAAAACATCTACTATCTCTACTTCACTAAACACATACTTACAGATACTTGAGCTCTGGTTCAAGAAATAGAAAATTCTAGTGAATGAAAGCAAAAGCATTGCAATCATGTTTAACAATAAAAGAGCAATAACTTGTCAAAGAATTAAAATCAATGAAACAACACTCCCATGGTACCCAACCTGCAAATATCTAGGAGTCACATTTGACAAAAAACTAAATTGGAATATTTATATCCAGAATATTACAAACAAATCTAAGCAAACTTCTGCTGCATTTTACCCCCTCTTAAAATACAACTCAGAGCTGTCAATTGAAAATAAAGTGCTTATTTACAAAGCATACCTCAGACCACTTCTGTCCTATGCCTGCCCCCTCTGGGGTTATATCCATGACAGTAAGATCAAAAATTAGAAATCCTACATAACAAAATAATTAGACAGGCAGTCAAAGCACCCTGGTATTTTTGAAACAAAAAAAAATAAATAAATAAAAATACAAAAATAAGAAAAGAACTTAAACTTCCAACAGTAAGAGAATATTTTGCCAAAATTATGTACAAAATGTACAAAAACCTAAATAAAACCGAAAATACATCAATCATTAATCTTCGGTCCTATAATGACTTCATCATTCATAATCGGCACCGTCCCCGCTCACTACTTTGCTTCTATCCAAAGTTTCCTCATCAGCCACCAAGATCCTTACACATTACGTCCTTGTTAATACTAATAGCTAACTTTTTTGCATTCTTACTCGCTAACATAAATAAAAATAAATAAAAAATAATATAAAAATAAATAAATAAAAAGTTTATATCTCAAAAAAAATTTATAAAAAGAATAAAAAAAATAAAATAAAATAAAGATTATAAGTGTTTGAAGTCTTTGTACTCGTGTATTCTTATGTTTTTCTTAACTATCACTGATAATTTTTTTAGCAGATTTGTTTAGGACATTCCTATGTTAATCCAACTAACTTTTTATTTGTAAATATTGCTTATGTGTGTGTGTGTTTTATAATACAAATTCATTTTTATCCAAAAAATTCCAAGTTTAATTATTTATTTTTTTAATTACTCTGTATCAAAAATTATACTAATACATAAAGAAAATAATTCTACTTGTTATGCCAATCAGATCACACGATATAGCTTCCTAATTTCGTTTTTAGATAGCCAATGAGGGTTGAGGTTCACTAGAATCATGTACCTCATCAAAATGCCGGCCGGCAATCAATTTTCTTCTCATTTCCAGCTCCAGATGAGGGTGAGGTCCTACGGACCTAGGAACCTCGTGAACTCCGGCGCAGTCAGCCGAAATTGACTTTTTCAAGAACAACGAGTGGAAAATACCACAAGAGTTGGGAAATGGCGCATCTCATGAATGGGATGTCCTTGCCCTTACACGATTGACCTCTTGATATTAAAGGATTACATCAGATAGCTCCACAAAAAGCTTATCTAAGTTTATAAACAAAGTGAGAGTCTCTAATGGATGGAGTTAGATTATTTTAGATTTAGAAATTCAACTTTGATTCAGAATTTTGAGAGAAGGTGCCTTTTGAATAATAAGTACTCATCTTTCAAATGTAAACTGTTTTTTACACATTCTAACCATTGCACTTTTTTGTCATTTATAATAAAATGCCTTATAACTATGCAAGTAAAATACATTGATAGTCTTTTGTGAACAGCACCATGCTTGTAATTTGATAATATTAAAAAAGAATAAAATAAATGCGGCTACTTGTTATATTTATTAAAAGATTAAAAATATATTATAACATAATTCTCAAACTTTTAAATGTAAGGCATTGCAACCTAACTCATATTTTGAATACTTCTTTACTTTCCCTTCTTTTATTCAATATATGAATGAACTTTTGTTTCAAAATTTCTCATTAGGAAACTCTGTGAGTACTTCACGCTCTGCATTTAATAAAAATTTGTAACTTTATGTAATAGGTTTTTTCCGAACAAAAATTGAATTGAGTATTTCTTAAAAGTATGTGATTTAACTAGTAAATTTTCAGAAGCCGAAACATAAGCAAACAAAGGACTCGTATTTCTCTGTATTAAATTGAAAATAGACATACTGTTCCGCACTCCAAAAAGCAAAGTTATTTTATGAACCCTATATGTATATTATTAATAATTGTAACATCATTCATTTCAGTGCCTGTCTTACTCATGGTATCTAGCTGCCGATTTTCAAGTTTACGTATTTACAATACCAATTGTTCTATTAATAATGAGGTATGTATGTGTGATTCAATTGTGAATGGTTATTATTATTTTTATAAATCAAATATTGAAATAATCACTAATTCCACCAAAAAAGGGAAGACAATTGAATTCAATAATACAAAAATTTTAAAGGAAAAATTATTGCATTTTATCGTTGATACTGGAGTTTAAAATATAAATGCTTTTTAAAAGTAGATTAATTAGATTAAAATTATTTTCATGTAAAATTTGGAAGAAATTTATTGCTTGTAAATTGATTCATTTTCTTTGGTTTCATATGTAATTACTATACTACAAGTTTATGTAACATGTTTGTATCCAATAAGTTTCAATTCTATTTAAAAGATTTTAAATTTCCAGGAGGCCAAAAGTTGGTTTGTGGTTGAATTTCTTGGTGATGGTGGCTTCAATCACAGCAGTTGGGATCCATAATTTCATAAGAGATTTGCCCCCAACTATGCTTTTCACTCGAGCGGACATTGAGTAAGTGGTGATCATTTTTTCTTTTTTATGCATTAACATTACTTTTTAAATTCAAATGCTCCTGTTTAAATTATAATATTTCTTCATTATATCACTCAAAATTCAAATGCCCCCATAAAATTACTCCTCATTTCAAAGTTTCCATGCCCCGACATTTCTGCCTTAATTCATCGTTTTTGCTGGAAATATTTCCAGTTTCATTTTTTTCATCTTCTCGTAAAGCATTCCGCTCTTCATATCAAAAGTTTTCAGTTTGACACCATGCTGAAAGATGCCTGTTGTAGGGCGTTTTGGTATTCTCAGTGCAGTTGCTTTCCTGAAGATTTTTATTGAATAGTAAGCGTGCTCCAAGGAATTATCTTGAAGATCTTGCCAAGATCTACTTTTCGTTGTTCATTAATGGATGGTATTGGACACGGAGCTTTCTATTCTGAAGAGCGCTATTTCAAGCACGGTGAACCCCAAAATGAGTTGTAACACAAGATTCTACCGATGCCTTACTTAAAAACTCATTTTCGAGCAACTGTTAAGCGACATACTTATTTGTTAGGTGTGTTTTACTACGAAGTAGGAATAGATTAAAATTTGTCTTTGGCACCACGTAATTGATGGCCACAAGCATTTCACCTTTCTGGAGGAGTTTTCACGGGTATCACACGTTCGGAAAATCCTGAAAACCGCCCTACTACCATATTTGAAGAACACAATATCCTAGATTCGATCCCAGTCACTGTTGAACAATGGAAAAAACATTATGCGCTCCTGACTTTCGCATGCTGTTTTTTTGGGTTGGTTCTTTGGAAATTTTCCTAGTTTCAAACTTCGCAACTTATAAATATTACGTGTTGAAAGTCCTCCTAAGGGGACAAGTTATAGGATGGACATTAACATTCCGATACAAGTAGTAGCAGTTTATCGACTATGCTATGTCAGCTATTACTGCCTTGTTATTAACATAGTCTGGATTCAAACTTCTACTCTGGAAAGCATCTCCGAATATTCATTATTGAGACACAATAAATTGTCATTCCCTCATAAATTGATTTTTCTTTTAGGCAGAGAGATGCCTTAATGGCAGAAGTGTATTATCCACCTTGGCCACATTTAGGACCATTTTGTCTCGGGGTGTTTGTCGGTTACTATCTTCGCCTCCAGAAATCTCTTAAAGGGTTACATTGGGTGAGTCAAATGTCTTAAATGTATCATTGGAACTTGCAAATGCGACAAATTTTATAAATCCAAATCTTTTCAGACGGTGCGTACTTTTCTTTGGATTGCCTGTTTTGCCATTACGTCTGCGTCGTTGTTTGGCGTGCATCCGTGGAACACTGGCGGCAGCGGGACAGGGAAAATCGCCACCGTACTGTATGCTAGCTTGAGCAGAATGTCTTGGACGATAGGTTTGGCGTGGATAACTGTCGCCTGCAGCACAGGATGTGGAGGTATGTCTTTATTGCAGTTAAATATACAGTTAGTCAATAAAGTCTGCGTACATCAAGAAAAAGTAATATCAAATCCAAATTTAAGGTGCGAAAAGGGTAGTTTCTTAAAGTTTTATTTTTTAAATATTTAGTTTCAATAAAAAACTTTGAAATTATTTAACTGTAATATTTTTATATTTAATAATTTATGCACACTAATTTTTAAAAGATAATTGGCCAGAAATCAAATCCAATAAAGTTTGCCGTACAACGCAATGTAGGCGGGGGATTTCTTATCTAACTCTTAAGCTTCGAACTCGAGAATGTAAAGAAGGTTACAATTTCAAGGTCATTGACTTCCGAAGTAAATTTCACGTTAATTGGAAGTTGTTATTCCATTTTCTTTGATGAAAATGACAATCAATAAAGGAATTCCTTTAGTTGAGAGACAACTAATTATAAAATTGAGAGATGAAGGTAAAAATATTCGTGATTTTGGTAAAACCATCGGGAAACCATTTTCTAGTGTACATTCGAAACTATCTTGACACTGGTAGTCTTGCTGTAAAACCAAGATGGGAGAGACCGAAGAAGCTCACGCAGAGAGAAGAAAGAAAAATTATTTTATGAATTAAGCAAAATACTAAACTTTCTGCTGCAATCATTGCAAACGACATTTTTTGTAACTGGCAACAAGGAAATTTCACCTGAAACTGTATGAAAAGTGCTGCGAAAGGCCGACTATCATGGACGCAAACCTAGGTCTAAGCCATACATTTCCGAGACAAATAGAAAAGAAAGAATTGATTTTGCTTAAACATATTTAAACTCTTTGAACGACTTCTGGAACAATGTAATTTGGTCATATGAAAGTAAGTATACAATATTTAAAGTTAATTGTATGAAGAAAATACCCTATTGTATGAAGAAAACCAGGAACAGAACTGAATCTGAGAAATTTAAATCTAACTTTCAAACATGGAGCTGGAGGTGTGATGGTAATGGGGTGTTTGTCGTCGAAAGGAGTTGGATATCTTCACATTATTGATAAAGTCATGGATAAGTATGCTTATCTGAATATTTTAATGAAAAATCTACGAGATAGTGCACGAAATTTAAACCTTTCTAATACCTTATTTTCCAACAAGACAACGACCCGAAACATACAGCTAAAATTGTGAAGGAATATCTCCTCTATCACACTTCAAGACAATTGCGTACTCCTCCACAGTAACCAGACCTCAACCAATTCGAACATTTGTGGGCAAAATTGGAGAAACGAATTAGAAAACACAATTTTACGCGAAATGAGATAGTTAGTAAATTGCGGGAAGAATGGGCAAAATTTACGTCGGAGGACACTGAAAAACTAGTGCAGTCAATGCCCAGACGTCTGCAAGTTGTTTTTGAGGAATAAAGGATATGCTACAAAGTATTTAAGTATTGTAAAAAACTTATATTTTGCATTTTTTGAAAATGAACGCAGACTTTATTGGAGGGAATTTCTAAGTTTTGTTGACAAAATACATTTTTGTAAAAATTATTACACTTATATTACTTACTTTTTATTTAAGTTTACAATTGTAGTTAATAGAAAAAAAAATTTCATTAAAATGCATTTTTCAATGCTTTAAATGTATTTTTAATTTAAAATTTAGTCTTTATGCAGAGAGACTTTTGTGACTAACTGTATGTTTATTAGAATGCATTCCCTAATCCGTGAAAAAAAAAATAAGTCAAAAAGTAGAAAATGTTGATCTTTAAATATAGAATAATTTCTGAATATAAATTTAATTAATAGTTAATTATATATATATATATATATATATATATATATATATATATATATATATATATATATATATATATATATATATATATATATATATAATAATGGATATGTGTTTTATGAAATAATTATTACGATTAAAATAATAAATTTATATAGATAAAATCTTTTTATTCTGCTTGAGCGCAAAATTTTTGTTTGGGATAAAAGTGGACAGATAAAAATGGACTGAAACTTAAATCTAGATGAACGCATTCACATCATTTAAAACAAAAACCATATCTCAGAAATTTTAATTATAAGGCTTGTAATAAATGAACTCTCAGTAAAGCTGCTTATGCAGTGATGTCATAAATTTGAGCAATGCAGCATCCCACTCGAAGAAATTTCGCGTTTCGGCTCTTTAGTCAATCTTAAAACTACGCGTAACAAACACGGATTACTAACTAAAAGTGTTACGTTTCTTTCATCTCACATAATTCTTTTTAAAAAAGGATAAAGATATTTATCACATATTTTTGAAATTTGCTCCTTGCAGCATATGCCCGTAGGAAATGCATTAGAATGTGGTTCAAAGGACATTGTTTAAGAACTTCCACATTCAAAGGTACTTTTTAAGCGTTTGCCAACTCTTTTGGTCTGCTCTCATTTCCTCTATGCATAAAACTTCTTTTCGGTTTACAGATAAGTCAAAAGAAAATAATAAATTAACTTTATTTTTCCAAATCTTTAAAGCACATTCTTTATTGAAAGGTAAGTTGCTGAAAAAGAAAATGGCAGTATCTCCGTTGATTTATATGTATAAAAATATAAATAAATGGAATTCATTCGTCATGAGTTTTTTTTTTTATTTTAATCCTACTAATATAATTTTTTGGATTACACAGGAAAATTTAAAAATCATTGATATTAAAAAGGCCTTTACTGTCACGTTTTATGGATCAATAGAATGAAAATTATTTGGTGACTATAAATTAACCCCATATTAATGTAATTCTAAATGACTTTTGGCAATATTACATTGTATTAATGTTATTTTTGGTTCATTATATTTATTATTATGTAATGAAGCAATATAAAAATGTATTTAGAGAAAACTATATATATTGTTCAATAATTAAAATATATATATTCTCTTTATAAATTTGTTCTTTTAGGATTCTTAGCTTCGATTTTGAAGTGGAAACCTCTTATTCCGTTGAGCCGCCTTACTTTTATGGTGTATATGGTGCACCCTCTGGTGCAGTATGTATTTTACGCCACTTTAAGAGACGGAATTCAAGCTAGAAACTGCTTAGCAGTATGTATTTTATTTTTTTATTTTATTTTTCTGTATTCATTATAAATTATTTATTAAATAGTTAGTTGCATCATTTATAATATGAGAAGACATAATTCGTCTGATAGTATCATCAAATATTTAAACTGATGCAGCTGTTAATTGAGAGTTTTAAAAAATTTGTGGTAAACTAAACTGTTTAAAATTAAGTTTTTATTTTCCTTTAAGGAACAACCATATAAGTGAATACACTACGTAAAAAAAAGTAGAACACTTGATTTTGTAACAACAACCGAAAAATATTTTATTTTTACTAAAAAATTTTTATTAGAAGAATTTTACAAATACAATTTTAACACATCTGAATTATGATATTCAAACATCAAATATTAATGGCAACAAAAATAGTTTCTCTTTTTTGAAACTTTGTAAAAAATGTAGAAGGACAGCATTATGATGAATGAAAAATAGTGATTTTAATAAGGAATGTTCTTCCCATTGGCCTTTAATATATACTTCAAATATTCTGTTTGAAAATGAATTATACAGAGATTGAACTTCTGTTTGAGAAAAATTGTCCCACGAGTCATTCAATGCTTCTCGAAGAGAATCAAATTGCCTTCCATCAGCATATAAACTGGACGAACTAGCATTGCCCAGAGGTTTTCCACTATATTAAGGTCAGGACTTTTGGCTGGCCATGATAAAACATCCAGGAACCAATGTTTGACTCCAGTCGCGGTGTGAATGGAAGCTTCGTCTTGCTGAAACTTCCCTTTTTCACCCCCAAGTCAGTGTTATAAGGAAGAAGCTCGGAATTCAGCACTTGAATATAATAGTCTGTATGTTTTTGTCAACCATTTAAGAAAACCAGGCTTGTTCTTCCTCCGTATTCAATAGCCAACGAAAGCATTAAACTCCCATTTGTCGTGTTGAATAGTATTCGTCTTCATTCCCCAGACAATGCCAGTAGTGCTGATATCCGTTTGGATCGTCTAAGTTAAATTTCTTTTCAGCGGAAAATATCAAAGAAGTCCATTCTGTAGTCCAGGACATGTGCTCCTTATTCCCATCTAAACGGCTTTCAATGCGAGCTTGTGTTCACTTAGGATGACGTTTCCGTTTTTGAAAATGAATTTTTGAGATCTTTTAATATAACTGTAAACTGTTTGTTTTGTCACATAAGTCCTACTTGATTTCTTGCCTTTGAAACACTTCCTTTGTTCTCCTTAAGCACACGAGCAATTTTTCTTTCTTCACGTGCTGTTAACTTCTACTAACTACCTACTAGTCTTCTTTCTCTTCCCATTTTTATAAGGATTTCTGATAAAGTTTGAAACTGTATTGGGGCTCACCTGAAACAATCAAACAATCTCTGACACCTTTACCACCATTTTGATATGCGGAAATTTGACCTTTTTGAAAATCGTTCAAAGGTATTCCTTTAGGTATTTCTGAGAACGGAGAAACAGCGTAACTTTCAAACAACTTAGATTTTTTTGACAGAAAAGGATAAAACAAACTACAAAATCACTATTTTTTTAACTAAAGAATAACCCACTAAATTGAATGTATTAGCAAGTGTCCTTTTGCTTTTTTCACGCATCGGAAATTATGTATAATTTTATTATTAATATTAGTGGCAGATGTTTAATTTTTGCCTAAAAAGGGTCATTAAACTAAATCTGCATAAATATCTGGTAGTTTGGAGAAAATAAGAGACAATTATTGGCAAAAAAATAAATAAAATAAAATAAAAAATAAACACTGTCCTTCTACCTTTTTTACCCAGTGTATTAGGAAAAGTGACTCAAAATCCCTTCAGAAAGCATTAAATTTAATTTAAAAAGAAAGTATAACATTTATGCAACGATATGGCACATCATGTATCTTTAACTAAATCAATGTAAAATTAATTGTTTTGATGCCTCAAAAATATGACAGGTTTTTGAGTTCAATTACTTTAGGTAAAATGTTTCTAATTACAGTAGCTCATGCATTCGACCGTGAGCATGAGTATTTTTAGTGGCCCAGAATACATTTAAAGCATAAATTCTTTTGGAATGGCGCACCAAAAACTGAGCTACTAACTGATCATTTACATCGAAATCGTACTTTTACATCTATACACAAATGTTAGTATACAGCAACCATAAAAATTTTTATCATTGTTCTATGCTAAAATTGATGGGAAAGTTTAAATAATTCATTAGTTGATTTTAGTAGCAGTTTAGTTTGAAATACGTGATTGCACTTGTGAAAAATTGTTTCAAAAAATGTTGCTTTTCAGTCGGCAGAAATAAGCACCCATTATGTCACGAATAATAATAGAAAACAATAAGTTTGTGAAATAGCAGTATGAAACTGGAACAGAACTCAAAAATAAATTATTGTAAAAGTAATTATCTCAAAGTTATTATTAAGAATATATATTTAAACACACGAAAACTAAAACAAATCCACACACACATGTGCCTAGTGTTCATACTATTTGGTAATACACACATTGCTAATTCAAATTTTTTTAAAAAAGATATCGTTTTATATAAATGCTCAACATAAATAAATTATTATTATTAGGTATTAAATATTACGATACTCCACCTCCTCATCATTTCATTGAATATAAAGTATTTCTCTTGCTGCAAAAAGAATTAAAATAATGAAACTATTCTTTTTTTATTACCATGCCAAGCGAGTGAAAATTATTGTTCAAGACATTCGTGTGACTTGATCCGTTTAAAATTTCAAAAGTGATTTCTTATTTAAAATCTGTGTTCATTAAATTTATGCATTTCTTAAATCCATGTTTATTAAGTTATTGTTTATTAAAAATCATGTAGAGAAATTAAGATTATATGTAACTAAATTTATTATTAGAAATAATATTTTTTAAATTCTTATTATATTTATCTATATCTTTAATATATAAAATGTATCCATTAAAATTATTTATTCATTCAATTTATTAAAAGCTCTTAAAAATTAAAATTCTCTTTTACTAACATTCATTATAAAATAATATTTCTATTAATGAAAAATTCATATTTATTATCAAAATAATTATATTTTTATTTACATATTTTCTTTAAAATTTTTTTGCTCTACAGTATTCAATCATTAAATCTGTAGTCAGTATAATTCATTATTCCTTAAAAATCATGGAAATAAATTTTTTTTTAACTAAATTTAACTAAAAGTGATATTTTTATTTAAAACATTCACATTTGTAATGCACATGGTAATAGAGTAAAAGCAATCTCATCATTCTTTCTGCTTGGATCAAAATTCTCACCGATATTTCTTTTCAGATCTTCATCTTCTGTGGATTTGTTGTATCCAGTTATGCCATCGGATTCGTCGCTTGCCTCCTTGTCGAAGCTCCTTTCGTCAATGTCGGGAAAATATTCTTCGAGATAGAAGAAGATCTCCGGAAAAAGAGAATCACCTTAAGGTCCTTATTAACAGGCAAAGCTTCCCCTGCTGAAGCAGATATTCGATCCAATGGCAGGAAGCTTGAAAATATTGTACAAAATGGAAATGGCGTCGCGAAAATCAATGTGAATGCCGAATGGCCGCCAAATATGAAAACTGAAGTTCATAAAGACTTTCACCATCAAGGAAGAGACTTCATATGTCGACTTTAAGAAAATTATATTAAAATTCCATTTTTACATACTATCCCGTTGATACTTATGACCAAAAAAATATGTCGCCAAATTTTGCAAATTTTAATCATTTCTTTCATAACGTGAGAAAAGTAGAGCAATTTATTTATATCTTCATTAAAACAACTAGATAAAATGTTTTTTTCATATAAATCATATTCCAATTTTTTTAATGAAAAATTAAAAAATTTGAGCTAAAATTGTAAAACACGTGAACTTAAATACAATAAAAAATGTGAAATGTGGATGTGATCATTTAACTATAACAGTTGGCGTTCAATCGCATTATTTGGCGACACATTTTTTTTTCACCAAGGGATAGTCTGTAAGTGCCAACTAATGCATATCATGAGCTTTTTAAGTGATAATTAACTTAATGACTATGCAATTGTTGAATATTATAACTAAGGTGAGGTTTGTGCCCGACATTTGTGTACATCCAAACCAAAGATTCGTGAAAACAATCTTACCGCAACCATATTAGATAAAAGAAACGTGACGTGATTTATTAAATATTGTTGTTTTGTATGTAATAATCTCTCTTTTGTGTTTTTGAATAAATAATTAATGTAAATATAAAGAATTATTTTTTAATGAAAAAAAAAATACATTTCAAGGAATGATTCCATTAGGAGAAAACTAAATAAATTACATTTTAATTTTGATGGAAATAAAACTAGGAAATTTTGATAAAATGACATTTTACATATTAGGTTATTTTATATTTTTGTTTCCTTAGTGAAAAAATAACAGATTTTATTAAATATTCTTGTGATTTATATCAGGTGCGTTATAGAATATTCATAAACAGATAAAACTTTGATTTCAATGCGTTTAAAACAAAACTTCCGTTTATAATTGTAAAAAATGACAGGTTTGATTCAGATGAAGATAGCAACTTTTTTATCCTATAAAAGCATAATCAAAATTAGATCCATATTTAGTTATCGACATCTACTTACAATTGAAGATAACTAAAATCCATATATAGCGCGCAAGATATATAATTTATTCTCCAACAAGTATAGATATTTAACAATATAAAATTTATATAACAAGTCACTTTTGTGAAAATGATACTATAAAGTGTGTAACACACATTTCTATAAATTGATTACATTGCAATTCTGAATAGGATGAATTTCAATATAATTGTGCGTGGTAATAATAAATTATTTCTTTTGTCACGCATAAGCACACATTTCCAAACATTTGGTTGGTTTGTTGGTCACTCAACGATCTATTTTTGCACACGAGTGCTAATTAGACCGGGACCTACGGTTGGAAGTGGATTCCGAACCACTACAAATATCCATGCCCAAGGGGGGATTGAAACCCACGAACTGTTGAACCGAAGACAAGAATTCCAAACATTTGCGTTTCAATACAATTTTGTAAAAGAGCAATATTAATGATTTTTCTTGTGAATGATTTAGTCAAAAAGTATTCAAAGCAATCTTTGTTTTGAATGAGTAATGTCTTAAGTAAAGTTCTTTGATGTCGAAAAATGATGATAATGTTAAAAAATAATCTCTTGCATAAACTAAATCATTTCTTTTAAGACACCAATTATATAGAAGCGTATTTGAAAACATTTTAATTTGCAGTTTGGAAAGCAAAGTTTATTTATCCTACAAATGCACATAAGCGTTACATGGTATGAATTTACATATGGCACACCGTAGAAAAATACTTAACATTACTGTGGCAGGAATGGAGTTCTAGTGACTGTAAGTAAGCTTTGAAAAGACGTTGTGCTGTATGCCATGTAAACTGATATTTTTGAACCTCGTCTGAAGAAACTGCGACGTAAACTGGTGGATGTTTCCCACCAATTTCGTCCTTTGTCTGTTGTTGTAACTGAATGTATCGAAAATCGTTGGATTTAATACGAATAAGTTTATTTAAATTTAATAATAAATAAAATACTCACAAAATGATTTTAAATGTGTAAAACTGAAAACATTTCAGTAAAGTTCTCTTGCAGTTTATTTTCCCTGTAAACATTCTTTTAAGGAATATCAAGACCTATATATTATAGTCTTAGCTCCATAACAGGTGCAATCATATTGTCGGACGCGTAAATTCATACCACACAATGAAATATTCAAAAATATAAAGGAAATTGTGATTTAAAAGTGAGAAATCGGAATAGTGCCCTCGAGTGATTAAGCTGAAGAACTTAGAAACATTTATTACCAGCGGCCGCGATGGTCAGGTTTGTTAGGACACTGAAAGAGCTTTTCTAGTTCTAGTACATCCAATAAACTGTTCCGATTTTGTATTTGCTGCATTATTGGTGATTTTCATAAATATATAAATCAAATTTTTTTTTCATATTTAACACGAAACTCTAATTAAACTGGGAAATTTTTAACTGTAAACAACTGAATGAGCATAACATGATTATGTATTAAGGGTAAATCCTTAACAGTTATGGGTTTTATACATATTTTAATAAAATTTCTTAATCTTAAAAATTACAATATCAATATTTTTCTTAAAAATAAGATATTTTTTATTTTTATTTATTTTTTAGAATCTTTATTATTTGATTGAATTAAAATTTTAAAATGGCTTCAAATTATGTTGACCATATTATCAAAAATTATACATTTTAAATGACAGAGGCTTCTAAAACTGATCATTTGATTTGGAATTATATGCAAATTCTCGAATGAATGGTACATTCATGAAAAAATTACACAATTCTTGATATTCATATTTTAATGCAGCAGAGTCCAAAGCACGGCCAGCAGTCGGGTTTTTAATATTATAACTGAAGAATAAATTTTCCCATCTTTTCAAACTGTGTTGGTAGAAATGATTTTATTTTTAATATGGTATTATAAATAAATAAATAAAATATAGAATCGTATTTGTGGGTCCCGTAACGACTCATGTCTAGCACCTTATTCACGGCGCGCAGTTCAAAGCCGCTGCGCAGAATAACAGAAGTTGCACGGCTTTGATCTTTTCAAAAGTCGCCCGATTCCACAGAGGAGAACATTAAAATGAAAAGTGCAACTGGGATTGATTTATTAGATTGCGTATTGGTTACCCGCTAACCGTCGGACGAGCCTTCTTGCCAAAATGCCTCGCGATCGGAGAGTGAAAAAACATTGGTCGTTGATTGTCGTTTATTTATTCGTTATCATTTGACGTGACGAGTGTTATGTAGTAGCTATTTAGTAATTGTAGTAGTTGTGTGTAATTCTAGCTTTTTCCTTCATTTATTTCTTTTCTCAATTTAAACTTGTGATTTAATTAAAGAATAAACAGAACTCTATTGTGCAAAATAACCAGCTTCATTATGTCTGTGAAGAAGCGAAAAATGAGTGATGAAAATCATGCATTCAATGAAAAATGGGAATTAGACTATCTGATCTGCAACAGTAACAATAAAATTCAGTGTATGATTTGTATGCAAGTTTTGTCGTTGAAAAAAGAATACAATGTGAAACGGCACTAGACTACTTTACATGTAGAAAAGTATAAAAAACACATATTGGTGAAGCAAGAAAAGTATTGTAGGCGAGTATAAAAAAAATGCATCAAACAAGTATGTTTTTAAAAGTTAGTACAGATAATGAAAAACTACGTCTTATGAAGTTTCTTTACTATTAGCCAAAGCAAAAATTCATTCTGTGATGAGATTTTAATGAAAAAATACGCAGTTTCAATGACCCAACGCTTCATGCAGCCAAAGTTGGCGGAAAAGTTTGAATCTGTAGCATTATCTCATCAGAGGCGCGACGAGTAGATGATTAGGGAGAATATGTTTCGAAAAACTTTTTGTGATTGTATTTTGGTTGCGAATACTACTCACTGTGTTCGGATGAAAGCACCGACAAAACAGATATCAGTGAATTATTAATATTTTTATTCGTTGCATTTCAAAAGATTCTACTATTGGAGAAAATCTTAAATTTGATACCGTTACCCTGAACAACTAAAGGTGCAGATGTCTATCTAGCTGTTAATAAAACTCTCCTTAGACTACGGAGGATTTCAAAAATGCTATTGTATTGTAACTGATGGAGCAATGATGGGAACAGTGATAGGGGACTTCTTGACATTAATTGTCCGTTATTTCACTGCATCGTACACCACGAAGCCTTATGTGGAAAATCTTTGCGCCTAACGAATGCCATGAAAGTTGTTGTTAGAATAACAAATCTCACTAGAGGCGGAAACAAAGTTTTGAAAATTTTGAGGTTTTTTAAGTGAAATTGATGGGACTTATGAAGATCTGTTATTGCACTCCGAAATAAGATGCCTTAGTACTGGACGTTTTTCTTGAGAAAAGAAATACCTTTATTCCTAAAAAATGAAATGAAATCAGACACTTTCTGAACTGCAATATTGTATGCAAGATACTTTATTCCAGGCTGATCTTGCATTTTTAACTGATATGACGCAACACTTGAAGTTACGCACAAGGCAAAGGACACAATATTGCCACATTATGTGAATGTGGTTTCAGAAATAAACTAAAATTGTTCAAAACGTCACTAGAGCAGAATGATTTTTTGCATAGAGATGGGAAAGTTTGAGGGATGTACGTTTAAAGATCACCTGAAGTATATTGACGATGTAATTGTGGAGTTTGAGCAGCGATTTGCAGATTTTAAAGATTTAGAAAGGGACATATCCTTTTCATTCCTCCATTAACAATTGAAATGGAAAGTGTAAACACTGATTATCAATTGGAATTATGTGACTTACAATCAGATCCCTTTTACAAGATCAGGACAGAGTCTAGAAGAATTTTTTTTAAGCTCCTTGGCGAGTGTTTCCCCAAATTAAGCAATCTTGGCTTAAAAATGAATTCGATAATGGGCAGTAGCTATCTTTGCGAAAATGCGTATTCCACAATGAAAAATACTGATCTTCACTGTCAGATACGTCAGTTACACGTCTAGCAACAACTAATACTAATGTTGGCATTGAAAGATGAATTAATGAAGCACTAATACAATTTAATGTAACAGTTACATAGTAAGACGCTATCAAAACTTTCCTTAGAAAATGTGTTACTCCAATCTGTTTAGTAATTTGTATTGGGGGGCCCGGGATCAAATTTGGTCTGGACAGCCCTGCGTTATATGATTACTTAAGGTAGGCTGATTCCTTTCATGCCCAGGCTCAAAATACTAACATAGATCAATTAGAATATTTTATTTTTCTGTCATCTAATAACTTATAATTTTATGTTTAATACCGGAGAATAAATATTGTTACACAATTAGTACTTTGGGCGAATTTCTCCAATTCTTATGAATAAAACGGGAATTTTAAAATTCCTTTGCAAATTTATTTTACTGCACAAATAGTTTTATGTGACATTGTTGGAGGATAAAATATTTTCTGATCAAGCACCAATACAGGAAAAAATATTGTGAGCCGCGGAAATATTTAACACTATTTTAATAAATCTTTATATCAAGCATGTTCTTGCATAAAAATTCTGCCATATTTGTAAAGGGAAATCGCTACAAATCATTAAGACGGAAATGCTACCGCAGAGTTCTTGTACAATTTAACATTCAGCTCTTAAGTTTTAAAATAATTCTATCTTTAAAAACTGGCGACGAAATTATATATGTAAGTTAAGAAAATTTAAAGAAGTTAAAATTTTTTGCTCAGATATTCTGAAGAAAATTTTTAAGAGGTAATTTTACGTGTTATTCAAAATTTTTCTTAATTTCTCTCACACAAGTTATATTATTATTATTTACCAAGTTATTATTATTCACCAAAAATTGTATTAGCGTTTTTAGTCAAGATTTGATGCTATAAATTAAATGAAGCTAAACATTTTCAATATCAAAAAATGATATTTTTGACACTAGGAAAAGTGCATTAAAATCGTTTAAGGATTTCAAACAACGCATTTCCGCGAATAACATATTTTTATCATTCAGAAAATATCAAATTCCGGTAAAAATGTAGAAAAAAAATAAATGTACTTAGTAAACTTTTCAGTGTATACAGATCCTGTGTTTCCTCTACTTCAGTTTGAAAATGTGCTGTAAGCGTGCCTGATAAGAGCATCTTCAACCTTTTCAGCACTTTAGAAGCTAAAGTGATATGAGTTTTTCTAATGGAGCAAAAGTGGAGGGGTTTTAGTCATTTAGAAGCAGGTACGAAGCAGAACAACCCTAGACATGGCTCGCAACCCACAGAGGTGCATTTAACATGGAGGACATTGCGACCAGGACTTAATGAAATTGCTCTTGTCGCCATAAGCAAACACGACGAATCTTCGGTTGGGAAGGGATTTGAACTGACTACCTTTCCGTAATGATAATGAACACCAACCCAGGCCACAGTGGTGCTTAGAGAATGAGCACACTCAAAAATCATACTAAAAAATAAAGTCAGCATAAATTCATGCAAATATATTTGAAAAAGTACGTAAAGTGGTTGTCATGAAAATAATCTAAAATATTTCATTGGAAAAAAATAATGTGATTAAACAGTCTTCTTAACTTTTTTTGTATATGTTCCGTACAAAATGAAGAAACTCGGAAAACTCCCAGGCTTTCACCCGACAAACGTGCACGCAGAACGTAGTAGTGCATCATACATCTTCCATTTTCACAACAGTGGCTAGAATCCAACTTCTTCGAAGACTGATGTCTACTAGTTCACGGTGAGCGTAAGTATACGTTTATTTGACAAAGAAACTGTCCTTTCCTTTTCATTCAATATTTTTTCCCTCAAATTTTAAACTCCGGGTTCAACCACGATACTTAACATCGTCGCCAAACTCTCCTCAGCTTCCGATATTCCAAATTTAGAATCCAAAGTTTCGCGAAGAAACAGGATTTGAGATTTTTAACTTTGTGATTCCCAATATTTTCTGCTATTTTCCTAAAAAAATATTTCGAACACGCAAATTTTTGAATACAAACAATAAAGGTGAAGTCCTATTTCGGTTCACCGCTTGGCGAGAGCTTGAAAATTGGCAACCAACATTTTCTGGCGAACCAAAATGACGCAATATCACGTGATTACGGAATTTGATGATTCCGATTTCAAATATTTCTTACGATTAAGATATCTTTGCGTTTTATAAATTCGAATATCGTGATTTCTAACTATCGTGTATTTGTACTTATTTGCAATTTGATGTGATTTCAACTAATTTTGAACATCATACCTTCGAAAATTTCTTATCATTTACATAATTAAATGATTTTATATATTTTCGAATATCGCGATTTCGAATTTTTATTTTTACAGCATGTAAATCAATGCAAAATGCTAGAAAGATAATTTTATTCCGTTAACGCGGATTTATGTTTTTAAATTATAAAAAATTAAAAAACTAATGACGCTTATACATTATTCAAAAAATAAAATATGAAATTTTTTTAATATTTCAATTAATTATAAAACATAGCTATATCAATAATATTGAAATGTTTGTAACATCTTCGCGCATTTATTTTAAGGAGGCTGTGGCGCAGACAACTTAATCTTTCGCAATGCTCCCTGCGTGGGGTTAACAACCGGGCAAAAAATATAAATAATTAAGGAGAATAACATTTTTTATAAATTCAGTTTTGAAAATTAATTTTTTTCTGGCGCTTACTTTAAAGTCGCAAATTTAAAAAATTTAAGTTTTCCAACTTCTTTATAATTTAGAGGTAATAACTTAAATACACTTAGGGAAAATCAGATTTGGAAAAGAGAAGAGGTTGTAAATAAAAAATGAGGAAGAGCTGCACAGGAATGACATAAGCAAAACTCTTTTATTTCCTTATTAATAATCATTTTGCATGGTTTAGTTCCTTTTAAAAATTGTGTTCTTTTTCTTTTCGATTTTCATTTCTTAATCAGGTAGATTATCAGTTTTTATTCTTTTAATCCTTTACTTTTTAAGTGTCATACTTTGCTCAAAGCTTGTGATACTATTGTTTTCTACTACAAATCTTGTAAATGTGTAAATAACGAAAAAACATTTCTTTTTTATATAAAATTTCTGGAATATTAGATTGGACAGTTCCATTTTAATGCATATGAGAGGTTTTCATTTTAGTATAAAGTTATTTACCAAATTATTTGTGTTAATGTTATACAGTAATTTTTGAATCCCTTAACTTAGGTTGTTGTTGTCGTGTGTTACCTAGGATGGCATTATGGAGTGCGCTGCTCCACTTTTCCAATTGAACCATATTTTAGGTGTTAAGTCCGACATCCTCAGAGCACACTTGCCATAAGTACCCGTCAGTAGGATAGGCAACCATTCACACCTCATTCATACAAGGAAAGGACAAAGACAGGATAGATAGAGAGAGAAAGTACATCTATACCTGAATCGGGATTTGAACCCAGGACCTCCCATATCCACAGTCTAGTGAGCTGACCAGTAGACAAGTTTGGCGGTATTAACTTAGGGAGATTACAGAAGAGTGAGATCATGATGGACATCTATTTAATTTTGTGAATACGCCAAGATTCACAGTGCCTTTTATGACTCCTAATTGTTATACAGGTTATCTAAGTTAAATTATAAACTAAAAATGCCATAACAATAATATTAACAAAGCAAATAAGTTTGTTTTACTGAAAATAAAAACGTTCAAAGAATATTATTTCCACTAGACCCCTCTGGATGTAATAATTATGCAAAAATTCAAAACGCAATTTTTTTTCGAAATATTAATGTTTTGAAATATAATTTGATGTGCTATTTCTAATTTATCATAAGAGATTAAACCATTTTATTTAGCGAGCAGTATTTCGTTAATATTTTTAACTTCCTTTAATCACAAATAATGTGAAAATTTAATCTTATTTTGACTATAGTAAAGTAATAAAAAACTATTTGCAAAAAAAGAAAACTTCAAATAACCGAAATAAAATAAATGGAAACTTTGTAAGAATTTAAATGTGTTAATAATAATAGAAAAGTCAGATTTTATTTAAGTTATCAAGAAGCGACATCGAAAGATCAGTTTCAGTTCTTATTGAGACTTTGTGAAATTAAACGTCCATTATCCCAAAATAAAACCCTTGTATTATTTTTTTATCTCAGGCTTTATTGTAACCTTTCAGTCTAGTGACGCGTTACACTCATGAGAAAATTCCTGCTGAAACGTGTTTCATATTAGGGGTTCCTTTTGTCCAAAATATTGTGTCCAGTATTAAACTGACCTTCAAAGTAAGGGGAAAGGGAATTTTTCATAAAATAGCACTACAGTATGCCGCGTAAGGAATTGTCTTCCTGAAATCGAAATGGAAGGGATCGAGAACTAATGACCTCCAAATTCTAGGATAACACAAACTTTCTTTCCTTTTCCTTGTTCACACGGTTGGTTAGTATTTCGTTTCTTCCCAAACGGCGCTTCATCGGAAACAAAAATGTAAACTTTTGAAAATCTGGTGTTTTGGCATTTAAAATATTATTGCCATAAATTGTATTTTTTGTCTACTATGTATTCTTTCGATTTGAATATTTATTTCATATTTTTGCTGGTATAAATACTTGCCAACTTATGTTTGAAGAGTTTTGAAAATTAAATATTAAATTACTTATTAGAGTTAAAACTATTCACATTTAACAGTAATTTATTTAATGTTTGAATATTTTTTGGGGGAAATAATTTTTATTTGACTCGTAACTTTGTTGGCTTTACATTAGCACCTTATAATGAAAAATTCTTTTATCAAATGATAGAAGTTAAAAGTCTATACATGTTTTTTTTTTGTATGCTTAAATATACAGAATATATTTCTTAATTATCTTTGTACATTTTATGTAGTATTTCTCTGAAGTCCTTAGGAACAACTAATATAAAATTTTTATGTCCTAATTTATTTACTTTTCTTTTAAGTAACTATTCAATTTTTATTATATTGTTTTGTTGACTTCTTCAGACTCTGTATTCTTAGTCTGTTTAAACAAGAATTTGAGATCCTCACTTGTTCTTTGGCATTCTTTGAATTTTTCTTTATCAATGTAGGGAAACTAAGGGATCATCAGACTTTTCTTCTGGTAAAACTGTTAATTCTTCCTCATCCCCAACCTCTTCGTTGGAATTTGTTTCCAAATCTTCTATTGCTACATTTGAGTTCAACTCCTCTTCTATATGTTTCTGACTTCCCTAGTCTGCACATTATTTATCTCGCATGTCAAATTCTGACCTTCCTTCTTTGCTTCTATTAACGAGGCTGTTCGGTTTCCTAATAGGTATTGTTATGAAACAAACTAACGACTCCAAATTTAGAAACAAAAACATTTAATTAACAAAAATTTACAAGGAGTCATATTTGGGTTCATAAAACTCTCGCGCTTGCGTAGTGTACCAAAGAGTCAATAACAATTTTCAAAACTGAAAAAACGCAGCTTCTTCAGCCTGCTCCTCGCACCAATCGTCTCCCTACTCACCCTCCCCATCCAAGGCTCTGGAAATCGAAAGCGCTGAGCAGGAGACGTTACAGACTAAATTATTCCTTCTATCCCCGGAGTTTTTTTTTCTTTTTTTTTTTTTTTTTTATACGGAAATCAACCTGCAATGAAAAAGAAAAAAAAACACACACACAAGCAACAAAAGCAAAATTTAGTATTACAGATAGCCCTGATCAATCGGACTCTGGCTGATACACAAAATATATGGCATTATATAATATAAAAATATATCAAAAGAGCACAAAATAATTATGTAATACAACAGAATCTGCAACAATAGATAAATTTACAAATATGCACATTAATATTATAAAAACAATATAATTTTTTTTCAAAAATTATGAAACAATTGAAATTTGTATTAATAGAAAATATTTTTTTAAAAAAATTAATATCTGAGTAAATAAAAGAAAATAATTATGTTTGGTTATTCAGCATTCTACTGAGACTATCAGCATTCTGATGTAATTTGCCCTTTTTGTGAACAATATCGAAATTTAGGCTTTGAAGAACCAAAGTCCATCTTAAAAGTCTGGGATTAGATCCTGTATGATGTTTTAACCAAACTAAAAGGGTTGTGATCAGTTTCTATAACAAATTTATACTGACTATCTAAATAATATTTTAAGTTAGTAACAGCAAAAAATATTGCTGCACATTCCTTTTCTATAGTACTATAATTTTTTCAGACTTTGAAAATTTTCTACTCAGAAACAGGATAGGGTGTTCATTTAGTTTTTGATCTCTCTGAGATAAAACTACTCCTATTCCTAAGTTTGAGGCATCACATTGAATAATAAATGGTTTTTGAAAGTCTGGACTGTAAAGTACAGGCTTCTTTATTAAAGCATTCTTTAATTCTATGAATGCCTTTTCACAGTTATTATTCCATATTACAGTTCCCTTCTTGGATTTCCCTTTTAGTAAGTCAGTTAAAGGCGCAGCAACTCACCGAAAAGTCTGATATATACTTACGATAGTATCCAACAAGACCTAGGAAAGCACGTACTTCGGTTTTGCTTGAGGGACGTTCGAAATCGGTAACAGCTTTCACTTTAATATCACCTGGTGTTCTTTGACCTTGTCCTACAAAGTGTCCCAAATATTTAACACGAAGTTGAGCGAATTTGCACTTTAAGGGTTTTACAGTCAATTTCGCAAATCGAATCTTCTCTAGAACACATTTAAGATGTTGGATGTGATCAGACCAAGTAAATGAATATATAGCTATGTCATCTAAATAAGGTACAGCAAAATGTTCGCAATTTTTTAATATCTCAGCCATTAACTTACTGAAATAATAAGGGGCATTCTTCAAACCGAATGCCATTCTCAAAGGTTTATAAACACCAAATGTCGTAGTAAATGCAGCATATCTTTGAGCCTTCGGACTCAAAGGTATTTGCCAATAACCTCGTGTTAAGTCTAATAGAGATATGAAATTCGCTTTCGAAACAGATTCAACGCGCTCTTCAATATTTGGCAATGGATAATATTGTGTTCTGGTAACCTCATTTAACCGGCGATAATCAATGCACGGACGAGGTTCTTTTCCAGGAGCTTCAACTAATATTAAAGGTGATGTGTAATCGGATTCACCTGGTTCCACCACCTTCAATTTCAACATCTTGTCTACTTGATTTCAAGATTTCTGTCTGTCGTGGGGACATTCGATATGGTTTAGCTATAAAAGTTTTATCAGATTCCAACTCGATGTCCAGTTCAGCTAGTTCAGTACAACCCGGTTCATTTGAAAAAATATCAATAAATTGAATCAAAAAGTCTACTCAATTGCTTCTTCTGCTCATCCTCTAATTTTTCATTAAAACAGCTTTCAGGAAAGTCTCTAAAAGGGTGGATGAATTAATTTCAAAACTTGGGATATCTTCATTCTCAGAATCAATATCTTCATTATCAGAATTAGAGGTAAAAATTAAATTAACATCTTCTGGACGCTGAAAATAGGGTTTTAACATATTTACATGGTATACATGTAATTTTTCTTTATCGGGAAATTGTATTATATAATTTGTTTCCGATAGTCGTTTTACTACTTTTCCTGGACCTATCCAATGGACAGAAAATTTACTTGACCTAGAAGGGGCAACGACTAACACAAGATCATTTTCTTTAAATTCTCTTTTCGTAGCCTTACGGTCATACCAAAGTTTCTGTTTTTCTTTAGCATCTGTCATATTTTGCACAGCTAATTCTTGACATCTTTTCATTCTATTTAAAAGATTAAAAACGTAAGCAATCATACTATCTTCTTCAATGGTTTTACCAGTTAAATTTTCATATAATAGCGTTAAGGGAGTTCTTAGGTTCCGACCATGGACTAATTCTGCAGGAGAATATCCAGTGCTATCATGAATGCAAGTTCTAAGCGCAAAAAGTGCCTGAGGTAAAATTTTCTCCCAATCTGTACCCTTTTCTAAACAAAGGACTTTCAGTATTCTCTTTAAAGTTCTATGCAATCTTTCAACAGGATTGCTTTGGGGATGCTGTACAGAACTATGCACTACTTTAATACCAAATTTTTCTAAAAATTCTGATGTCAGGACACTCATGAAAGATGTTCCTTGATCACTTTGCAACTCCCTAGGAAAACCCATACGGCTAAATATCTGAAGAAAAGCATCAACCACAGTAGTAGAACGAATATCTGGTACTGGGATGGCATCTGGATACTTAGATGACATGCAAATGGCTGTTATAATATACCGGTTGCCGCTTGAAGTTAAAGGTAAAGGTCCACAGGCATCAACATTAATTCTAGTAAATATTTCCGGAATTACTGGAACCAGTTTCAAAGGAGACTTTTTCTTATCTTGAGGCTTTCCTACACGTTGACATTTGTCACAAGATTTAACAAAATTTTCTATGTCTTTAAAGCAGTTTGGCCAGTAGAAAGTTTTACACAACATATCTTTTGTTTTTGTTACTCCTAAATGAGCTGCAGTTACCTCATGGCAGATTCCTTTTAGCTGGTTGCGAAACTTCTTGGGCACAACTAATAATCTTCTTATGGTTCCATCATTGTCCATTTTATTAAAAAACAACATTTGATTTATTATAACATATTTATTGTCTTTTGAAGATTGTCGTTTAGCTTGCTCAAAAAGAGGTTTCAAATCTTCGCACACTTTTTGTTCACGAGCGAATTCTTCTGGGGATGTCTTTATCAAATCCAGACCTTTAACTTCGGTTTCTAATGGTGACAAAATTGCATTTTCCTCTAATTCTTCATTTTGTTTAGTTTTGAGGCAAGACCTAGAGGATTTTATTTCAGAGACAATTATCTCTTTATTCGTGTTATTTTCCTTGCGTCTTTTTTGAGCTTGAGTTTCTATAGCATTTATCATATGTACTTTCACCTCTTCGTGTTTTTTGGTTTCTTCAATTAAAGCGGCTGTTTTGTTACCTAGTACCTTATACCTTCCTTACCTAATACCTTCCTTGATCCAAAGAATCTCGAAGAACTGCTGCCTTTGTCAAAACGTGACCTAATTCACAATTTATTTCAACCTCGGCAATAGGTAAGCATACTAAAGTTTCATCAAGAGGTGTTCTTAGCCAAACCTTTTCCTTAGTGAACATATCAGGTTTAACGTATTTTCCACAAATCAAATCAAGAGTTGCTCCAGTATCTCTTAAGATTGGCATTTGAATTCCATTAACAGTGCCGATACTAGTGTAGGGAGCCATCAACTCATTAAATGTACTTTTAGCAATTTCATTAGATGCTACCGATTCTAAGTTCTTTTTTATTTTGTCACACTGAGGCCGCAAATGACTATAAGAACCACACTCATAACATCGGAGTTGTTTTCGTTTTTCAAATTCCCTTTCATGTGCATAATTTGAATTTTTATTCTCGACTCTTTTAGGAACATGAGATTTATTATTTCGAATTACTTCATTAAACTTAAAGGCACGGTTTTCGTTTTGTTGACGAAAACCAAAATTATTTCTGAGGGAGTTTTGTAAAATCTTTAGTCTTAAAACTATCTCTTAAGCTTTCATATTCATCTATTTTCTCTGCCAGATCATACGGAGAATTTATTTTAAGCCATTCCGCCAAAAAATGTTCTTTAATTTCAATTGGCACTCGACGTTTCAATTGATCTGTTACCATTAGCTCCTTAAGCTGTTCAAACGTCGTTATTTCTAATTCCGCAAGCCATTCCGTAAAGTAACTATTCAGTTCTTGTGCATAATTTCTCCATGATTTTTCTGTCGTTTTCTGGTGTTTAAGAAACAATTGTCTTAATTTTTCGCTATTTAACTTGAATCGTTTAAGAATAAGTTCCTTCACATAATCGTAATCATCAGCCCTTTCTGGAGGTTCTCTAGCTAACATGTTAGATATTTCTGAAGGTAAAGCACTTACAAGATAAACTACCCATTCGTTTTTTGGAATATGAGCCATTTCTGCTCTACGCTCAAAATTTATTAAGTATAAACTCATCTCATCTTTCTTTTCATCATACTTTGGCGTTATTTGCATTAATTGAATTTTTTGAGCTTGTTCAGTCCTATTTGTAACTGATTCTCTGTTCGAAATTGTGGCATTTGAAGAGATTTCCAGACGTTTCATTTCCAAAATATGTTCTCTTTCTTCACGTCTAATTCTTTCCTCTTTTTCTAGTTCTTCGCGCCTAATTCTCTCCTCTTTTTCTTCTTGTTCCCTTTTAACTCTTTCATCGATTACCCTATCTAATATACATTTTACTTCTTCCTCGTTGAAGTTTTTACTAGCTAAAATTAATTTTTTAATGTCTGGGATTTTAAAAGAATCTGGAACTATTTCCCTAACTCTTCCTGCTACTTCTATTAAATCTCCTTTTTTCCCCAAAAAGTGCTAAAAAGCCATTTTAATTACTAAACGTTTTATCTCAGAAGAGATGCAATAATGAGAGAAAAAACAGACTATACCTACCAATATGCAAAATTTATTAAATAACTATTGAAATTATTTATCACACACTACTAATATAAACATATCAATAACGTTTAAAAAACTAAATGAAACAAACTATATTATAATACAACAAAAGTATAAAATGGAAAATCAATTATTTCAAAAAGAAGAAAATGTTTAATATTAAATCTACTCTCGATTTCAAGTTATTATCACCAAGCTAATGATTGATACTCAGATAAATTGAATCATTAATCAAAAATGTAAATATATTATATGTATAAATTATATAAAATCATATTCTTATATAGATACCACTATATTAAATCCAAAAATGAAATTATACATATTTTTAATTCAAAATATAGAACACTACAATTCTTAAGAACAATACAAATTAACAGCTTTAACTAATCTAAAGCTTTCATTTCATCAGCTTTCGATTTCAAATCAGCTTTCGATTTCAAATCAATAAACTTAGTTAATCATACACGACATCAAATAATGTTAATAACGTAAGATATTTTAAACATTAAGAATATATCTTTTCAAATTCTTAACAATGTAAAAACATATACGATTTAAATATCAAATAAAACAGTTTTATATCATAT
Organism: Latrodectus elegans; assembly: GCA_030067965.1. Lineage (NCBI taxonomy): Eukaryota > Metazoa > Arthropoda > Arachnida > Araneae > Theridiidae > Latrodectus > Latrodectus elegans. The sequence goes on along the minus strand of CM057812.1, from coordinate 77,161,819 downwards.
AAAACATTGCAAAGAACAATCAAACACATCAATAAAAATTTCACATTACATTAAATTCAAACCTATTTGTAATAATATACTTTCGTTTTCACATAACGAAATCAAAACCTTTTAAAAAAATATATTCCTTTCTTTCTTAAAATCTACTTTATATATCAGTTGAACAATCAAAAAACTAAGTATATAATTGTACTTTTGATTTTACACCTTAATCTATAACCTATAACAACATAGTTATTTTAACACATATTCCTAAGTGAATTGAAATGCATCAACCACATAAAAATTATGAAATACACATTTAATAAGATACACACTTTTCGTTAAAAAAAATATTACACTGTAAATTCGAATACACGAAATACAGAAATTATCTTTTGTAATATGGAATACACCATTTACAAACTTATAAACAAAATTAATTGATGTAACATGAAAATTCACGTAAATAAGATTGGAACTAAATATTCTATAAATTTATAACATTCCAACTATTTATTTTTAATTGTAGCCAGAGAAGGATTGATCAAAATGGCCTACCTGTATTCCAACATTTCGGCACGTAATCCATTATAGTGCACATAATTAATTTTCACAGTGGATGCTAATGCAAAGCATTATAAAAACATCCCACCGCTGCCAATTAAAAACATAAGTTTGTTATGAAACAAACTAACGACTCCAAATTTAGAAACAAAAACATTTAATTAACAAAAATTTACAAGGAGTCATATTTGGGTTCATAAAACTCTCGCGCTTGCGTAGTGTACCAAAGAGTCAATAACAATTTTCAAAACTGAAAAAACGCAGCTTCTTCAGCCTGCTCCTCGCACCAATCGTCTCCCTACTCACCCTCCCCATCCAAGGCTCTGGAAATCGAAAGCGCTGAGCAGGAGACGTTACAGTATCTACCACGATTCAATTCATTTGCAATAATAGCAGCGCCTTTGTAATTACAATTCCTAATTCACATTCCAACACAATTCGTGCAAATGGTGAACAAGTAGGATTCAAATCTAAGGGCTGTTGTACCCAAACATGTTCACCAGTCATATCATCAGGCAACACATACTTCCTACTTACAATACCTATTTGTCGCTGCAGTGTCTCTCAAAATTTTACATTTAATTCCATTCCCAATAATTATATTCAGTTTGAGTGAATCTTTAACCTTTTCTTCTCGTACGTTATTTATAGAATTAGGTGTCTGTCTTTTAATTAAAGGGCAATGTGTGTGTGTTGTCTCAAATGATCGGTAGAATTACATTCAAAACATTTCAATAGTCTTCTTTTTTCAAAACTTTTATCTTTAAATCGTTCCTAACGATCTTTCTTCTCTGTTTTAACTATTACTTATGATTATTATCACGTTTTACAAACCTGTGAGGATAAGATCTTTGATTTTAATGTTGAATAGTTTTATTCTTCATCACATTATAATTAACTTTGGGTTTGATGGTTTTCGTAATGTCTTCAAATTCTTCTAATTTCTCTGCCAAATGAAGTGGATTGTTTGTACTAACCTATTCATCTAAATAAATTCTCTAAATTCTTGTTGATCTCGCTTTTTAATCTGATCCGTTAGGATTAAATCATTTAACTTTTAAAAAGTATCAGTTTTATGTCCATTGATCCATCCATAAAAATAATTATTAAGTCTATGATAATAATTTATCCAAGTAACATCATTTTCCAAACAATTGTCTGAACTTCTCTGGGATCAAATCAAACCTTTTTATATAAAACTTCCTTAACATAATCATAATTCTGAGTTTCTTCTTCTGGTTCACGTGCAATTATTTGTGTGATTTTATACGGCAATAAGCCAAACAAACATGAAACCCACAACTATTTAAGTATTTAGGCACGACGTGCCTGGCGTTCAAAAAGAATTAAATGTAGACTAATATCTTTTTTACATCATATATCTATGGATCATTCCTTGAAGATTTTCACGAGAATGTTGCGCATCTTCACTGGGGGATCCATTGGTAAGTTTCAATTGAGCTTCTAATCTCAGCTTTTCTAACTCATGTTCCCTTTCTGCTTCTCTTCTCCAGTCTTCAGTTTCTATTTCAGCTTTTCTTCTCCGTCCTCCAGAGATATTTGAATTCTTTTTTTTCTCAATTTGTTCTTGTTTTTTTTTTCTTCAATTATAGAAAGGAAAAATTCTTTCACAAAATCCTCTTCATAATTGCTTGTTTAATAGATATATTAGATAAGTTTGAGTGAACATTTACCTCGAGATCCGAGGCTAAAACTAACAACTCCTGCTCTTTACCTTTTCCCAAGAATGGCATAGTTAATGGTTAATCTAAACCTATTTAACTCGTTTCTAAAGGTATCAAAATTTTAGAGTAGTTACGAGGAACAGGAATTTTCAAGCACTCAATTTCGAAACAGATGCAGGATGGATTTGTAAATTAGAAGTAGCGCAATATTTCTTAGATTCTCAATGCAAGATTTTGCTATAATTAAATCTCAAACAAAAGGCTATTTTCTTTTAGTTCCAAGGCCTGTAATCAAAACAGCATATTTCTATTCCAGTGGCCAGAATTAAGCATAACAGAAAACACACTCTTTACATCAAAAAGGGATTGAATACTTCAAGCTGGATGCTTCTTTTTCCAAAGGTTGGAATTAACCATTTTTCTTCTATTCCATGGGTGGGAATTTAACTGGAGACACCTTTTCCTTTCCACTCCAAGATAGCAAGGAGCTGTCTTCTGATTCCAAGAGTTAGAATCTAAACCACTAAATCAAACTCAACAAATGTCAATAGCAGGTTGCTATCAATTTATCTTCTGTTGTCGGGATGACAACACTTCTCAGAAACATTTTTTACCCAGAATCAGTTAGTTCCTCAGAATTATTCGGAACAATTCCATCCGCATCGATTGCACCATTAAAAGGTGTAACGTACCGAGGTGGCAAGGCTATTGAATACAATTTCAATTTAGATTAATTTAATTTATTGATGAGCGTAAATTTTAAATATACATCATTTTTTTACTATTTACATAAATTTCAATACAACTTTCAACTTAATAATCAGGACAATGTCATTGGTGGACGCCGCCACAAGCACACCTCCAATGTGCTTGCTGTCTCTCTGAAAACACTCGCCAAAAAATAAATAAATAAATAAACAATATAATCGGAACACACTTTGCATAATTCAAAATGGAATAAAAGAGATAAAACAATTTGGTCTTAAAAACGACAAAAAGATTGTCATTGGGAGGCTTCCACCTAAAAATAAGTATTTTAATATATTTTTGCTTTTTTTAAAATTAAGAATAAAAACATTTTATTAAAATTGAAAATTTATAAAATATGTTTCTTAGATTTTTTTTCTCCCTCAAAGCTATTATTTAAACTTTCAATATTCCGTCAGATGATCAACGGCTTCGAACTCGAACAGGATGCAGCGTCTTCTTGGAGATTGCATAGTAAAAAATCCAATCAGTGCTTTATCCATTTTATATGAAATCAAGGACTTGCATATTTCGTATTTTAAAATTCCGTTTCAATATAAGCACATTGTTCAAAAGTGATTGATGCATCTAAATTAATAATGCCACTGAAAATATTAAACAAATATCCCGTTCCTCTATAATCTATCCAAAAATGATCTATATCTATCGCCGTACGATTTCTCAGTGTAAATATGGAGTTCTCGCATTTGTTTTCAATACGAAAGGGAGTTCAGCCTTTATCCTATTGTTACAACACACATTCTGAGGCATGAATAGAATATTTTAAATTTAGTTTATATAAGAAAATCTTAAATATAGTTGTGTTGACAGTATTAATCCGTGACTGTGTCCTTAAATTTACGCAGTTTCCTACTTATGAGAAATTCTCAGTGACGTAGTATATCTCTCTTTCCGATTTTCACAATACATGGAAAAGGAACACATCTGGTGTCCTTACATTTATAATATCATACTTACCATATAAGATCTTTAACACGTGAGCATCTTTGATCCGATCTTGATCAAAATTACTTATTTTGAGACTGATTTTTAATCAGTTTATAGATCAAACTCTCTTAATGGAATATTAAGTAGGGAATTCTTAAAATTATTTAGGCAGGAAAAATATATGTACGAAAAATCCCAACTCAAAGAATAGCACGAAATCAGTTGTTAATTATTTACATTTGTAATATTAGTATACAGTATAAACTGATAGATAATTATATTTCTAAAAAAAGAAAGGAGTTTTTTGATTTAATAAAAAAATTTTGAATTTTATGTTTAACTCTGATGGAGTATTATTAAATTGTTCCTGCATTTTTGTTTCCTTTTTCCTCGAAACATTTTTATTAAGAAACAAATCTCATTATAGTATGTGAGTTTAATGTCTTTTCCCTGACAACTAATTATGATTTGGTGTTTGTGGAACTTCAAAGTAGAATATACTTCATTAGATCTCATTCTCTAATGAACAAGGAAAACTGAATGTCGAGTTTCTCTTTTTCTCCTGCGTTCACAAATGTTGAAATGGAAGCTAGAAAATTTTCTTCCTTTTCAATAAGACCAATAGTTTAAGAAAATCTTACTCTTTTTTGATCTAACGGCACAAGAGCATAAATGAATTTGGATAAAACTTAAAACGAAAGTATTGTCAGTCAGTGAGTGAGTTGAGATGAGATGCATATTTAAAGTAATTTTAAAATTGCAAGCTTATTTACTATACAATTTTAATTTGTAAGAAAAATTAAACTCGATTTTAATTTTTTAAAGATAATTTAACAAGTATTCTTTTATATAAAGTTTGAAACATTATATGTATTTATATAAAGATAAAATTTTATATTTAATATTACACTAATATGTTTTCTTCTTTCAATATAAGAATTTTACAGAAATATTTTCTGATATTAATATGAGTACATTTTATGTATGTGTGTGTGGAATGCACTCTTTGAATGAACAATTTTCAAGGTTTCAATCGTAGAAAAATGAACAGAATTTTACTATTTATTGTATGGCAAAAACAATTAACCTGAATACGTATCGGATAGCTCAACTCTCTCACGATTGATCCCACAACATTCATTGCGTAATATGTGGCATACCTAGTCACAAAAAGGAAAATTACAGCCTTTATAGAAAATTAAGCACTTTTCGCAAATTTTTAGAATTTATTCAATTAGCTTATTTATTGTCATTTTTCTTGTTTTCATATTACGTTTCTTTAGCCTATTGCAATTCATTAATTTGAAGAAAAAAAAAAGGCTGTTATAAATATGTATTTTGATAGCTAAGAATAAAATAAATCAATCAAATTTATTATGTAATTATTGTAATATTATGATATGTATGTTGTTGATGATGTAGCTAAACTATACACCATCTGCATAAAGCAAAAAATGTTCAGAAGGTATAAAAATAATATCGGATCCCTTAAAATCTCAAAAACTGTAAAATTTAGACAAACAAGAATATGATCGGGGAGGTTTGAACAGCCTCTCACCAATGACACTCCGAAAAGAGCCTCTGGTGAAAGATAAGAGATTTGATATGGGAGAGAGCCGTCTGCTGTTTTCTTGATATATTGAGTTTGTGGCACCAACGAGGTCTTTTGCCACGGGTGAGCAGGAGGAACTCTCCAAAGTGCACTTAATTCCTTCTTTTGATTGAGGAAATTTCATATTAGGTTAATTTAGCGTTGTCATGCAGGTTATCAACAGTTGGCAGATTATCGGCAATCTCATTACCATTCAGTCCAACATGGGAGGGGATCCATTGAAAGTGCCTTTTAGCAAGCTGATTCAAAAGTTCTAGTCTATACAGGTTTGTCATATTCCCAACAGTCATCCAATGAGAGAGATGCTGTATAGAGGCAGGACTGTCCTATAAAATACCTTGAAGACAAGTTCAGAGGTCGTATATGTAAAATGCAGTCCCTTTTAAATTACCACAAGTTCAGATCTGAAGACGGAGCAGCCGTTTCTAAACTTAGGATTAATTGTGTTATTGTCTCGATATGCACTTCACTTCCACCGCGCCCCTGCTACCGTACATTTTCAATGCCAAGAGAGAGATGCCATGTATTGTCTCAAGAGCCATCTGTCAAGTGAATTCAGGAACATCTGATTTTTTACACACCCTTGTCAAAAGTTCTATCTGAAAATGTATACGCTCTGGAGCCAGCATGGAAAAGGTGTGGGCTAAGGAGTGCGGTTCCATGTATATGATTATGTTAAACAACAAATGTGTGGAAAATAAGTTATCGATAGAAAATATCGAAAGTCGATCGGCAAATAAAAATTATGGGCTAATAAAAAATAAATTTATCGCGCGATAAGTATAGCAACATTTTCGTCAAAATTATGTTAGACCAAGCGCGAGGTATGACTCTCAAAAGATTAAGATTCGCCATGGAACCGCTCTTTTCTGTCATGGGGTAGGAAAAGTCTTCTCCCGGTGTTTTGAAATTGAGGACTCAAAAGGTTAAACATCAAAAGAGCACCAACATCTGCTTGGATTATGAATCTCTTTTTGTAAGAGTTGCAACTATTGTTTCACTAATCAGTTCAACGGAAAATTTTAAGAGCCGTTGGATATTTTGTCTAAGAGCAAGGGCAACTGAAATGTTGTTTAACGGTCTGAACTCCAAATATGGAAATCAAGGAGTGCTAGATTTGTTTTCAATTTCAAAGGAGAACAATGTAACCTAACAGTAAGTAAAGCATTTCATTATGAGAAGAATTAATAAAGATGATATTAAGGTTATATATTGCTGTGTCTAAATGCTTCTGTTAAACTTCACATTTTCAGGCTTTGTCCGAAGGTTGTTTTTCTTTTTAGATGCCAATTTGAATTTACAAGCAAATAGGCTTCTTCTTTTTTTTTTTTTTTTTTTTTTTTTAAAGTAAGGAAACATACATGATTAATGAATACTTTTCAATTATATGACACATTTATTGTAAATTAAATCCTCTGTTAAAGTTTAATCCATTAAAAATTAAAATATTCCAAAGATATTCTCACTATTTTGTGCCTTTGTTTTGCAGATTGTGAAACATGATATGAAACTACTATTTAATAGATGAATATATTTACAATTTAACAAACAAAAATTATTTTTTAAGAAATTGATTAATAATATTAACGACGCATTAATTTTTCTATTTTTAATGTAATATTCGATTTCTAATATTATTTAGATCTCTTTCTCCCCCCTCTCTCTATATATATATATATGGAGAGAGAGAGAGATCTAAATAATATTAGAAATCATTACATTAAAAATAGAAAAATTAATACGTCGTTAATATTAGGAATTAATTTCTTAAAAATGGTTTTTTTGTTTGTTAAATTGTGTATATATATATATATATATAAAGTTTAGAAAACGCAGAAAAATAAACAAATGATTAATGTCTTAATTATAGGATAAGTTACCGAAAAATTATCGTTAAATTTAATATTTACTATTAGGATATTGACATGTCTTGGACATAATTGCTAATTTATTGAAAAAAAAAAATAAAATAAAGAAAGAAAATAAAAAAATAAGGAAAATAATTGAATTTACTTCGACCATCGCAAAAATTTAAAGATTTTGCTTAAAATATTATTTCTAATCAATAAGCTATTTCTTTGTAAATCTCTGTGAGAGAAATCTTAAAGTGAATGTTTTCAGTTTGTGGCAGCCAGAGGGAGAAAGACATCGATATCGTGTTTGGGCAGGCTTGCTCCGAACGCTGTGTGTGTGTTGGGAAAAGTTAGAAGAGAAGTTCCATCCAAGTGGTGGAATATTAATATTCGGAACATAAGAATCAGAGTTTGATACCAGTCACTAACGGTTGCGCTTTTCTGCTTTAACCATGGATGTCTGGCGAGGCAGGTGCTTGGGAATTTTCAGGGTTTCCCTCATTAACAACACGGGAATATGACCCACTATTTATGAAAAGTCCTCCCTAAAAGGAAAAGCCGGAGAATACATACATGCATAACAGTGCAGGCGATTTCCAGACTATATCCTAAGATGAACGAGTTTGGAATATGCGATCAACACCAAGTTCTTCGTGGTTTTGAATCACGGTCAAGTGACGAGGTGAAACTTGAGCTGGCACCCTTTTCTCCTCATCCATGCCAGCGTAAGGACCTTGGATGTCACATACTAACGTGGACATATGTTCTCACCTACGGAGCTTCAGCTTCTCAATGGGGGATATTGAGGTCACCCTCCCGATCACTACCCGCTGCAAATCAAAGCTTCACTCAGCTGATCTTCCTGAGAGTACAGAGCCGTTGCTACTCTAAGCCTTGTGGATACAAAAATGGCTTACGACGGCCTAAGGTGGTGTTTGATTATCCCCTACGCAGTGTTAGAAGAAGCTTAAAGGCAATATTTTGTGAATGAGAGATTCAAAGCTACTTTTGATGGGAGCTATCCATTATAAAAAATGTAATTAATAGACATATAAATTTAAGACAAATTTTTAGTCTGACTAAGGCAAGGTCATATTGGGCAGTTGCCCCGGGCTCCTACATCAAAGGGCTCCCAAATCGAATTGAATGTTTATTTTTCGTTTTCAATGAAATAGAATAGTTTGCCAACGAAAAGAAAGTTTGTTATGAAGCATTAGTGGCGCCATTTAAGCTAAATTGGACCCTGGTAAGAAAAAACCTACAGTTGAACAACGAAAGGTGGATGTTGCATTCAAAGGGTGGTGCTTGAGGGGCTTCTGTGTTTCCACCCTTGTGATACGTGAACACTTCTAAAATCTACAAAAGTCTTCCTAGAAGGTATCATATTTAGTAGACACTAAAATACCTAGCGACAGCCCGTTAGATTGGCCAGTACTTGGTGTTAAAACTATACACGTATATAAATAAAAAAGATTTAAAAGTTGGCTTATTTCTTATGTCGGTGTGTGTGTGTACCATAGAAAACTAATTCATACAATTTTAAATTCAACTATTTTATGCAGGAGTAGAAAGAAATTGGAGTTATTATAATGTCACAGTATATCTTTGTGTAATTCGCTGAATAGTTTTAATATCACATTGTGGGCAATCTAACAACTCATTTCTTCAAATACATTTATTATAATTTCAGGGGGTGTTTTAATCGATATATATAATTTTAAAAAAATGTGCATGTCGCTAAAACGTAGAAATGAGTCCCGGTATGAACAAGGGAACTATATGATGTGTTAACCTTCTATATCATGTCCAAGAAGAAGGCTCCTATTTTTTCCTGAAGGGCATGATTTTGAAGATATAAGGGTTGAATGTTTCGCCCTCTAGGAATTTCTAGAATATTTCAGAACACTCTGCAATGTTCGAGATTAACCTGGAATATCCCAGATCATTGTGGAATGTATTAGAAATTTGGTGACTATTCTAAGCTTTATGTGTGGAAGCAATTGGTAGGAAGGGGCGTCTAAAGCAAGGTCAGTCGGGAGTTAAAGTCAGTTTCTTACCCAGTCATGGACAGGGAATGAATAAAAACAGTCAAGTATTTGTTGTCATGTTCCAGTCAAGCTGGCATTATGGGGTACGCTGCTCCACTTTTCCAACTGAGCCATAGTGTGGTGTGAAGTCTGACTTCCTCAGTACACACGTATGCCATGGGTACCCGTTTATAAGGTAGGAAACAATTCACATCAGGAAGGAACAAAGACAGGAATGATAGAGAAAGCACATTCATGCCCGACCCTGGATTCGAACCCAAAACCTTCCTATTCGTAGTAAGGCGCGCTGACCACTAGACAAGGTGAGCGGCTAGTAATCAAAGTAATACAGGGATTGAATGTAAATCTAAAATAAAGCGTGAGAAGTATTTAAAGTGAACTTAGTGCTTTTTAATAAAAAGATTGTATTTTATAAAATGCCTAAATGTAAAAGAGGAGGAGATCTTGCCAGTTTTAAAACAAATTGGCGAATAAGAACAGCCCAAAAACGAAACAGTGGAAAAGCTCGAAGGATGGTTAAAAGTTCCCAGCGAATGAGCTCCGTGGTCACACACCATTTATCCCCCTACCCCCACTCATAATACTACTAAACCTGCCATTCCAATTTATTGGACTGCAATTTCCAGCCAAATTGGCCTATAAGTTCACAATTAATAAAGTGCAAGGGCAAACTTTAAAATATTGCGGCACAACCTCAAGACTCCTGTTTTTTCTGACGTCTCTCGAGTCGGAAATTTGAAAGCGCATGAATATATATACCCCTAAATACCAAATGTTGTTTACTTATAAGCATGTATTGTAAATAAAAGTACTGTAGTTAAAATATATTTTCAATAAAAAAAAAATGGCCTCCTCTTATATTTTAAATGTTATCCTTTTATATCCATTCATATCACTCCCTGAGCAAAGCCAGGATGCATATATGTTGAGATTAAATTAATTCGGGAAAATGCATTTCGCATTTTTTTAAAGTTTTTCTTAAATAAATTGTTTTAATAAAATATCACATGTGTATAAAATAAATATAAAAGAACCCACATAAATAGAATAAAGTATTGTCTCTATTTTTAATTTTAGTCTTATCACATATTTATCCTGTGTATATGTTCTGGTAAAATACTCATTTATTTATAGTTAATATCTTTAGGTGCACATTATTACATTCGAAGAGAAGCGGATATTTGTAACTTTTTTTTTTTTCAAAAACTTTCTAGCATCAAATTTATATCAATATCTTTTGCAGAAAAGTATATTTAAATCTATTTTCGTTCAGGAATTTCTTTGAAGCAAAGCGGAATAACTATTTTAAGCATTTAAACTGTAAATAATTATCTACTTTTTTTTTTTTTTTTTTTGTCTTGTGCCCGCTAGGCTGCCAATATGGGGTGCGCTGTTCCCCTTTTTCATATTGAACCATGTTTGGTGTGGAGTCCGACTGCTTCAGTACACACACACGTCACAGGGACCCGTTTATAGGGTAGGCAACCATTCGCACCTCATTCATACACAGAAAGGACAAAGACAGGATAGAGAGAGTACATCCATGCCCGAACAGGGATTCGAACCCAGGAACTCTCTATCCGCATTCAGACCACTAGACAGGCCGGTCAGCATTATTATCTAAGGAGAATTTTGTCTCAATAAAATATGTAAATATGTCATTGCATCATCTGTACTCTGTAATTTTGGGTTGTTCAGGAATGGAATATTAAAAAGTGATTGAATAATGTACGTTAAAAACAAAAAATCATATGATTTTATTTATTTTAAATACTTTTCAATGTTTACACATAATTGTTCCTTGTTTTCTCAATGAATAATTAACGTATTTCGTTCTTTGGGGATAATGCAAAATATAATTATAAAGAAAGATTGCTCCATTTTTTCTCATATTCTTAACATTTCATAATCTTTAGAAGTATTTTATGACTCTGGACCATTCCGTTGGCAATCATCACATGGTTAAATGTGCATTATTGCCAATGAAATTCATAGTTCCATAGAAGTTTTGTGCAGTTGTAAAATTCTGGTGTTACTTTTTTCACTTAATCGTTG